>JXTB01000202.1:3723-35282 GCA_002914805.1 Parasponia andersonii | reverse complement strand
TTCTCTCATACGGTCCGGATACTCAGAAGCGACCCTTTCGAGCTCTCTGACTTTCTCCTCGAGGTTTTCCTTGGCGAGCTTCTCCTGGTTCAGGTCCTCGAGCATCTGCTGCTTCTCTAAGAGGAAGTTCGCTTCCTCCTCCTCCCAAGCCTTCTCCGAGTTCTCGAATGCTTGAGTTATTTCGTCGAGCTTTTCAGCTTTCTCTAAGCTTTCGAGAACTAGATCGTGCATCAAGACAGCAGCAGCCGCAGTCTAAAAAAAAAAGAAAAGAAAAGGGTTAAGTGTTATGAAAATCTTCAAACCAACAAAAGTGAGGATTAAGAAGCTTACATTGGCCAGCATCCTCATCGCGGATCTGAAGGCGACCTTGGCGGAACGTCGCTTCATTCGCTCCCAACCTTCTTCAGATGTGAAACGGTCGATGAAGGCTGCGCTCATACCAGCCTTCTCTGGTAGTTGGTTTAGGAGTGCGAACAGTTCGTCGCCTTTATCCGCCAGGTTTGGTTCTGAGGAGGTAGCATCCTCGGTAGGAGGTACTGAGGTGCTCACTGGCTGAGGTGGTTGAGGGGGCGAGCTCGCAGGGACATCCTCGAAGACGACTTTTCTCTTTTTCGAGCAGTCGACCTTCTCCTTCCCTTTTGATGGCGGCGTACTCTCGGGTGTTTTGGTTTTTGCCATTGACCCGAGAGTTGATGGAGGAGCTCGCAGTCCGCTTCTAATAACCATCTCTGTACAACAGAATGTGTTAATAAGCGAGGAAACAAAATATAAAGGTAGTTAGAATAAGCGTGCAATTACCTTCTTCCTGGGGAGGTGGTTGAGAAGCTGGTGGGGACACGGTCTCTGGCGATGAGGGCTCTGAGCGAGGTTGTGTGGTCGGTGCCTTCCTTTTTCTTATTCTGGAGGACTAGGCACCCAAGTCAGACTTATTCTTGGGCTTCTTCTTCGAGCTCGCCAGTCTGGAGGAGATAACCAGGGGGTCTGGGAATGCGGCACCATTTGGTATCAGACCGCACGCGACCAGGTTCTTCGATGTACCTAAAACCTTTCAGTTAAATTCTTCAACTGGAAGCTCATTGATTGCATATACTCTTGCGAGCTGGTCACTGGAGAGTCCTGGTCGATCCCTATTATCTGCGATGACATTGGAAATGCGATCAGTACAAAGAATAGATAAACAAACAAGACAGTAAGTTAGAAGACTACCTACCGGGGTTTTGGAAGAAGCCATTGGCTGCATAGTCAAAATGAAAAAATGGATTTTTCCATTTTCCCATGTTGTTGCGAACCTCGTAGATCGTTTTTATGGCTTGATTCGACCACTTGCTCGCATAGAAGAAGCCGAAGTCTAACGGATTTGACTTCACTTGGTAGAACCAAGCGAATTCCTCGGGAGAAGGGGTTTCTAAACCTAACTTATGATACAAAATGTACAAGCCTACCATATACCTATAGGTGTTAGGGGTCAACTGAAAAGGGACGACCCTATAGTAATCTATTATTGATTTTATGTACGGGTGAAGGGGAACATGCACACCGCACTTGAGGACCGCCTCAGAAAATGAAGCGAGCTTACGAGGAGGTGTATGTGGACGGTTGAACTCCATCGGAAGACGTAGGGGGATAGCGATCTTGTAGCTGCTCGCGATTTTCCTGAGTTTGTTCGTCGTACAGCTCGTTCGGACATTTGTGCATGACCAGTTCCCCTCTATATATTGGTAGCCTGAAGAAAATGCCGGAGCATCCCTAATGTGTCTGAGCCATTGATCCTGGGGAAGATCGCCTATTCGAGGACTATTTTGTCTTGCCCCAGTTATTTCTATCTCGGGTTCGGACTCGGGATAATCCTCAAGGTTAATAGTACTAACACTTGAGCCAGATTCCCCAGAAAAGGCATTTCCTTCCCTAAATAGTTCTTCACTACTAGACATCTGAAAAGAAATATGCAGGGATTCAGATAGAGGATTTCTACTATGCTAATATTCTGGGTATTTATCCTAAGGTTACATTAAAATGTTCGAGCAGTTCGTCAGAAAATGTTCGAGCAGTTCATCAAAAGTGTTCGAGCAGTTCATCAGAAGTGTTCGAGCAGTTTATCAGTAAATGAACCGTCAGTTCAGTAAGAATAAATTAGGGTATCAGACCCTAGAGATTGAAGATAGGATCATTTCTAGCAGTTCTACTCTACAGACTAAAAAGAGTATAAGAGGAACAAATTTCTTATTTCACTTCGGTGAAATGAGTTTATTCCCAGATTGAAGTTGCTTTCAAGAATGAAAGAAATAAGAGAAGACACTGACCTTTCTTCAAGAGATGGAGTTGAGTCGATTCGAAACTGTGATGGAGAAGCAGCAGCGATTGGGGCGACCTGGGAGGAAGAACGGCGTTAGGGTTCTTGAGATTTCTGAAGTTTTCTGAGTAAAATGAGACAGAGACGGATGGTTTCTGATATTTATAACCTAAGCACCGTTAGATCGCAGCCGTAGATCAAAGGATTTGAATTTTAAATCTGAAGGCTAAGAGTTACGCAGGATTCGAATCCGTCCGAAAAGTCAGGATTATTTAAAATTTGAAAAGATTTGGTTTTAAAAGTGACGGTTGGTGTCAATTAGGCTTCCTCGAATTTTGCTCTTGGTTACACGTGTTCCGTTCTGACAGAAAAGAGGATACGCGTGATCTTGAAAGAAGAGATTTGGAATCTGACGGCTCTTCGATTACTCAAACCACAAGTTTTATGACATCACAAGGTCGCACGGTAATTAGAAGCTCCATTTCGTCCTAAAGAACTAATGGAGCTGGGGGGCAATTGTTGTGCGGTCTAAAATCCTAAGGTCGCATAAGGGTTATATGCGACCTCCTCCGCGATGGTTATATGCGACCTCCTCCGTGATGGTTATATGCGACCTCTTCCGCAGGTTTTGTGCGACCTTCTCCGTGTAGTTTTCCTTGACAAACAGGAAACCTGTAAAGAGAAGGAAACACGTAAATGCCATAAAGGAAACCTACAAGAAGAGGGAGACAAGTAAACGCTATGGAAGAAACCTACAAGGAAAGGGAAACTGAAGATTCCTATTTATGATTAACTAGTTATCCGTTTTGAATAGTTATCCAATTATTTTTGTATGTTACCCAATTGTATAGTTACCCGTTTATACAATTAGGATCCTAGAGACATAAGGAACCTAGGGGCATAAGGTTACCTTTATCTATAAAAAGGGGGCTCTATGTTCCGAAGAGACACACCAAGTTCTAGGCAGATATAAGTCATAGAGAATAGAAGTCAGAGCAAATTCAAACTTAGAGTATTCCAAACTTTGGGTAGTTTAAGTCTTTAGTATTCTTCAATAGCTTTTCAGTCTTTCCGATTTCCAAACGTGATTGTAACCTTGAGTGTTCATTATTATTCATAAACTAGTCAGAAAACAGTGGACGTAGGCTCATCTTTTTTGGGGCTGAACCACTATAAATCCCTCTCTCTTTATTTGCTTTGATTACTACTTCAATTCACACAAGCCACATCTCTTGATTTTTTTTCTAAATTTATTGTTGATAAAACCTCCATCAACATGGGGAATATATAACAATTTGTTGATGAATAGGAACACCAAAAACAATTGTTGATCCAAGATTGCTGTCAACAATGAATTAAAAGATATCGTGCAAATGAATCTAGCTGAAAATACGTAAATGCATGGACCCATATCCATATCCGTATCCATCAACCAGATGGTCTTTTTTTTTTTTCCTTCTAAAGGGAAAAGCACCTTCAGAACATCGGCACTGTAAGGAGTTTTAGGTGCAGTAATTGATTTTCCTTTTGAGTCTTACAATAATTAAATGTGAAAATTATAAAAAAAAAAATAAATAAATAATGATTCCAGGAAGTTGAACATTTTATGCTTCTTTTTACATTTCCTTGATATGCCCTGCGTTTTTTTCCCCCCCTTCATATTAAGTTAGAAAATTACGAGAAAGAGAAAGGAAAAGAGAAGAGAAAAAAGAGAAGGAAAAAAAAAAAAAGAAAAGAAGTAAACAAAAGTAGAGAAATTTTAAAGAACGAAATACAGGTGAATATCATCGGAAGAGAATCAAGAATAATTTTCTTCTATTTTTAATTTTTTCATAAGACATACTTTCTGAATAGATATCTTAGCAGAAAAAAGTTCAGGGTTAAGAGTAAATATCTCTGATTCAGTGTCGTAGCACCAAAACTCACACATAGAAGAGGAAAAGACATACAGAGTAAAAGTAATAAAAACAAGTGAATGAGAACACGCCTTCCCTTCAAAAACAATGTTTCAAACTGATTATTTTGGCTGATAAATGTTTCAGAGTGATTGTTTTGGCTGATAATAGAGACGTTAGTAGTGTAGAATGGGGAATCATTATATAATATACAAAGAATAAATGAAATACATTTCAGCTAATTGCTATCGACTGTATATTAATTATGGTTGTATTATTAGATAAAAGACCTAAATTAGACGAGTACTATTTAGCGTCAAATTTGTTATTAACGATTCTAATTATTAAATTACGTTTCACATATATTCTACTTCAAATGTAATTATAACTGATAAGTACGTGAAATATAATAATGTAATTATAACGGACGAAGAATAACTTACCTAGCTTAGCTTAGCTGCTCCTAATTTTGGAGTGAGAAGTGATTGAGCAAATGGAATGGAGTGTGCAAAACTTTTAGGCAGGGCTAAGCCCAATAACTGGACACCAAGCGAAACTAATAACTTGGGCCCCCTTTTGCTATTACTGTCACGGTTTATTACTTGGGGTCCTTTTGCTATTACTGTCACAATTTAGTGTGCTTTTTTTTTTTTTTTTTTCTAATGAGAAACAATTTAGTTTATAGTTGAACATGGTAGTGGTATTTTAAGAGACACCCCATTTTTTCTCATTCTCCGTCCCTTTTTAATTAATTAATTATTTATTTATAAATATATCCTTTTATAAATTGACTTGACTATTTTCAGTTCTTAGCACACCCCTTAAACACACATATTACAAATTGAATTTTGATTCTAATAAGATAAGATTTTATTTATATTTATTAATTTTTATTTTGCATTTAAAAGAATTGAAAGTAGATTGTTTTGCATTGAATTTTGTGTTTAAGGTATTTTTATTTTATTTTCTAATTTTTCGTTTATCTCTTCTATCTAGTATCTTCCTCTCTACTATATATATTTTTAATAGAGTGATGAAGTCTTTCGTTACCTATTTATTAAAAAATTAACAAACCATAAATAATAGTGGCAACTCACAATAATCATTTAATTAAATTGTGAATGCATTTGTAGAAACTAATCTCTTTTTTTTTTCTTTTCTCATTTATGCTTTAACAACATGATTGTGTGTATACAGTTTCTTCCTTTTATATAGTATGTTTTTTTTTTTAAAAAAAAAGAAAGATAATTAGTATAGTTGCTTATACTCGATTAGTATTCGTTATACTTACTTTATTTCTTAACCCATATTTCTTAGAGAAAAGAATAGAAAAGTTTGCAATATATTTTTTTTTTTTCTTTTGTCATATTATCGAGTTAAAGAAAAACTTATAGTTATTGAAGCAATATATATCGAATTCTTTCAGAAGATAATAAAAAAAGGAGAATGAGACAAAAGTCTGAGTATTTTTGTACTTAATGAAAAGTTTCTTAATATGTTTACTAATATATATTTTTGTACTTAACGAAATTTTAAGAGGAGCGTGAAAAGAAAATTTAAACTTTTAAAATTTATTAAGGAGTCTATTTAGAAAGTCGGTGGGAAAGGAAAAATAATAAATTGAGGAGTCTATTTAGAAACTTAGTGGGAAAGAAAAAATATTAAATTGAGTGGTCTATTTAGAAATTTAATAGGAAATAAAAAATAAGGGTGGCTATAGTGCCATCCGTTTTCTTTCACGAAAGAAGTAGGTAGTGATTCTTTGTTCACATATTCATGAGAGAAGATTTTTTTTTTTTTAATTGAATGCCATGAGAGAAGATTTAGTAATAGGTTGATCGCAAAAATATGAAAAAGAAACCTTGAAAAATGATTTTTGTGCACGATAATCCTCAAGGTTTAACACATGCAAAATTATATTTTTACATTTAAAATATTTTCAAATATTGTATACAAATTGACCAAAAGCTCACCACTAAATACTTAAATCCATTGAAAATAACTTAAAAGTCAACACAAATCATTTAATTCCATTGAAAATAACTTAAACATCAAACACATACCATTTAATTTGTACATAGAAGATAAATATTTAAAAAGATTTTAAATACGTACGTAAAATATAGCACTAAGTCAAAACTTAGAGTTTATCATATTTTCAGGGGTTTTTTTTTTTTTTGGCAGTTAATCCTTTGATTTAAAGAGTAGTGGCATCACTCAAAATGTGAGTTTTTTGTGTTTTGCTCATGATCATGTTTCTTTCTTAAAAATTATAACAAATTTATTGGGTTTGAGTGATCTACTGAGCTTAATGAGACAATTTTAGCATTGATACCTCATTATGTATGTAACTTCTTGGTTTCTTCATTTGAATGAATTTGATCTTTCTTTCCGGGTCACCTAATGCCAACTGGAAATGACATGTAATAAATACATCTTCCTTATCTTCACTCCATCGTATATTTAAAATAACTGAGTCCACGTATATACATACTCCACGTATATATATACATATGTATATACGTATACTTATACGCAACAAGGACTCGGTAAAAGAAACGCTTCCGTCAACCTTAATATTTAGCTGTTTATAAAAAGCATTATATACAGCCTCAGAAACGAAGAGAACGTGGGTTTTCTCCTTTTTAAATTGAGAAAATGCTTCAAGTTTCAAAGAGGGGACTCTTAATACGAGAAAGTACTATTTTAAAAGCTTCGATTTGTAACTCATGGTCAAATATTTATGACAGACAGAGAATGTTTCATTGTGATGTAGTTGTGTGTACAACCATACATAAAAATATAAGTATATAGTGTGTGTGTGTATATATATATATATATATATATATGCACATCTAACATAATATATAAGCGTAGTTTGATAAATACTGACGCAGAGCACAGGTGGAAGCTGACACTTTCGTGCTTTCCTCTTAATTTCCCGGCTTTGGCCGGTTTTCTTTGAACAATTGCTTATTACATCATCACACAATCGAATACATACGGACGCGGTGACCTTCTCTCCACCTGTGTGATCTCTCTGACTATTTCACGCTTTCTCGATATTTTACGATAATTCTTCTAATTCATATTCCATTAAGTGGGACCCTCTTATGGAAAGTACCCAATATTTGCCTCTAAATATGATCTATGTTTATGTCAATTGTATAATTATCGCCATTTTTCCTTAAAATTGTGCGAAATTTCTTCGAATAATTCGTGACTTTCATAATTAACATGCGAGGGATGTTCACAGATATTACATTATCCTTAACATTACTTGTAGTACTCAAATTTATGACAGATGAATCATAGTAAGATATTTGGATAACCAAGCAAAAATTAAATATAGGTTTAATTATATCGATGTAGATTGTCATGTAAATATGGATTAATTTTGTTTTTTGTTTTTTTTTTAAAAAAAGTATATAAAGAACATTTTTTGATGAATGAGATTACAAGAAGAAATTGCAAGGTGTGAGAATTTTTTTTTATATTATTTCTTTAGCGACTAAAAAGAATCACATTAAATCTTGTGTGCTATTCTGCTTTCTATTTTATTTTTTTATAGGCTACTTCCAACAAGATTGAGCCCAAAAAAAGAAAAAAACTCAAAAGAAAAACGTTACTATGTCATTATCCATAGTGATGTTCACGGACAGGAAATGATCTCTAATTCAAATTGTGTTTGACTTTTTTTCTTAAAGCATTTTGTAAGAAAGAGAAAAATATCGCATTAGATTAAGGTGGAAAAAAAAAAAGAAAAAAGCAGTAGCAACTTGGAATTCCATATTATGTATTGATTAATTTAAGAATTCATAAGCAGATATGTAATCCTGATTCTTACTAAGTATCCGAACATCTGGATGAGGCTGCTACGGACAAGAACTTAATTCTTTTTCTAGATTTTACTTTCGCACTAGTCCATATTTTAAGACTTTGAACAGTACTACTATTATTGGCATTAAAGGGTATTAGTGGGGCGATGAATCATCATTGTTACAGAGAAAATCCATTGTTGGCCAAAAAAAACATATCAGTCGCTGTCTTTACTATTTTTCTACAACAACTAAAATGATAGATGTAGAAGCTGTGTATCACCAGGTCCTAATCTCAGATATACCCTATAATTACATGTTGACAATTAGATACCTTTCTTACAAGACCAGTATTAAGTTGTACATATTATTTAATATTAAGATAAACACGATAAGCTAGTAATAGCCACTAATTCATCCTCATCTGTCCCAAAAGGAAAAAAAAAATGAAACATATTAATGTATATTGGTCCAATAAGCTTAACTAGGGTAGGAGTTTTTTGCTCTGAAAAAAAAAAAAAAAAAACGAGATAAAATAAGAACCGATTAAAAGAGTTTGGTGGCCACATGGCCACGCACCTCCCAAGATGCAAAAATACGGTAGGAGTTAAATTGTTGGAAGAAGTAATCTCTTTACTTTTATTTTTTTTTTTCTTTTTAATTGACAAGACCGAAACTTTGGAACATTTACCAAAACGAACCCAACTTTTATGACTTGGACTAAATATAACTGTCAAAATTGATTCCTTTATCTAGACTCTTTCTTGTATTCTTATAAAAATTTCTATGATATGCCATCACCCTTGAGCTAAAAGAGAACTTGAGAAACAAGCTAAAAATACATAACATAATACTAATTTCTCAAGCTAAAAATACATAACATAATACTAATAGTGAGGTTAAAAACAGAGTAGGATAAGAATTAGTTGGTGACTGCCCCCACTTGGAATATATATGTTTTCCACCCGTATTGTTATTCTTTGACGCTACTAATAAATATTGAAAAACAAGAGAAGAAAGCATAAAACAGAAACCAAAGAAAACGCTAATACTAATCCATTGTAATACAAATCAACACGTTGGACATCATGCGCAGTACTTGTGATAGTAGTGTCAACGGTCCAAAAAACCCCAAAAGAAAAAAACAAAAAACAAAAACCGAAATGTTCTAGTAGCTGCTTTCTGTCTCAAATAAAAACCCAACTTGAACTCTTTTTAAACCAAGTTTGGCTTGGCTACAAAGACAGAGCAGAGCTTGTTCAAAACCAGAGCAAGAAGAAGGAGAAGAAAACCTGAGGAGGAGGAAGAAGAAGAAGGTCTATACAGAGAAAAACGAAGAAGAATAAGAAGAAATGAAGCTAGTCTGGTCACCTGAAACAGCATCAAAAGCTTACATAGATACAGTTAAATCTGTAAGCAATCTTCTCTATGGTTTTTATGATAAAATTTTGATCTCTCTCATTTCTCGGGTTTTGTCTTGTTTAGTTTTCAATTTTGAGCAAAAATCTCATCTGGGTTTTTCTTTTTTGGGTTTATTCTCTCCGTTTTTGAACAAAGATCTCATCTTGGTGTTTTTTCTGCAGTGCGAGATATTCCAAGAATCAGGGGTTGCGGAGCTGGTTTCAGCCATGGCAGCCGGCTGGAACGCCAAGTTCATCGTGGAGACATGGTCACATGGTGGACCAATCGCCACAAGCATCGGCCTCGCCGTTGCCAGCCGCCACGCGGGCGCGCGACACGTGTGCATAGTCCCGGACGAGGGATCGAGGTCCGAGTACGTCGCGGCCCTGAGCGACGCTGGGGTTTCGGCGGAGGTCATCGTCGCCGGCGATGCCGCGGAGGAAGCCATGGAGGGTCTCGCCGGAGTCGATTTCCTGGTGGTGGATTGCCGGAAAAAGGACTTCGCTAGAATGCTGAGAGTGGCGGAGCTCAGCCAGAGAGGTGCCGTTCTGGTCTGCAAAAACGCCACCTCGAAAAACGCTTCCTGTTTCCGGTGGCGGAGCGTGGTCGACGGGTCACGACGGCTTGTCCGGTCTGTGTTTTTGCCGGTGGGCAACGGACTAGATATTGCCCACGTCGGAGCAATCGGAGGCGGCGCCGTCGAGAGTTCGGGTCCGGCGAAGGGAGAGGGAAGAAGATGGATCAAACATGTTGATCAACGATCGGGAGAGGAGCACGTTATCAGAAAATAATTTTAGCCAAAATAGTGTAAATTTTTTTTTAAAATTTTATTTTTGAGGGGCTTGATTGAATTTTTATGTACAGATTTTCCAGTGTACTAGGCCAATACTACCTATTTTTCCCCCTGTTTTTCTTTCTATTTAGCTAACAAATACAAAAGTGATCCCAACAAAAATGAATCACGAGAAATTTTTCTCATTGTTTTAAGTCTTGTAATTTTTTGATCTCTATTAAGAGAAGGTTTCAGAATTTTTCATTCAAAAATTTGGCCCATATGTTTAGAAATATCAATTCATTTCAAGGTGAACAGCCGGACCCCGTTGCTTCCGCGAAGCATAGTTATAATTATAATTCCTTTCTTGTTTTCGGGGTACCGTAATATATAGGGGCAATAAAAAGGCAAAAAGCAAAGCTTCGAAAGGCCAAAACAGATATCATACGTAATATTAAGTAATTCCAAGTTGCTAAAAGTTGAGCCTGTATGGTAAGTTACTTTGGCAACTTGGAATTACTTTCGAAGCTTTGCTTTTACAAGATTCATTGTTTATATTTATATTCTATTAGAGGACTCGCAAAGTATACCAACTTTAGTCTTGCATCAAAAGAGCTATACATACTTCATCTCATAATCAGTAATTTCAAGGTGAAATCAGTCTTAAAGAGTATTTTTAACAAGTAAGCAAGCTTGCTCTTGAAGGGTTTACTATAAATCTCCATTTCATGAATTGTCTCTCTGAATCTTCACAAACCAGCTGGTGCAAATGCTTCTTCAAGATCCTGCAAACATTGTTTTCTTCAAAGTAAATATTGGATGCAAACAAATTATTGTCTCAAAACAAAATAATCAACAGTAAGTTATGAAGAATCATATTGCAAGAGAGTAAGAAAATGAATTGACACAAATGATGATCTCCAAATACTAAGACCACCAGGTAAGTTAATCCCAACTGTCCCGGCTTCTTCTAAAAGCCTTCTTATCTGAAAGTGCCTTCTTGCTTTTGAGACGTTTTTGTTCGCCAGCAGCAGCTCTTCAAAGACACAAACAACAAGAGAAAACGAACTCAGATTCCTTCATGGTAATTACGCAGGAAAAACATAGTAATTCCAGGATCCTGTAGACAGGAACGGAGAGGGAAGACTAGAGGAGTGGGATCCAATATGGTAAAGGGATCTCACATCTTTGCAAGTTTCTTCTTTTGCTCTTCGGAAGGAGGCGGTGGGACATAGGCAGCAGCATCAATGATTGCCTGTGTAAAAAATTTATAAAAAAAAGGGAGAAAAGAAGAAAATAGTTAACAGAAGGATAATAATTGTTACCAAAATATAAATTTGAACCTTGACATCATGACCTAATTGATGAAGAGAAACAACAATCCCCATAACTTAAAATGAACAAAGTAACATAAGAAAGACATCCGTCCATTAGTACCTGAAGTTTCCCCAAAGCATCTTCAATGTTATCCCTGATGGAAAAAAGTGAAGTCAAACCATAAGGTTTGGCAACTCACAAGCAACATGGATAAGGTTAAAGGAGAAGAGGAAAGAAGTTAACTTCTGTGTTCTAGTCTTTGTTGAAGATACCACAAGTTCCCCATCCCTGTTAATTCGATTCTTTTCCTGCTCATTAAAAGGAAAATGAATAGATGTTGTAAAAAGACATGAGAAAACTTGCCCCAACCAAGCACAAAGGTTAAAAACCAAACATTAACAGTGGGCAGTAACAAACCATTTGCATAATCCTCTCCCTAATCCTCCAACTTAGCCAATCTGCATATTTGACATTGAAGCGCATGTCCACCTTTGTACTCACTGTAAATTAGAAGGAGCAAGCAATAGAAAAACAACAGCAACAGAAATTGGGCATCAAAAGGAGATTGGAAACAAGCAAAAGAGATACAGATCTAAAAAGTCATTAAACAAACCTTTATTAACATTCTGACCCCCAGGGCCACCACTTCTAGCGAAGCTAACAGTTACATGGTCTGAAGAAGAATAAAAACATGGAGTGATGAATAAATACATAAATTTCCATGTGACAACAGAAGACTCCAAGAAAAAAGGGACAACTGAAACAGAAAGATTAGTAACTACTAGCATGACCACCTAGAATAGGCATCTATCCAATGAAAAAATGAGGACATCAAACTGAAAAACATAATGCACGTTTACTAAGCTGTAACGAAAACAAATCATAAAGGGAAAAAGGTTTGGAGAGAGATGAGAAGGTCTAAAAATTGAGCTATCCCTTCCTAATTATATTAACCATGTGACGGATTCACCAAATATTTATGTCTAAATAAGCAAGTGAACACATGACATACATGCAAAAAATTAAACCACTTCCTATCTTCATTCCCTTAACGTCCCATGACGGACTAGGTTAATAAACACAGCCCGATAATAGGACTCAAAGGTTACCCATAAAGGTAAGATTATATATCTGATATTACTGGTCTGGAAATCCTGAACAAAGTAACACAAAACCGGCCAAAGCAACAAAATGATTCGTGGTTGTCACCCACAGATGTTTATGTTTATATTTGCGTTTGAGCATCTACGGTTCCAAATTTAGACAAATTTCTGTTTGTGTGCATACATACACACACAGGCACACAGATATACATAAATCATAGTCCAATTTTGAACTTCAAAATGTTAAACAAGTTCAACAAATCCTCCATTAATTAAGCTCATCAACCAGATGAACTCCAAGCATGTATGAATCTTACTCATCAACGTTTCAACACGGCACACCCCGGAGATCACAGGTATGAGTTATAGTATATAGATATGAGATATCACATGTTCTATTGAGGGAAAAAAAAATGATATACTCATCATGTCACAACCCAGTAATGACAGAACAGAACACCAGCCAAAATATTCTACAACTGTAAATCCCTACTCCTATTTCATTTTTCAATACTCTTAAATTAAAATTTCCAAAAAAAAAGAAAGAAATGAAAATGAAAAATGAAGACACTAAAAAGCAATTAGGAACTGTAAATCTCTACTCCTACATCAATTTTCTCAGCTATGTTGTTGAAAAAAAGAAAGAGAGAGAGGGAATAAAAAGAAGAGATTATACCCAAAGTGATCTGAGGGGTCGGTCCATCATCTTCGGCGTCAAGAACCCGCTCCTCTGCCTCGAGCATGCGCTGCTGCACCTCCGAGAAGCGAGACGGGACCTTCTCGCTGTACTTGGATTCCCACGCCGCGCCCCGGTACAGGTAGTTGGTTCGGCTCGCCACCATGCGCCGCCCAAGGGCCTTGTAGTTGATCACCTGGCCTTCCACCATCTTCGAAAGCGAAAGCGCAAGCGATGGTTGAAGCACTCCATTGAGGATTGCGTTGGCCGTGCTTTTCGAAAGCGCCATTTTCAGAGCTTCACAAAACCCTAACCCTAAAACTACAACGACGGAGGGAGAGAGAGAGAGAGAGAGAGAGAGAGAGTGAGTGAGTGAGACTCCTGAAATGTTCTATTTCACTCTCTGGCGAAATCCTGAAAATTTATGGGTTTCGCCTGAAATGCTTTGAAAGTTTTTGGGGCGTTTTATAGTGGAATCTGTGTGGACTAGTGTGGGGCCCGGGCCTTGTATTGTGGCTCAAGTTTTTTTTTTTTTTGGGTGGTGTTTGGTTCGTGGAATATGATTTTGCTACGTATACGTACTGGTGTGGGGCTGGGGCCCTTGTATTGTGGCTCAAGTTTTCTCCTAGTGTTTGGGTCGTGGAATAGGATTTTGTTATGCACGTATATCTGTACGACTTCAATTTGGCATTTCGACGTTAAACCTTCAACGAAAAAGATGCACATCAACCAATTTAAAGAAGGGAATTTAGTTCCTCAAAAAAAGAAAAAGAAAAAAGAAATAAAAGAAGTTAGGCTTTCTCTTCTCTCTCTACTCCTCTACATATTCTTTCAAACAAATAGTTTTCAACCCATATTTCTTTTTTCTTAAACTCTCTCAAATTTATATGTTGACTTTGATAAGTTTTGGGAATCCAAGTTGAGGTTGAAACCTACTAATTTCATTTCTGTATTTCGTGGTATTTTTTTTCTTTTCTTCTCAATATTGGCCTAATTATAGAAGCAATATACATCAAAATCTTGAAGAAAACAAATTAAAATGAAGAAGATAGAAGAAGTTTGGTTCTTAAAGCCTGTGGATTTGTAAAGTATAAAAGGTGGAAGAGAGTATTTTCAAAAATGGTACTAATAGTCATTTTTGTACTTTATGGCAATTTAAACGGTATTTGAAAATTTTAAATTCTAGATGTCTATATGGCAAGGGTTCGAGGAGATTACAAAAGGAGGTGCACTCTTTCGAATTTAGATTATTATGGGACATATTTAATAGAGTTTCTCGTTTCCCTCTAATTCAGATCCATGTTAAGTCGTGTCAGGTTGATGGAATTTGACCTTGCCGATAACCAAACTGATCTTCAAGGGCCGTGACGTTAACAAACAAATAAAACCACCGGAAAAGCTTAGCCCTTGTTTAGTTATGGCCATCTTCCTATACAGGATAGTGATATTTGTTCTGATTTTTGGTTTATCACTACCGAATATTCAGAATTTTAGATAACATAAAAAATTCTAAAAATGAAAACTACATCCATCAGAATCCGAAATAATAACTCATTATCAAGTTGACAATCCGTGCTACTAAATCGACCAAGCAGTAGTAAAAAGAAAACCCAAGCTCTAATTTTCCAACTCTTACAATTTTGTGACAAAGTTTCCACATGATCAGGAGATTGAGATGGAAAAGAGAGAGTGAAAACCAATCTCAAAGTTGACCATATTTGATTCATACAATATTCGACTAAAACGAACTATGGAGGTAAATACCGAACAAAGTATGGAAACTAGAGACTTGTTTGCATCTAGCTAAAATTAATCCCTGGCCCTCCCACGAGGGAATGAGCTCCTATTTTTACCATCTTCTGCCGCCTTCATCCTATCAGGACGCTGTGAACGAGCAGCCCCAACCCTGTCTCTCATATCTGGCATCAGTCTACCAGAATGCTGCGAGGGCTCCGAAGATGGAAGCGCCCAACCTCCGTTACCTTCTAGTCCACTGCTGCTAGGTCCTGAAACAAATTATTGTAAAAAGACGGTTTAAAATTCGTCTTTGTCTCAGATAAAAGACATCTTCAGATACCCTTCTTGTGTGAAGAAGCAAATGGAAATCATTGCTTGTCAGTATCACTTTGTTACTAATGTAACATAGCATAACAGTTGACCGAGAAAGAAACATCAGTAACCTGTATCTCCATAACCACTAAGATTACCAGTCAAGCCAGGTAAATGTTTCTGAGCACTTCCTTTCCAAGCTTCCTCAAAACCCGAAAGCTCGTCTAAAATTTCAAAAGAAAACAATTTCATGTTAGTCCTCCTTCACGCGGTGATACTAAGAGGCTGATAGTACAGCACATTGTATAAAAATGACGTACCTTCATCAAGATTGCATAAAGTCTGCATCGTATCCACCTTACCATCTGAATTAAGCTTTCTAGTAAGGGAATGGCCCTAAAAAAAAAATTTGCAGGATGTAAATTAAGGACAGCCCATACTTGAGCAAAGTAATGGTTCAAAATTTTATGAAGAGCTAGCAAGAACACCAGCAGCACCACCAGTAAATCACTGACACGTAAGGATACCTTATTGTGTAGGCCCCTGGATATTTTGTGGGTAGCTTGTCTACTAGCAGTATCGGCTTCTTTGCTTTCTTCAAAAGTCACCTGTTTTATACATTGAAAACAAGTAAGAAACAGCTATAAGTAAAGACAGTAGTATCATAACAATTCAAAAATACATACTCCATCACTTCCTGTCCTCCTTGTCTGAGAAGAAGTATAATAAGCTCCATTGGCTCCGCCATAAGTGACAGAGGAGCTCTGAAAGGTAAAGCTACGAGTTTGGGGTTGCGACTGCACACGATTAAACCCGTTGTAGTCATTTCTATGCTGCAAATGCTTACTCTCCCCATCTGCAACAAGCAAGCACTCATGAAAATCCAATCAAAAGTGAAGAAAGTCAAAAGCACCAAGCTGAAGGGAAACACTTTTACCTTCAGCTTCATCATCAGGCTCCTGGACATATGGTCCATCCCCTAACCTACGGTGCTTTCTAGGATTTTCATCCCTCTCTTTACCGGCAGCACCGTCCCCTTCATCATTGGAATTAATTTCCTCAATGATCGGCCCCCTTGATCTTCGAGGCTCGGGAGCTTGTTGATCAATAAATCCAACTGGAGGCATTTCCGGGAAAGGATTTCCAAGCGGACCAAAGAAGCTTGAATCAAACATGCCTCCTCCAAAGGGACGATTGAAGAATGGGTCGTCAAACGGATTCCTTCCTCCAAAAACACTAGAAAACAAACTCCCAGGACCCCCCAAACCACCAAAGCCCGGAAAAGGGCCGAAATCACTGAAGGGTCCATTAGCATCGAACAAAGAAGCCCTACCACCTTGGCCTCGGCCTCGACCTCCTTGCATTTTTATGGTGCTAATAGCCCCAAAAAAAGGATGAGCTTCACAAATTCAGGATAATTTTAACACCATCTATATATACATATATGCTGTAAACATTCACAGTACACACATGCCCAATTCAATTCGAAGACGGAAACTCAAACTAGATATGAACATATTGAAATAAAAACTCAAGCGCCATCCCAAGTTTGGATATGGGCTACTGAAAAATCAAACTGAAACGAACCCAAAAACTTCATAGAATGCCTCACGAACAGAATCACAAAAGGGGTCAAAACATTTATTTTAAAAAAACAAAATGATCGAGAATCAAAGCTCAAATTCTTTGGGGTGGAGAATAAAGTATGCCTAAACTAATTTTCTCGATGATCAACATTAATTCTAGGTAAAATTACCAAATCAAATCTGAGAACCATAGATACAGACACACACACACACGCATATATATATATATATATACATAAAAATTTAAAGGGCAAAGAGAAAAAAGAAGGACGAAAATAAATGTTAGAGAGAGAAACCGACCTGAAAAAATGACAGAGAGAGAGAGAGAGGGAGAGAGAGAAAGTACCTGGAAGAATAAAGAGGAGGAAGATAGGTGGGAGTTGGAATTATTGGTCGCAAAATTGAGAGAATCGGAAAGACCAGAGCGAGCAGACGAACCTAGAAATTTTTGTTAATTATAGACGAAGAATAGAATAAATATATTCTATAAAAATATAAATTTGGCGGAAATGAAATGATTTAGTGTTTTTTTTTTTTTTTTTTTTGGAAAGAAAATGATTTAGTGTTTTGTTAGTAAAAGTTTAGTTTGGAAAGGGATTAAGGAAAGGAGGCTTAATTCCCACTCACAATTCGCCCAAATGATTTAAAGATTATTTCACACTGAACCGACTTTCTAATTCAAAAGACTGAAAGAACCCTCTCGATAATAGAATGAGACCCCTTCTTCCCCATATCTACGTATCGCGCCACCACACGTGTCACTAATCCGCTAATTCTTACTATCTTTGTAAAATCTCACTAATCTACCTAGCCGGCTCATGAGGCCCATTATTGATTTTGGGAGAATGGTAAGGCCTGGTTATCTCTTTAAAGAATTTGAATTGGATTATATAAGATAGAATAGAATAATATTATAGTTCAATCTTATCTTTTGTTCGATATGTTATTTTTTGTTGGATGAGATTATTACATGTGATTCATATTTTTAACCAAGTAATAAACTTTTGAATTTTGATTGATTTATAAAAATATAATTTTTACATTGTATTTAGAAAATATTACTTTTAAAACTTCATCTTGAAGAAAATATCATTTTTATAAATATATTTACAAAAATACTATTTTCAAAAAATATTTTGAAAATACCATTTTTGATTTAATCACTTTAAAAGTTGAATTTAGAAAAATGCCCTTTTAAAGTTGAATTTATAAATGACTGTTAAGAAACACAGCTGTTAAGAGAGAGAGAGAGAGAGAAAGCATGGCCAAAAACTTAAAACGGGGGAGAGAAAGCAAGAATAAGAAGAGAGAGAGAGAGAGAGAGAGAGAGAGAGAGAGAGAGAGAGAGAGAGATGGAGCTTTGATTTTAGGAGAGAGAAAGTAAGAATAAGAATAGAACAGCCACTTTGGCTTTCGTTAAATTTTCTTTAATAAAGTTTTCCATTCAGAGCAAAAAATAAAATAAAATAAAATCAATTTTATCTGAAGTGTGAAAAACTACTCATGACTTGGACAAGCATTAAATCCGAAATGTGTAAAAAGAAAAACTCTAAAGAAATGGTCCAAAGGCAGTGCATAAAACCAACGAAACATATCATACAATGTTACTCGGTGATAAGAAGAGGAGTCTTGCTCACTCTTGCCAGATACAGTATACAAATACAGAATCAGGACGGCCTTCTACATTGTTTCAAACACTACTAAATTGCAAACTCTGGCCAGATACAGTATACAAATACAAAATCAGGAGGGCCTTATACATTGTTTCAAACACTACTAAAACTTCACTCAAGTTTCACTATTACATAATAGTAACCCAAAATACAATCCAATGCTTGTCATCTTTAGATAAACCATGTTACTCATGTTCATAGAACAAATAAGTCACCATTAAAAAACATACCAACCAAGGCTTGTCATCTTTCCTTGAAACCATATTTCTTGCGTTCATAGAACAAGTCTGTCTTGGCACTCCCTAAATTAACAATCTTAGGACATCCGTCCCTATCTTTCTCCTGCTGTGTACACTCCTCGCAGTAATAGGCATCGGAAATTCCAACCCCGACCCTGAAAGGATCCATAGTTGCATTCATCGCAAACCCGCACGAGAGGAGTCGCAGATCACACACTTTCCATCACACTTGTTCTCACAGAGTCGTCCAATGGCAATTCCGGGTTGCTTCCGGCACATAATCAAGTCAGGATGATGCTTAGCCATAATCTCTCCAACAAGTTATTAATTCCTGAATCGATCAACGATCTGCGGACAAATGTTCTGGTCACAACTAAAAGGTTCTTCTCGGCCGAGGCTCACAACGACCGCTGACTTGAGATTACCATCAGGTGAATAGAACGTCCAGAAATTATCTAGCCTCTTTGAACCCATAATCACCTCCTTAATCCTGAAAATTCCACAAGCTACCACACGTTTTGCCGATTCCTGGTTCACCACTACCAACTGGTTCAACACCGCCTCTCCATCCCTTACTTACGACCGTTTGGAAGAATCTTTGGGCCTCAAAACTCCACCAAAGACATAAAATTCTTTGGTGGCATGCCATGTCCAACTGCCTTCCAACCACGTATAAACTGAGCCAATACATTCCCATTCTATATACCATCTGCCCAATGTGCAACTCTGGCTAGGAAACTGTTGAACACTTCTTCATTTACTGCCACATTGCCACTCTGGACCAAATTCGGATTGCTATAAACAAACTCATCCATGAAGCTACCCCCCGTCATCCTTGCACTCACTAGTCTCAACAATTAGCTCTACGGTCACATTTTATCAAAATTGTACGTTTCTAACCAACTACTTTACTTTTCAAAGAGACCAGACAGTTGGACTTGGAATCCACTCCCAAAAGAAAGATTAGGTAAAGGTCAATTGTGATGTTTCAATCTCACCTACCCTGGTGGTAGTGGTAGTAGCAGCATGTATTCTTAGAGACAACATAGCTGTGGAACCAATTTCCACCACTAACCCAATAGAAGTTGAAGCTTTAGCTACAGTCATGTCACTAAAATTTACAGCAGAGGCTTTTCTGGAAATTCATCATTTTGGAGGGGGAATAACTGGGAAATAATGGAAAATTTTAAGTATAGAAACAAACAATGCTTGCCCATGGAAAATCTCTGACTTCGTTGAGAAAATGTAGGCTAAAACTTCCTCTATTCTCTTCCGTTTCTTTTTCTTATATTTCTCGCTTATGTAATTTTGTTGCCCACAGTTGTGCTAAATGGGCTCGTTTATCTTCTAACTTTGGTTGTATTTCTCCTAATTATATTTGAAGGTCGTTTTTGCATAAGTTAGTTCAGTTGCTCCAAGACTTAAAATTTTGTGTGTGAGTTTGAAGAGATCAGGTTCAAATCTAAATTTTGATAAAATTTGTATGTTATTTTTTTAAAATTTATAATAAATAATGATTATTAATTAAATCCTACTAAAAAAATATTTCCAATAATGTACTCTCTAATTTGTTTGAAAGGATCCCCTCTCCCAAGCGTTTTTGATCCAATGGCCTTGGTTTAATATCATTCAGCATTTTCAGCTAAAAAAAAAAACAATTTTATACAAATACCATTAGGTAGTGGGACCTATTTACAACAAAGATAATAATTAATCAAACATTTAAAAATTACTTTAAAAGAGAAATAAAAAACAAATTGTTTATAAACAAACAAATTATAAAACAAATAAAAAAAATTAAGCAAGCAGAATGGGCAGTGGAAGATACAATTCAAATTATGGTTTGCATACTTTAGTTAAATTTAATTCAAATTCCAATAATAAGTATGTTATTTCAATTTAACTAAAAGTTTATCCACGTGTATTCACTCAAAGAAAAAAAATCCATATGTAACATTTTGAGAATGAAACAGAAACTTAAAACACACAAGATTGTAAAACGCCAAAAACAATATATAGCAAGTGAATTTAAATAATAATAATAACAATACACAAAGAGAGACTACCACTTCCTATAATTTAGAAAGAAAACACTATAAAATTTGGTCCCCTATATATTAATCAATTGTATGGGTCGGGTCGGGTTAGTTTGGGTATGAGATCCTACACCCTCTTTCGACTTGCTGGGCTGTAGGTTCCCAAACTCTCCAACAGCACTAGGCCCTGGGTCTACTCGGCCCGGGTTGATTGGATTGGGCCGATTTTTGTGCAGGCTTATTATTATCTACGCATCTTTCCTTCATTCTTTTTTTTTTTTTTTTTTTTTCAAATTTTAGTGTTTTTTTTTCAAAAGCATTTTTAGTGTGTTTTAAGAGGTGAAGCAAATTTGAGATGCCATCAAATCAAATGTATGTGACTAATCTCTCCCCTAACCATTCTCTTCTTTATTTTTAGAATTCAAAATAACTTAATTAGGAAAAAGAAGACGAANAAAGAAAGATTAGGTAAAGGTCAATTGTGATGTTTCAATCTCACCTACCCTGGTGGTAGTGGTAGTAGCAGCATGTATTCTTAGAGACAACATAGTTGTGGAACCAATTTCCACCACTAACCCAATAGAAGTTGAAGCTTTAGCGACAATCATGTCACTAAAATTTACAGCAGAGGCTTTTCTGGAAATTCATCATTTTGGAGGGGGGATAACTCGGAAATAATGGAAAATTTTAAGTATAGAAACAAACAATGCTTGCCCATGCAAAATCTCTGACTTCATTGAGGAATGTAGGCTAAAACTTCCTCTATTCTCTTCGGTTTCTTTTTCTTATATTTCTCGATTATGTAATTTTGTTGCCCACAGTTGTGCTAAATGGGCTCGTTTATCTTCTAACTTGGGTTGTATTTCTCCTAATTATATTCCCAGTGATGTACTCTCTAATTTGTTCTAATGGATCCATTACTTTAAATGTGAACTAAAAAACAAATTGTTTTATAAACAAACAAATTATAAAACAAATAAAAAAAAATATTAAGCAAGCAGAATGGGCAATGGACGATACAATTCAAATTATAGTGTGCATACTTTCGTTAAATTTAATTCAAATTCCAATAATAAGTATGCTATTTTTCAATTTAACTAAAAGTTTATCCACGTGTATTAACATTTTGACAATGAAACCGAAACTTAAAACACACAAGATTGTAAAACGCCAAAAACAATATATAGCAAGTGAATTTAAATAATAACAATAACAATACAGAAAGAGAGACTACCACTTCCTAAAATTTAGAAAGAAAACACTATAAAATTTGGTCCCCTATATATTAATCAATATTGTGGGTCGGGTCGGGTTAGTTCGGGTATGCGATCCTACACCCTCTTTCGACTTGCTGGGCTATAGGTTCCCAAACTCTCCAACAGCACTAGGCCCTGGGTCTTCTCGGCCCGGGTTGATTGGATTGGGCCGATTTTTGTGCAGGCTTACTATTATCTACGCATCTTTCCTTCATTCTTTTTTTTTTTTTTTTTTTTTCAAATTTTAGTGTTTTTTTTCAAAAGCATTTTTAAGCACATTTGAGATGACATCAAATCAAATGTATGTGACTAATCTCTCCCCTAACCATTCTCTTCTTTATTTTTAGAATTCAAAATAACTTAATTAGGAAAAAGAAGACGAAAAGAAAGCGAATACAATTTGTTTAGGATGAATTTTGCCTAGTTTTCCGGTAATTAGATAAAAAGTACGAATTTCACTAGCAAGTTTCATATTAGGACCCCCATGTTTAAGATCTATGTAGAGGATGCAAATCTCTTGTTTATAGTTCTGTAATTTTATCTCTATCCATTCAGATTTTTGACACTAAACAAGATTTATATGTGATATATATATATATATACATATATATATATGCGCTTTCCGGAATATGGTCACAAATTCAGAGTTCTTATATCCTCTGTGTCTCAGAGTCTTCAAATAATTGCCACACTACCCTAAAATATTAATTGTCAGATAAATAAGGAATATGACGTGATGTATCGTTACTGATTAGGGGGAGAAGAAAATCAAATGCTCTCTTTACGAAAGAATTGGCCACCTTGTAATCATTCATTCCATGTATTTTCTATGGGAAATAAATATATGAAAGTGATTATCAAAATTTCATCAGAGGACATGAATTTCATCATCAAAATTTTCCACTTTGTAACTACTATTGACTATCACTCACAAAACTAAGAATCCATAATTATATTCTTACATCAAATCCCTACACGAAGTGGTGATTACTCTTTTTTTTTTTTTTTTCACTTCCCTTCCCTCTAATGAGGGAAGTAATTCATCTTATTCACACATCCCAACTTTCAGCTGGTACGGTTTCATCAGAAGGCATAAATATGGTTCTTTATACATATAAGAGTTCACCCATTCAACCATTTTCCTAAACAAATCTTCCACTGATCACATCCCCTTGGCTGAACAATCGAGGGCTGTCCAAGCCGATATCTGTCACGTCCAGTGAACAGAGTCGCCAAGCCTAGCTTTTAAGAATATCCGAGTATGTTCCTCCGCCACATGAATGAGGAACTGCAAACCTCATCTTCTTCTTTTTTATTCGATTATGGTCATAATGGTTGGAGTGCATGTAATTCAGGCTTTGTTGGATATTCCAGACCCTGAAGTGCCGGTATTCGTCTCAAATCCTCTTCTGAATATGCAGGGATGAACCAATATCTCTTATCTGTCCCAAACACCTGAAGAGAAAGCGAGCTTATCATCTCAACCAAACTTCTCTGTAGATCTTCGAAAATGAAGTTATTGAAGAGTAGAATCACAAGGCATAGAGATTCTATGCAAGGGTCAGGAAGAGTTGATTTAGAAACAGGTAAGGGCCAAGCAAAAAATATGATGTAATAACCTGTTCAAAGTTTTTCTTCCGACCAAGGTTATAATGCCATTTAGGAGTTGTTTTCTTCTCATATGCCTAACAAAAAGAGGGGAAAAGAAAAAAAGTTGAAGGTCATGTTAACATCACAATGGTATTAAGTTTTACGACATGAAAATTTAGACGAAGAATAACTAGTAAAGGCAATCACCTCAATCGTGGTGGTGTTGCCCGCCACCAATGATAAGTGCATGATAAGAAAGCCCATAACACTAAGCGAGAACGCAAAGTTCAAAACTAGATAGATTGAAAAATTTAGCATTAGTAAGACAGGTAAAGATAAACTCAAATGATGAGGATGGTCATCCTATAACTCACTGAATGTTACAAAAGTTGCTGCGAGGGTGCCTGCTGTTCCAGGTATCTCACCATCAGTAAAAAATGCTATAAAATATGGCAATAATGATAGACTGACAAAAGTTGTCTCGAGAAATGTGTAAAACTGCATCAAGATTGAGCAAGAATGAGCATTTTTCTTAATGATTATGTTACTTCTATAGAGTGAGGGAATAATAAAGAAACTCGCACTCAAACACTCAGAGATATTCAGTGCTCTAAACACCCCCCACATCCATGGAATTCAATACAAAAGGAAATTGCAAGCAGGTTCAAGTACTACGCCATTAAATCGAGATACAGTAAATGAATTATCACAATTTCCCACATATAAGTTTATAAGTTCTGAAGTAACCAAGTATAAAGTGACTGAAGTAAGAAGTACAGGACGTGATGATCAGAATAAAAACATAGAAAAGGATGACAAGTTATTACAAGCATGAAATAACCCCAGTATGGAAATCAGAGTGCATAAATTAATTCCAACAAGTTAAGCTAAAGAAAAAGTTATGTCTGTCATGAAACTTTAAATTTAATGAAGGTAATTAACATACCAAGAAAAGTAGGAAATACTTATAATTCAATGCTCCAACACAGTTCACCACCCACACGCAGTGATGATCCATTTTTAATATACACCTTCCACCTAAAACCGATGCAAAAGTTAATCTTTCTTAGGTTGCATATCTTAAAAGAAAAAACTGAACAGATAAGGAAAATAAACAAACTCGAAGAACTCACAGACAGAACAATGATGGCAGCGAGGTGGTTTAAACTGGTTGCACTTTCGACAAAAACGTAGTCTTTGATTGCCAAACTCACTAAATTGGATTGAAGCTAGAACTGGGTCATTATACTCTGCCTCCACCAATGAATCCGTCTCGCCTCTTTCCTCATCCACCAACGGCCTCCAGTTGGGTGGAACACCACCAGGGTCCGTAAGAACAACAGAAAAGTAGCTCCACAATAACATCACCAACTACATAACCAAATGAACAAAAAAAAAAAAAAAACTTAGCAAAGAATCCTATTTGTGCAGCGTTCCACTCATGTCTTCAAATTAAGAACACTTGTTAAACACGGAAATTGCCCGATAAACAATACTCCCGAGAAATTACATCACTGTCCTATTTCTATGAAAGCATCGAAATTGATACCAAATTTCCCAACTTGGCTCAAAAGGGTATAGTAAGTTCAGATCAAAATTTTTCAATTTCTGAGCGAAACCCAATTCAAAGAACACCATTAACATTAGGCTTTTACTTTTCTTTAACTTCAGTACCATTCAAAAGCTCAACCAAACATAGTATAAGGAAAGTTGTATACCCAAAAAAGTTGCAGAAATTTTCAGCTCAAATTTGCTAATAGGTCAAGGGCCCCAAAGGGCTTGGGAATCGAATTACCAGAGCGTGGAAGAAGAGCAGGACGGGTAGAGCGAAGAGGGAATGAAGGCCACCGAGATATAGAGCGGGGCCAAAATTGGCTAAAACGACGACGTAGTAGGTGAGAGCAATGATCCCGAGGACAAAGACGATCATGATGGAGCCGAGCGCACGCAGCGCGGTGCAGAACTTGAAGACGTTCCACGCCATTGATGGGAAGGAAGGAAGGAGAGATGAGAACCCGATTCGGGGTTTTGCTATACTGTAATCGATGTAGAAAACATGTGTTTTGGCTTATCCAGAGGAGAAACCAAGACTCAAAACCAAAACCAAAACCAAAACCAAAACCAAAACCAGAAAGCCGCCTCAATTATTAGTTGGATTTGGATTTGGATTTGGGTTAATTAATTACTCTATTTTTTCTATTTTATTTTTGTAATAACATATTACATACGTCTAAACCATTGAAGGTTTCTTGTTCACTTCCCCGAAATTTAAAAAACGGATAAATAATTTTATTAGTCAGTTAATTACAGAGAAAGTCTCACGTTGCTTATTAAATTTTTAACTATATTGGATTAGTTTCGGAAAAAATATTTTATTTTAGTTTTTTCTTTATATAATTTACTTGAGTCTTATCGAAATGAGCTCATTTTACATTTTCGTTATGTACCAGTGATATCAACAAATATTATATTTTGAATAGTTCTACAAGGTACAATTATCCAATATACAGTTAAATTTTATTCAACCA
Organism: Parasponia andersonii; assembly: GCA_002914805.1. Classification (NCBI taxonomy): domain Eukaryota; kingdom Viridiplantae; phylum Streptophyta; class Magnoliopsida; order Rosales; family Cannabaceae; genus Trema; species Trema andersonii. The sequence continues at coordinate 9,053 of JXTB01000202.1, read as the reverse complement.
ATCACTTTTTAAATTATTTCTAGATATGAAATAAGTATAAGATAATAACAAAGATTATCTCATGTGCTCATTCTTGTTAAAAGTAAAATGAAATATATTACAATAAAATAATACTAGGTATACCAATTAATTTACCAAAATTTTTATATTAACATATGTTGCAAGTAGATTATCACTATTTAGTTCAATTTAATTAATGTATTAAAATTTATTATAAATAAATTGAATAATATTAATTGAATAATGACAACTCACTTACGTAATGTGTTAATATTAAAATTTTGGTAAACTATTTGAGATACCTAATATTATTCATTACAAAAAGAATTAAAATAAAATTTTGGTAATAGTTTAAGGACCAAAATAGTGCAATTTCAAATTAAGAACTAAAGTGAAACTTTTTTCATAGATAAAAGACCAATATGATCATTACCCTTTAACATTTATCAATGTAGTTATTATTTTATTTTTTTTTGAAGTATGGCTTAATTAATGACCTTTTTCTTATTACAAATTAAAGAAAAATATCTACTACTATCCAATTTTCATCTTACCCGATTATCTATACCTTACCCGATTAGAGATAATACCCGATTAGAGATAATAGGCTTTTATGCCTACTCCTAATGTGACTCGGATCTAGGACCAAGATCCTAGATAATGGGTGCTCTTACCGCTAACCCACCTCGTCTATCATTGTAGTTATTTAAGTCTTCGAAAAGGATAAATTTTGTTTTAATTCTTTTTTCTCCTAGTGTTTTTTTTTCTTTTTTTTTTTTAAACGAGAAACTAGGTGAATTGAAATGGATCTTTTGAAAGTGAATATTGATAAAAGCCTATGTTTTTAAATTCTTTGCAAATTAGTCTTTTTGTAATGTAGAGCATAGTGTTGAGTGTGGTCATGGATTAAAATGTCCCGATATTTATTGACATTGTCGCGATAATATTTGTATTTTGAAGTCTCAACATTGATATGAAATGGAAAGAAATTTTTTCTTATGTATCCGTGAAATATCTATAAAATATCGACAATGTCGAGAATATATCGATATTGGTAAAATATCGATAAAAAATGAGCTAATATGAGATATTTATGGATATTGTTGTGATAATGTTATCAACATTTTGAAATGACAACAAAAATGTCAAATTTTTTTCCAAATCCTTTTTTTTATATAGAAAATAATAGTAAAGAGTACAGAAATAAATCATAGTTTTCTCTCTATTTTCGACAAAGTTTTGAAATTCCTTATATTTAATAAAAATATTTGCACTACTTGTATTTATTATTTTGGAATTTCTATAAAGGATTCTCATAATTTTTGAAAAGAAATTTGGACCAAAATGAAATTTCTTTTATAACTTTCAACCATATTGAAACTCGTTTTGGTATTAAATATATTTGAATTGTTCTATATTATCAATAATTTTTATTTATTTTCAATGTAATTTAAAATTAGTAGTAATTTGTAAGATATTTATATGAGATATATTAAGCAAAATTGTGTGATATATATTTTGATTTTAAAATTATTCTATAAAATAAAATTCAATTATGTTTCTACTATATACATATATTTTATTGTTTTATAAGGTATTTTTTTCAATTGTGTTTCTATTATATACGTATATTTTATTGTCTTATAAGGTGTACATATGTTTTGATTTTTAATTAAAAAAAATTGTATAAATTACGCAATATCACTTGTTTTAGTATTTTTTTTTTAAAGTTTTTTTTTGAAAATTTTGAATTTTAAGACAAATTTTGGTATTTTTCTAGAATATCTTCGACATTGACAATAAATTTGGTAATATCTGTAAAATAAAACTTCGACATCGATATTGATACCGATATTTTAATCCTTGAGCGTGGTTAGGTACGTAGTTGAATTGAATCAAGCATCGTGACATATTATTTTGTAAAACATTAAAAAGCATAAGCATTTTTTGCAAAAATGTGTTTCAAAAGAGTTTTTTGCCAACTAACCCTATTTTTAGTATCTTTTTGTTGAAAGATTTAACAAGAATGGTTAAAAAAATACTAATGAAAAGTAATACTAAAAGCTCGAAGATCACAACCAAAAATTTTAAAGTTCAAAACAAAACTTGCTTAATAGTTCTATCGATTAAGGATAATTAGTTAATTCAACCATAATATCAAAAAAAATAAACAAACAAATAAGGTAATCAATTAAACTAAAAATCAAAATTATTAGTATTAGGGTTATTTCAAACTTTTGACTCAAATTATGAAGTCAATCTTATTTCGGCCATTGAACTTCATAGTGTCAATACTTTTATTTCAAATTTGGCCGATTCAAAATAAATAGATGATATCGGGGTAGACTAAAAAGGTTAACTAGATTAATGGGCTAAATTATAACGATTCTAATGCAAAATAGACTGCTCTAAACTATGCGGTTCTTGAAATAATGGCTTTTTTTTTTGTTACAAATTGTAAAATTTTTAAGAGAAATATATCATTTACGAAACACATATTTTGATAATTATTTCTAAAAATGAGATTTCAAATTTTTAATTTATACAATAAATTATAAAGAATTATGCAAGTGATGCATTGTTAGCCATTATTGCCATAAATTGTTAAATATTTTGAAATCTTTTGGTGAATATCTTTTTTTTTTTACACTTTATTTTAATAAATGTCTATTTCACTTTTTTTATAACTAAATGATTAGGTATATATATTTTAACACTTAGTACAAATTTTAATTTATGTATTGTGTACATAAATTTTTATATTGTGTTTATAATATTTTTCACATGATATATATACTTATTTTACTATAATATTTGAAAAATGAATATTTACTTAAAATAGGTTTAAATTTTGATCATTTTATTATAAGACGCCTAATTTTTTAATGAAAATGGTTTTACGTACATAGTTTAGTAACAATGTCAAAAAAGAAACTCTAATTCTCATAACTAAATAATGTCGAATCTTACGTGTTTTCTACATGAATGTTTTCGGTTAAAAAAAACTTAACAATTTTGACAAAAAACTATTATTATAATAATTACATAATAAATGTTTGGGAGCAAATGATATAAGGAGTATAATGCAATAAACTTTGGCTACCGTAACAAACCAAAATAAATATAAACCGAGTAGAAGATGACAGGACACGTAACTTCAACTTGTGGTATTAACAAAAGTTAATTAGTGGCTAGCGGATTTCCCACCTTTGATTTTGCTTTTATTTTTATAAAAAGTCAAGCTGGGTATAACTACCGTCAAAGACTATTTAAAATATAAAAAAAAAATCAAAATAAGACTTCTAAAATAATTTAAGAAACAATAAGATCATTTATTCTTCTTCTGAAATAAATAACTTGTATTTGCCAACGACGATATAACTTAAAAATGTCTTTCACTACACATCTTTAAGATCCANAAAACTATTTTGGAGCCCTTAAAATTAAAACCCGGATAGAAATAAGCATTAAGAGAGGTTTGATGATTAAAACAAATACAAATAAAACAAAAATATGTGGTGGAAGACACACATATGTCATCCAAATAAAACTATTAGATGTCTCATGAAGTTTGAAGAGGATGCTCTTACCATTTTCTCTTCTTCCATTCCCAAAGAAATTTCTTGAGTGATTTGAGTATCTTCTCCATAAGAATGGATAAGCTTTCTGAACTTTTGAAGAAACAGCATAGGTACTAGCTATATTCAAGTCTTGCCAAGAGTTTGATTGACATGGTTTGATAAATAAGTATGTCCCAACTTAATGATGAATGTTAACAAATATGTCTTCTTTTTCTACCCTCCAACATTTGAAGTATGCACTTCTCTGACTTTTCAGCTATGACATTAGAAGTTTGAACGTCTGTACTAAGTACTTGGTGTTCTTCACTTTTCTTCACCTGTTGATTTGTGGAACAAAGGACATGAATTTGAGTTTAGTGAAAAAATAATTATATTAATAAAAGTAATAATTATGATAATAAGAACAAGAAATTTCTTGTAACATATTGATTAAGGCAAGAAGTAATTACCTGTTCTTCTATTATTTTATTGACTATCATATGCTTCAAATCGTCTGATATTGACTGCTTGGACAGCTTCTCTTTAACGTGTAGTATTACAAACAGTCAATCCAATGATAAAACCCATCTAATCTTTTTTTTTTTTTTTTTTGGTGGCAACTAATGGCAACAGTCATAAATATTGTTATCAATCAAATGTTACAACTGACAACCTGCTGGTTCACTAGATTCCCAGGGAGCAATTCAACAGCAGAAATTACAAATTCCCGACCATAAAGCTCATGGAAAAGCTCCCGGATCACCCGAACCTCCGGTAGATCCGGGCATCTAGCAGAGGCATATACAAGGCTTGAAAATTTCTTCATTTATATCATCTGGAAAATTTCTGAAAGTACCCCCCAAGAAAGAAGGCTAATTGTTTATACAACTAGTATGAAACATACATGATTAATGAATATAAGAAGAGAATGCTCAAATCAATTCATACTCGTAGTTTCGAATACTAATGAATTCGATTACTAATACTTGAACATTATTTTTGCAACTCTAACACAATTTTATTTTAATATGTTACTATATTTACCAAGCAAATACTGACGAAATTACAATTATGGTAGGAGCTAAGTGCTAACTAATAGGGATACTCTTTGAAAATCACAATACCCGATTGAAGTCCATGTTTTCTTTGCCAAGGTGGAGTATAAGTTGATACAGGTCTTCACGTGATTGCCTCACTATTGCATGCATTCTACTCTTCAAATGCTTTAGCCGACACTGAACTTGTTTGATCAGTTTCTCGCTGGCCAGAAAAATATTAAAGCCGAGTAAAAACTAAGGGTGAGCACCAGTTGAATTGGACGGATTACAAAGCTCACCCAATTTGACCAAATGAATTTCGGGTTATATTTTTGCAATCCAAAACTGCGACTGAGGAATTGAAACTTCATTCATAATCCGTCCAAACTTTTGAACGAATTGGTTGTTAACCAAAATTACTTTCTTCTGTTTTTTTTGGAAAAAAATTTTAAAAGAAAAGAAGGACAAAAGCTAACAATTGTGGAGTTTGAGGCTTTAAAGTTTGTTTAAGTTAAACAAAGAAGACAAAGTCATTTGAATTTTGAGTTAAAATTATCTTAAAATTTTTATTTTTATCTTAAGAATATAATTATATATGTAAAATAATTAATTAAATACTAACTATTATCTTGTTTGTTAGATTATATTGAGTGAGTTAGAGTTGACAAGTAACCCATTCAAATATTGAATAGTTGGGTCTAATCTGTCCAAATATTGTATGATGAAATTATTC
>JXTB01000201.1:624032-696450 GCA_002914805.1 Parasponia andersonii | reverse complement strand
TTAAACATTATGAACTAGAATATGAGATCTGAATATGGATTGTATTACTTATGTCTGTATTTGAGTGTGAGATGATTTGTGATGACTATTAAATAATTGTTTTAATTACGGTTTATGTTCAATGAGTAACACATAACTGTAGGATTTTATTTTCAATTAAGTATTTTGTTGAGGCCAATTTTGAAAAGTTAGAGATCGGAGGGCAAAATTTTGAATTAATTGAGTCATTTTAAAAAAAATATATTTTGTTTGTATTTCCATTTTATGAAATACCTATTCTGCCACTGACCCCGGCCACGGGCCGTGACAATATCAAATGTAGAAGGGTTTAATTTTTACTCGAATACGTGCAGCATTGCTTTATAACTTTGGTCCTCGAATTACCAAACTTTGCACCCTTTCTCCTGGACTAAATTCATAATACTGCCAAAAGCAGGATCTGTGAGAATTTATTGATGGAAAAAAAAAAACTTTGCACCCTTTCTCCTGAACTAAATTCATAATACTGCCAAAAGCAGGATCTGTGAGAATTTATTGATGGAAAAAAAAAAAACAAAAGATTCATTCGTTAGTCATAAGTAAATTGCCCTTGAAATTATATATTCGTTATAATCCATTAATTTTGAAGGACGAATAAAATAGGGTGTACGGAGACTTCAATGCACCGAAATAATGACTAGGAGACAAAAATCAAGAAAATTATTAAGTCTGTAACTTTTCTTATTGTTGATTTTCAAAATAATCCCATTTGGGCCCCCAAATTATAGACATAAGCACATTTTTGACACAGAATTTCAAGAAGTTCCTATTTCAGTACCATCTATATAATTGACTATTTCAGTTCAACCCATTCGTCACTTTAGCATTTGAAAATAATTAATTTATAAAACTTCGTGTGACCATCAATGCGGGTTTTGTGGCAATGTTAATCAAGACCCACAAACTAGCTTTTTGTTTAGACAATAATTTGCAATGGATGAGCCAATTGAGTTAACTCAATTAGTCTAATGCTTAAAGAATGTGTATGTGTATGTGATTGGAGGGTCAGAAATTCAAATTTTGATAATGTGTATGTGCTATTTTTTTAAAATTTGTAATAAATAGTTATCATTAATTAATTCTCACATTTTTTTGGAAAAAAAAATAACAATGGATGGAGATTGTCTTTCAAGTATTTCTCCTCTCGTTTTAGAGAATTCTATCTCCGAATAATGTTTATGAGTTTTCCATATGCTAAGGAAATAAAAAAAAATTGTTCTCATGATGATAATTTTTTTTTTGTGTGCTGTTAGATTGTTATGTGCTCCTATTATTTGTGACTACGATATACTTGAAAATTAGTTTCATGAGATTTGAACAGGTTCGCAAATTTTACATTGATATGAAGTATAAATACGTTTCATTATGTCAACTAAATATCATTTTCATCGTGTCAACTAAATTGTAAATTAATTTATGAAAGGTTTTAGATGGTCAATATTTTTATTGCTGTTCTTTTTACAAAATTTTTTATTCTAAGAAGCTAAGAGTGGAAAGCTAAAACCTAAATTTTTTATGCTTCAAACCTACTCTGAAAACTGAGAAGTGGTTATTTTTGCATCAATCACTTTTGAAATTTATTTTATCAAACTATTTGCTTCTAAAAGCGGATTTCAGGGAGCAGATTATAAAAATACTCCGAGAAACAAATTATCAAAAACCCATTATAGCATAATTCATTCCATAATCAGACTCTAAAGCCATTGTAATAATTTTAAAATGTCCAATATACACTCAGATAGTGATGATATAAAATTAATACTGATAGATATAAATAAAATTACTATTGATTAGTATAATTATTCTGTTTTTTGTTTCCCATTCTTAAAATCATTTTTTGCACTATAGAAAATGAGAGCTTTCTCAAGACATTCGAAACATCAAGTCGGGGAATGGGACAAATACCGATGCATAGTAACTGTTGACGGAGGTTTTGTTAACAATGAATTTAAGAAATTACAAGATGTGGCTTATGTGTGAAAATAGTTGATCAATCAAAGCAAGTAAAAGAGACAAGAATTTTATAATAATTCGGCCCCAAAAAAGATGAGCCTACGTCCACTGTTGTTTACTATATTCTGGAGGATTACAAGAGTTTCGTTAAGTTTTCAGAAAGTAAAAGTAATAATAAATCCCAAAGTTCTCCCCAAAAGCCAAAAGATCCCTCATAATAACATTGAATTCCCTTTATATAGGTGAGGGTGGCCCAATGTTTCCCAATTATGAAAATGGGTAAGTGTATAATCAAAAAATACAATTTGAGTAACAATATAACTGGGTAATAAGTTAAATGAGATGACTGGTCGATCTTGAAAGAGAAACTTTTGTTTCCCTTTTTTTGTAGATTACCTGTTTGACGAAGCTTGATCTAGTTTCTTTTTCATTCTGGTCGCAATTAACTTGTTCAGAGAAGGTCACACTTTATTAGGAGGGAGGTCGTATTCGACTTACTTGGAAGAGTTCGCACTTAACTTACTCGTGCGACCTGATACGTTCTCTTAGTCGCTAAATTTCCCTTTCTGGCATTAACTAACATATAGGTTTTTAGACCGCACAACAATTGCCCCCTAGCTCCATTAGTTCTTTAGAACAAAATGGAGCTTCTTTCTATTATAAGTGCGAGCTTATAAATGCGACGTCATGACATTATCTTGAGGTCTTCGAAGAGTCGTCAATTCTCAAATATCACATTTTCTTCAGGATGCGTACCTTTTCCAGACAGACGCAACCACATGTCACCTTTTCTTAAGGAAGTAGCAAAACTCGAGGAGTCTTTTCCGTTCTTGAGCAGACGCAATGATTGCGATGGTACCAGCTGTTGTCTTAAATCGAGACATTTCAAATCTAGAAAAGATACTGATTTAATTTTGAAAAATTAACTCCCGCGTGATCTTCGGCCTTTAGATCTAAAAATTAAATGTCTTGATCTACGGCTGTGATTTGATGATGCTTAAAATATATATATCGACAACCCATCCGCCTCTTCTCCAAAATACGAACCTTGTCGCCTTTTTATTTCTCTCACTTCTAAAATCCGAAGCGTCCGTAAGGCAAATCTTCCCGGCGTCCTTTTCTGTTTTGCAGCTCGCACAAGCTCATCATCTTCTTCAACGAAGTTATCCTTCAGACGACATCTCGGTCCTTCAACCTTCAAAGAAAGGTTAGTATATATCCTCTCTCTCTCATTGTTCTTTGATTGTTTAGGAAAATCTCATTTACTGATCTCATTTCTAGAAATAGACAAATCGTAGAACCTAAATGCTAAAATCATCATTACATTCTGATGGACTTGAAAAATTGGAATTTCTCAGAATCTCTCTATTGATTTATAGGATAGATTATTTTTTGATGATTGATAGACGAACCCATAGGAGAAATTTAGGATCTGAAACCTTGAGGTTTGAAGGCCATAATCAGACGAGTGATGAACTACTGAAGAGTCGCTCGAGCAGTTTCTAATGAATCTGTAGATCGATTAGAAAAAATTCGATGAACATCATGTCGATGCAATCTTAGGATGTGACCCTAAATTGCTCGCATATAGCGAAAAACCCTATTGCTCGCATAGGACTAAATCCATCCATATTTCTTTTCAGATGTCTAGTAGTGAGGATTTTAGGGAACGAAACGCATTCTTAAGAGATTCTTCCAATATAAGTGTCAGCATTATAAACCTTGAAGACTATATTGAGCTAGAACCTGAAGTAGAAATAACCGGGATCAGGAAAAATAGTCCTTGCATAGGTGACCTCCCTCAAAACCAGTGGTCTCGGCATATCAGGGATGTCCTTGTATTCGCAACGGGTTATCAATATGTGGAGGGAGATTGATCATGAACCAATATAAGGACGAGCTGTACAGTGAACAAGCTCAGTAAGATTGTATGCAACTTCAATATCGACATCCCTCTTCGCCTTCCCATGAAGTTCAATCGACCCCACACACCTCCTCGTGGAATTGCCTCATTCTCAGAAACAGTTCTCAAATGTGGTGTTTACCTCCCACTCTATCCATACATAAAATCCATCATCGATTATTATGGGATCATTCCTTTTCAACTCACCCCAAACATATATAGATATATGGTAGGTATGTACCATAAATTAGGTTTAGAAACCCTCACTCCTGAAGAGTTCGATTGGTTCTACTAAGTGAAATCAAACCCGTCAGACTTCGGCTTCTTCTATGCGAGCAAGTGGTCGAACCAATCTATAAAAACTATCTACGGGGTTCGCAACAACATGGAAAAATAGAAAGGTCCATTTTTCCACTTTGACTACGCGGATAACGGCTTCTTTCAGATTCCTGATAGGTAACTTTCAGCTTATTGCCTTCTCTATATAAATATATTATTCTGATCGCATTCGTATGTCATTGTAGATAACAGAAAATGACCAGGTCTCTCCAAAGAGCAGCTCACAAGGGTGTATAAAATAAATAACCTTCCGATCAAAGAATTTGATTGGAAGAAGCTTGGGATGTCTAAGAACTTAGTTGCTTGCAGACTGCTTCCAAGGGGAGCCGCCTTTCCAGATTCTACCCATCGTCCAACCAAACCCTCGAGCTCGAAGAAGAAGCCAAGGAAGCAAAAAGATAAGAGTGCCTCGTCTTCCAAACCTAGGAAATGAAAAACAACTGCCACTCCAACCTCGGAACCATCATCTCCAGAAGCTGCATCGCCACCGATTTCTCAGCAACAAGAAGGTAGTTATTTTCCTTTTCTTTTTGTCTCAACATACACCTTGTATGCTAACCAGCCATCTGTACAGATATGGCAATCGGCAGTGGACTGGGAGCACCGCCTTCAACTCCGGGGTCGATAGCAAAGTCCAAGATACTAGACGACACACCACCTTCATGAAAGGGAAAGAGAAGGTCGACACTTCAAAGAAATGAAAGGTCGCCTTCAAAGACATCCCAACAAGCTCACCTCCTTCTCAGTCTCCAGTAACTGCGAGCCAATCTGAGCCATCCAAAGAGACGACCACTTCTGATGAAGGACCGAGCCAGGTTGATAAAGACGAGGAGTTTTTCGCACTCCTTTGCCAACTGCCAGAAAAAGCTGGTATAAGCGCGGCCTCATTGACCGTTTTACCTCTGAGGATGGCTGGGAGAGAATGAAATGAGACCAGTCAAGATCGCCTTCAGCTCTACAATGAAGATGTTGGCGAATGTAAGTATCCTCTATCTTCACTCTTCAACGCACTTTTTTGGTATTGATGTATTATATTTTCAAACTACTGCAGCTGCTGTCCTGATGAATGATCTAATCCTTGAATTTTTGGAAAAAACCGAAAAAGTCGAAGAAATAACCCAAGCATTCGAGGACTCAGAGAAAGCTCGCGAGGAAGAGAGAAAAGCCTTCGAATTAGAGAGGTAGCAGCTGCTCGAAGGTTTGACTAAGGAAAAGCTCGAAAAGGAGAAGCTCGAGGAGAAAATTAAAGAACTTGAGAAGATCATCTCCGAGTATCCAGATCGCATGAAAGAGACGACAACAGATGCAGCTCACAAGGCTGTAGAAAAGTTCAAGGCTACTGAAGGCAAGGAGCTCGAAAAAAAAGCCAGTGACATCGCCTCGTCGACCATAATATATAATATCTTCTGCGATCATCCGGACTTCGACTTTTCCATCCTTGGTGAAGATGTGGTCGAGCTTGTCCAGAGTTGGACAGAAGTGGAGGCTGCCAAAACTGGAGACGGTGGAGCGAGCACATCTGCATAATTTTTTTTTTCTTTAATTTCAGAACAATGCGGGCTTAGTCCCCTTTTTGTTTGTAATACTTTGCTTGCATACGAGTGGAAGCTTTTATCAATAAATGGTTTATTCCTGCAAAATAATTAAAACACTGTATTGTAATATAAAGATGCATAGTCAATCACTAGGTGACTGATCGGTATGCTATAGCGATTTGAATCCAACAAACTTAAAACGGGTTTTTAAGTGTTAGGATAAGTTAGGTCGCTTAATAAAACAGTAAGTATGAGTGATGCAAACTCAATACTGTTTTTCAAAAGTTCTATGGAAAAATGTAATATAGCAATATATCACATCGAACAATGAATGTTTTGCTTAGTTACTTTGTTGTTCGAGGAGGGAAATTACGTAATACGATATGCTATGGTATGAAGTGAAGAGAAAATCCTAAGATTTTAAGAAATTTTTAGAAATTCAGCAGCGATTTCTAAAATTCCAACTCCTCTAAATAGACGTTTGCATAGTCCACTAGGAAGTAATTAGGAGACAATATTCTGATCTCACTGCCTCCCGAGTTTTATAGTGTTCGAAGACTCTCATAAAACTATAAAATGTGAACCAAATTGAATGATCGATGAGGAGACATCCTTATTGATAATGACGAATGACGAATAACGAATGACGAATATAAATAGATATCTTTATTGACGAATGACGAATACAAGATGCCCCGCAAATGACGAATATATGAAGATATACATGAAGATTTACTGATAATAGCAACAAAGTTATTCTGCATTCCAAGCATGCTCGATCTTTTGTCCACCAGTACGAGCTAACTTATATGTCCTAGGTCGAATAACAGTATTAATAACATATGGTCCTTCCCAAGAGGGTCCAAATACACCAGCATTGTGCTCTTTACTATTAGGTAGAACTTGTCGAAGAACAAGATCACCAACTTTAATTCCTCGGCTTCTAACTTTAGAGTTATAATATCGAGCCGTGCACTGTTGATATGATGCGATCCGAAGTTGAGACTGCTCGCGCCTTTCTTCTAAAAGATATAGCTCAATACTCTTCAGTGCACTATTCTAAACTTGCTCATAGGTAGATTATCGTAGAGAGCTCGCACCAATTTCTACTGGTACCATTGCTTCGTATCCATAAGCTAAAGAGAATGGACTCTCTCCAGTAGAGGTTCGTTGAGTGCTGCGATAAGCCCATAATACTTCAGGGAGTACTTCTGTCCAAGCTCCTTTTTGCTCTTCCAACTTCGTCTTTATGTTCTGTTAAAGTATATTGTTTATAGCCTCGATCTGTCCATTGGCTTGTGGATGAACAATAGGAGAGAAATTCTTCTTGATGCCTAAGTTGTCGCAGAAGTTACGGAACTCATCGCAGTCAAATTGTTTCTCATTATCAGAAATTATGGTATGCGGTATACCATAACTGCAGATTATAGTTTTGTAAACAAAATCTATCATCTTCTTTGCAGAAATGGTACTCAAGGCTTCAGCTTTTGTCTACTTAGTGAAATAATCGACTGTGACTACCGCATATTTTATTCTACCTCGCGCCAATGAAAGCATTCCGATGATATCAATTCCCTACACAGCGAATGGCCATGGACTGGTCATTGGAGTTAGAGGAACAGGTGGCATTCTAGGAATAGTTACAAATCGTTGACAATTGTCACACCTCTTAGCAAATTTCATTGTATCCTTCTTCATAGTTGGCCAAAAATGCTCTTATCTTAGAACTTTGTTTGCAAGTGTCTGTCCCCCGGAATAGTTTCCACATATTGCTTCGTGAATTTCCCTCATAATGTAGTGTGCTTTTTCTTCATCGACACATAATAACAACGGCGAACTAAAACTTATTCGATAAAGCTTCTCGTCATAGATGACATAGTGAGTTGCCTTCATTTGAAGTCGTTTTGCATCGTCTTTGTTTTCGGGAAGGTCACCATTTTTTATATACTTCATTATAGGATCCATCTATGATGGTTTCTTGTCTACTGGCGTGGTTATTTGGGGCTCTACTTTGATACTTGGTTTTGCAAGAAATTCGACAGGGACTACTTTTAGTAATTCGGCATCTTTTGTTGAGGCGAGCTTAGCTAGAACATCTGCTTGAGTATTTTTAATATGAGGAAGAAGTTGAATGTTATAGGTAGTAAATGTCGAGAAGAGTCTTCGTGCCTCCTTTAAATAAGCCATCATTTTTTCTCCTCTTGCTTGATAATCGCCGATTATTTGACAAACGACTAGCTGGGAATCACTGTATACCTCAATCATTTCGACCTTCATTTCTTGTGCGAGCTTTAGCCCAGCTATCAATGCTTCATATTCTGTCTCATTATTTGATGCTGAAAATTTGAAGCGAAGTGCACAATGAATATTGTGCTCTTCAGGACTAATTAGTACTAAGCTTGCACTGGCTCCATTCTCGTTTGATGATCCATCAACGTAAAGTTTCCACAATTTTGATAAATATGTAGCAGGTTTTTCGATTACTTCTATGGGAAGATTGACATCATATGTGAATTCTGCGATGAAATCTGTGAGAGCTTGCCCTTTAATCGCAGTACATGGTTGAAAATTGATGTCAAACTGACTTAACTCAACTGCCCACTTAAGTAGTCTTCCTGAAGCTTCAGGATTTTGCAGAACCTGCTTTAACAGAAAATTCGTGAAAACTATGATGGAATGCACATGAAAATAAGGTCGAAGCTTCCTGGATGCGACGATGAGTACTAATGCCAACTTCTCCATCTCTGGATATTTTTGGCATCGAGCAATCTTTTACTTATGTAGTATACCGGTCACTGTGTCTTTTCTTCTTCTCGAATTAACGCAGCACTTGTCGTATATTTGGAAACAATAAGGTATAAATACAATTCTTCCCCTGGGTTTGGCTTCAACAAGAGTGGAGGAGAACCTAAGTGTGCTTTCAATTCTTGAAATGCCAGCTCGCATTCTTCCGTCCACTCAAACTTCTTCGAACCCTTCAGTACTTCGAAGAATGGTTGGCACTTATCTGTTGACTTGGATACAAATCGACTTAATGCAGCCACTCTTCCTGCTAGGCTTTGAACGTCTTTGGGTTTGCGGGGGGATTGCATATCGATTAGTGCTTGTATCTTCTAGGGATTAGCTTTGATTCCTTGCTGGTTGACCATGAACCCCAAGAATTTTCCAGATCCTATCCCGAATGCGCACTTCTGGGGGTTTAGCCTCATCTAATATTTTCGAAGAATTTTGAATATCTCATCAAGGTGCTACACGTGATCTTTAGCTCCCTTCGATTTCACCAGCATGTCATCAACATATACCTCCATTGTCTTGCCAACTTGTTTTGCAAACATCATATTGACAAGATGCTAATAAGTCGCTCCCGCGTTGATAAGTCCAAAATGCATCTTCTTGTAACAGTACAATCCTCAGTCAGTGATGAACGAAGTATGCTCCTCATCAAGCTCGTACATGGGGATTTGATTATATCTAGAATATGCGTCCATAAAGCTTAGCAGTTCAAATCCCGACGTCGAATCTACAAGTTGGTCGATTCTCAGAAGGGGAAAACTTTCCTTCGGGCACGCCTTATTGTGGTCGATGAAATCGATACAAGTTCTCTACTTCCCATTGGGTTTCTTTACTAAAACTAGGTTTACAAGCCAGTTTGGATAGAAAGATTCCCTAATGAATCCAATCTCGAGCAGCTTCTCTACCTCTTCTTTCAATGTGGCGTAGCGTTCTGGATTCATGGCTCTTTTTTTTTACCGTACTGTCTTCTTCGTTGTATATATATTGAGGCAGTGACACATGATATTTAGATCAATCCCCACCATATCCGAATGTTACCATGCGAAGATATCCAAATTTGATTTCAGAAAAGCGATTAATGAAGCTCGCACAGGTTCTTGAAGCTTCGCTCCGATTTTAAGAACCTTCGAAGACCTATCGATTGGCAAATCTTCCAAGTCTACTATAGGTCCAGTTTTGACCTCACCATCAATTTCTCGAGGGTCGAGGTCATCGATTGACATTCCGCTTGATGCTTTTGATGCTTTCCTTGATGTTTCTCCTCGTAGCTGGACCATTATCGTGCGAGATGTCATATCTTTTATTGCAAGCTTTATTGAGTTATTATAATAAGTCCTCGCATCATATTGATTGCCTCACACCTCGCCTACTCCTTGTTGAGTTAGGAACTTCATAGTGAGATAATAGATCAAAGTTACTGCTCGAAGTTCCCTCAGTGTCGGTCTTCCTAGTACAGCATTAAATGCAGATGGGCAATCCACAACTAAGAATTGGGTCATTCCCGTTGAAACCCTAGGCTAGGTTCCAATGTTGACCATCAACTCAATCATGCCCCTGGGCATTATACTGTTACCAGTAAATCCATAGAGTGGGGTGACAGCGGGCTTCAGGTCGCTTTCACTCAACCCATCTTCGTGAAGGTTTCATAGTACAGGATGTCGATAGCACTGCCATTATCGACCAATACTCGCCATAACTGCGTACTTCCACAGTTGATCTTTATGACCAATGCATCATTGTGCGGGTAATGGATCTCCCTGGCATCCTGTCCGTAAAGATAATATCTATATCCAGCTTTCGTGGTCGCTGCTCGAGATGGATGACATTAGTTAATGGTTGTTGTCGCACCTCACGTTGAATTTCTGGAGGTCGTTGTCGGTCTTCTTCTCGCCTTTCATTGTTCTGTTTAATGTACTACCGCAACCGCTATTCTTTAATTAATCTTTCGATTTCATCTTTTAAGGCAAAGCAGTTATTAATATTGTGTCCAATGTCATTATGATACCGGCAGAACTTATTGGGATTGCACTTCACTCTATCTCTTTTCATCGGTTCTGGTTGACGATACCTCTCTGGCTGGTTCGTAACCACATAAATATGATCTATGGGTGCATTCAGTTCAGTATAGTTGTTAAACCTCATGGGAGCTTTTGGAACCTCCTGCTTTTTCTGTTGGGTCTGCTTATCAGTCGTTTGTTCATTACTCCTTTTATTCGACCTTTTATTATTGTTGTTGTTTGTGGTCACATCTTTAGCAGCATCCTTTCTTCCTTCCTTTGTGAACTTATGAAGATTTTTGCGTGAAGATTCCACCCTTAGATACCAACCAACTCTACGATAGAAGTCTTCAAGAGTTCTGTATTCTCGCTCAAGTAAATTTTTCCAGAGTTTAGTTCCGGGTCGCACCACAGCCATCATTAAAGTTAAAACTCCTTCTTTAGGTGGGTTGTTGACCTTTGCCAATTCTGAGATAAAGCGATTTAGGTAAGATCATAGAGTTTCCTTCGGACTTTGCCGAATAGCAGACAGACTGACCAGTGGAACAGTGAAATTCTTTGCAGCCTGGAATTGCCTCAAGAATATAGTCTGGAGTTGTTGCCAAGACGAGATTGAGCCGGACTTGAGTCCTCAGAACCACTTTTTCGCTACTCCCGTAAGAGTTATAGCAAAACATCTGCAACATGCGAGATCATCAACACGATATAGTTCCATCAGGTCGTTGAAGTGATCCATATGATCCTGCGGATCAGTTTTCCCATCAAAAGTATTTATGGTGGGAAGTTTGTATCTGACAGGTAAGGCAGCAGCTCGAACCTCCTCGCTGAATGGTGATTGACGATACCCATCAGCGAGCTCATCATCCTAGCCGACAAGTGCATCTAATGTGATCCTAAAATTGTGAACATCGACATTCGGAGGGAGAATATTATCTTTTGCTGGTGGTAGGGATGGTCTTTGGTCGTTATCGCGATTTATGGCAGATTGGTCAGGCAGGGTATGCTGTGACCTTTGTGGGGTTTCCATTGAAATAGTGCGACGAGATCGACTTTGGTCATTGTGAGGCGATGTGGATCGCTCTTGACTACGTCGTTGCTAATCTTGTTGAGATTCTGTCGAGATTCCCTACTAATCCTTTCAAAGACACTCCTTGATTGATGTTTTTGCTCGTTGTTTAGACCATCACGATTGATGGTCGCTCTCTAAGAAGGTTATCAATGATTACGATTTGTGCTCAAAATTTTAGTTTCGGATTCCGGGGGCAAGTCTGGGACCTTGCCTTTTCCCTTGGAGGTGCGATCTCCATGGCACTCCTGCCGGGCTTTATGCTGGTCACAGTTCCCTATCTCCTGGATCTAATTCCTCTCTCAGGTTGTTGAGCAGGACGTACTCTAGGACGTTTGTACTGTGGTGGAGTTAGCATCTGTTCCTCAGCAAGTCATCGTAGAGAGTCATTAATCTGACTTGTAATTTGCTAAAGGTTCACCAGTACTTCCTCTATATGATCCTGTCTCTGGACAATATTTTCTAGTGCGGTCACGGCAGCTGATCCTGAGCAGGATCTATTTATGCAGCAACAGTGCTTTGGGGTAGGTTTTGGCTAGTTCTGGTGTTTCTGGTAGTGTTTCTGGTGTTTGCCATTATTGAACGAAGCAGAATTGACAAACTTCTTTGCTGGAATGACCCTCCTTCTAGCGCCAATTGTTGAAGGGGGTTTTGTCAATAATGAATTTAAGAAATTGTAAGATGTGCTTGTGTGTGAAAATAGTTGATCAATCAAAGCAAGTAAAAGAGACAAGAATTTATAGTAGTTCGGCCCCAAAAAAGATGAGCCTATATCCACTGTTGTTTACTATTTTTTGGAGGATTACAAGAGTTTCGTTAAGTTTCTAGGAAGTAAAAGTAATAATAAATCCCAAAGTTATCCCTAGAAGCCAAAAGATCCATCACAACAGTATTGAATTCCCTTTATATAGGTGAGGGTGGCTCAATGTTTCCCAATTGTGAAAATGGGTAAGTGTATAATCAGAAAATACAATTTGAGTAACAATATAACTGGGTAATAACTTAAATGAGATGACTGGTCGATCTTGAAAGAGAAATTTTTGTTTTCCTTTCTTTGTAGATTACCTGTTTAACGAAGCTTGGTTTAGTTTCCTTTTCATTCTGGTCGTATTTAACTCGCTCAGAGGAGGTCGCACTTTATTCGGAGGGAGGTCGTATTCGACTTACTCGGAAGAGGTTGCACTGAACTTACTCGTACGACCTGACACTTTCTCTTAGTCGCTAGCTTTCCCTTTCTTGTATTAACCAACATATAGATTTTTAGACCGCACAATAGTAACTAAATACATTGGTAAAAAAGAGTTGAAAAAGAAAATATTAATATGTTATATTGTCTATGGCGATGGGTTTCAAACTCTGCGTTGCAAAATTTTTTGCACAAAAAGGCGTAAGTTTTTGGCATTTTTTTTTCTTTTTTAATCTATGTTGACACTTAATCAATGACACATCGCGAAAAGATCTGGCTATAATATTGTCGACGCTTTATAATGCGTCAAGAAAGAAAAAATTTCCTTGTCTTCGCCGACGCATTGAAATGCATTGCGATAGGGTTTCTAGGATTTTATCCTTGGAAACCATCTTTTCTGCACCCTTTTATCCTCCTCTCTTTCTCCTTTCTTATTTGCACCATCTCGTCTCTCATCTCTCTCTCTCTTACTTTCTTGGACTCTATCTCCAGTATCTTATCTTTCTCTCTATCTCTCTCCTTCTCTTTAATTCTTTCCTTTTTTTTAATTCTTTTTTATTTTTTTTTAAATTTTGATCTAATATTTGTTGTAGGTACTGCATTCTCAGCCGCTTAGATTTTCATTCAAGAAGCATAAAGGTTAGTATATTGGGCATATAACCAACAAACATATATATATATATATATATATATTTGTTGGTTAGTATATGTTAATTTTGGCTCTACATTGTTCTATTGCTATCGGTTCCTCTGTTGGCCTCTCTTTGTATATATTTGCTATCTATTATCTTTTTGGTTTGTTGCTCTCTGGTGTCTTAGATCATTTCATTTTGTATCTAAAATTGTTTTTTTTTTCTATTATTACTTTAGGCAATTTTATTAATATTAAAATTGAGTTTTTTTTTTTCAAAATCAATTTAGGCTTTTTTTTATTAATCTGAATTTGGGGTTCTTTTTGAATTAATGTATGCTTCTTGATTAATTTGAAATTGGAATTTTCTTTTATTAATGTATGGTTTTTTTAATTAATCTGAATTGGGGATTTTTTTGTTAATGTATGTTTTGATTAATTTGAAATTGGGAAATTTTTTTTATTAACATATGCTATTTTTTAGTAATCTGAAAATTGTTTTTTTTTTTAATTAATGCATGCCATTTTGATTAATCTGAAATTGGGTTCTTTTTTTGTTATTATTAATGTATGTTCTTCATTAATTTCTATTTGTGATTCTGTTATTGTGGGAATCTACTGTTTGATTTCTATCTCTCTAGTCAATCACTCTGATTTGATTTCTAGCTCTCTAGGGAATTCTTTCATTTTACTGTTAATGTCTCTCTAATTTGATAGAATAAATTAGGTTGTGTATGCCACTTTTTTTTTATTAATTAATCTATTACTATATCACTTTTTAAAAATGAATTCTTGATGAAATCCTGAAAAATTCTTGACGATCTTGACAAATTCTTGAATGATTCTTGATGTTGGCGATAATCTCGACAGATTTTTGATAAATTTTGACGATCTTGACGGATTATTGATATCGGCAATGATCTTGAAGGATTTTTGATGAATTCTTGACGGATTTTTGACAATTTTGATAGATTCTTGATGGATTCTTAATATATTCTTGATGACGATGGTGATCTTAACAGATTCTTGATGGATTCTTAACACATTTGAAAAAAGTGGTAGTTACCTACTTAACCCAATTTGATTTCCATGTCTCAGTTGAAGGCTCAATTATTTTGTAGTTTATATGTATTCCTCTATTTATTTCGTGACTAACTTTTACAAAATATTTAATATGTATTTCTCTATTTATTTCATGACTAACTTTTACAAACTATTTTTGGATTTTCGAAATCTAATTTTCATATGATTTATTTTAACAAAATTAATAGTTTATTAATTTACTAATTGAGTTTCTAATGGATTAGATTGAAATTTCCATAAAACGCTGATGGGTATTTCCTCTAAATGAATTAGATACATGAGATATTTATCTTAGTATAGAGTTTGAAACCATTTGAGAATCAAATATTGAAATCCAAGTACGCAGTTTGTTTCAAAATTTGCAAATTAACTATTTATCCAAATTTTGATTTAAAGTTACTAAAAGTTAGGTTTTCGCTTTTAAGTCATGACAGTAAAAACACCACTGAATAATTCATATAATAGAAAGCTAAGAAAATAGAGGAAACGACTTACTCCCAACCAGAGAACGTTTAGATGCCATTTTGAGGCTCAAAAGTAGTTTATTGTGCTGGTTCTAATGGCCAAGATGATGCACTGCATCATGAGTTCAAGTTTTTCAAGCACTATGATCTAAATAAGTGAGAATTAGAGTTTTTGGTAGACTGTCAGTAGTTTCTGGTCCACCGTCCCAGTCTATTGCCCAACAATGGTCTGTCAATTTTTCATCCAAAATAGTGATTTTCTTTCTGAAAGAATCAGTAGACAAGATCAGTTTATCGCTAGTTTTCAGTAGACAAAATCAGTCTACCACTCAGGCTACCGGTTCGCATTTTCAGCATTTTTGTTACTTGTTTTTATATTTTTTTTCTTTTATTTTATTATCAGATTCTAAATATTTTAATATTTTTAAAAGGATTTTGTGTTTTATCTAGTTTTTATATATATTGTAAGCCATAAGACCTTTTATTATCAGTTTTAAGTTTTGAGTTTTGAATTGATTAATAAAATTCTGAGAGAAAGTATCTCTTTTCTTCCCAAATTTCTGGTATTATTTGAGAATCAATGGTTGTTTGAAGCCTATTTCCTGGTACTCATGAGCAAATCAATAGGTTATCGTAAGTTATCCTTAATTTTCTGAAATTTTTTTCTCATCATATGCTTCTGCTACATCAGTTGGTACCAGAGACAGGTTCATTCTGGACAAGATGCCACCAATAAGATGCCCAACCAATGAGGTCCTTGTGGATAAAGTCTATGAATGTGATCAGATGATACAATTGGAGCAATAGGTGGCTCTCCAAAATCAACCACGGAATCATTACCAACACGATTCAGAGAGTGATGGTTCTAGTGGTGATAAAGAGTACTATGAATTAGCCCCGTCACGGCGGAGTAGGGTTCATATTCCTGCACAAAAGAATGATAGACAATATTGGGAGATAGGAATATGCACTGAGATTCCTGGATTCCATGGTAATATGTAACTAGAAGAATTTCTGGATTAGGTATATGCCATAGAAGAAGTTTTGAATTCAAGTGAGTTCCTAAGAACAAGAAGGTTTCGTTGATCGTGACAAGGCTTCATGGTCGATCCGCTGCATGGTGACAACAATTGAAGATGACAAGGACCAGGTTGGGAAAGTTAAAGATTGTAGAGTGGGGCAAGATGAAGAAGAAGATGCGTGGTGAGTTTTTACCCTATAATTTCCAAATGTTGATATGTAGGAAAAATTGACCTAACACTTAGGAAAATCATGCATGCATGCAAATATGGAAAATACATGATCATATCATGAACACAGCGGAAAAATTAGCAGATTTAAGTTTCAAAATTTTTACATGAAAATAATTTTCATAATCATATAACATATATGCATCATATATAGGATCATGTAAAACATAAATCAAATCTAGATACAAAAACCCTAGAGATGAAATTAGAGTTTACCTCTTGTAGTGTGTTCTTCCTTGATCTCCTTGTTGATGGTGATCAAATCTCCAACCCTAGATCTTCTTGTCTATGCTCTTGCTTTTGATTGATGAGATGAGTGGGTACTAAGTTGAAACCTTCGTTAAAGAACAATCAAGAATACCTTCTTGATCCTATGGAACACCGGGATATGAGATGAGACTATGAGATTGCAAAAACTTTTTTCTCTCTCACTTAGCCTAGGTTGGCCGAATTCTCTTTCTTTCCCTGTGCCTTATGCGTGTGACTCTCTAAGAGTTACTGTGTAGTTTTTTCTCTCATATATCTTATATATATGGGACCAAAAACTGTTAACCCTAGTTCAATTAGGATTGGGCTTGTTCTCCAATTTGGGCTTTGGGCGTATTTTTATAAATATATCCAACTTATGAAACTTATTTATAAAAATATTAACTTCTGGGTAGAATCATTATTTTACACAGTTTCATGAAACTAATTTTACAAATACCACCAACCAATTAATGAGCTTAATTGAGCTAGACAAGGGATCTAATGGATCCAAATAATCTAAGTTCCAATAATATGATAAATACATAATAACTCTTATTATGGTATTGATATAAATATTATTAGTAAAGGGGACACTCCATTAAAGGCTCAATACTGCACTCTTAGATTAAATGTCATGCCTTTTATAAAGATTTAATCAACTAATCTTGATTAACCGATCCATCTAGCATATTCTATACCACATATAGAATCCCTATACAATGCTGTAGTTAGATAGGTGAAGTTATCGTAATATCTCTCTAATACCTATTTACCTTTAAGTTACTATCTTTCTATCAAGGAATAATATTGTCGATAATTTTGTTCTCAATGGCCATTTAGACAAAATTATCAACCAATTCACAAAGTTAATACTAAGATCTTAGATTTAATTATTCCATGAATCTTGAAAGAATCTAAAGTGGCATTAATGTTCAGTGTTCTTAACTATTTGGTGTTCCCACTAATTCATAAGTCATAACCTCCAATATGTCAGAGTTCACCTCTAATTTAATATTAGTTAGTCTTTTAACAAATTAAAAAGCTATAACCCATGAAAGCAAGTCTAGTCAAACATCCAGGATTAAGATCTATATGCTAAGAGTTAGTTTGTGATAATATAAGAATTGAGTTACATCACTCCAATTCTTTATATTACTTAGTCCAGTTCAATATACATAATTTGTTTATGTTGTATTAGTGTTTCTATCAGAAGTCAGATACTTCAATGATTTGAGACACATCATTCCCGTTGAGATAGACAAACACTACAACTTATAGTAAATAAAGTATTCTATTTTTATTTACAGATTGTAAACTACTTCATTTAGACCTAGATAAAGAAATAAGTCTCCCCATAATTAAGACTTATTTCTTAATAGAGTCTTCAGCCAAATTAGAGTAAACAAAGGTAACACCTCCAATCAATAGAGTCTTCTAATACTATTCAATCTACTTGAGCAACAACTACTGGAATTAAATGCATTGGGTGTGGAGAAATGGGTCATAGAGAAGTAGATTGTAAGAAGTCTAGCAAGAGGGCTTTATTTGCCGAGCCCAGAGAAGTGGAGGATGATATGAAGATTGGTGAAGAGCAGAATTTTAATGATAATGTAGTAGAGGAAGAATATGTGGAGGGTGATACTAGGCCGTTACTTGTGGTTCGACGTTCTTGTTTGACACCACAAGCTCTAGAAGATGAATGGTTGCGCAACAATATTTTTTAGTCAACATGTACTATTATGGGTAATGTGTGTAGATTCATTGTTGATGCTGGTAGCTATGAGAATATTATATTTGAAGAAGCTGTGCAGAAACTAGGGTTGAAGATTGAGAAGCATTCCAAGCCATACAAGTTAGTTCGGTTAAAAAAGGGAGGAGAGGTTACAGTTTCACAACGAGCTGTAATTCCATTTTCCATTTGGCAAAATTATAAGGTTAAGGCTAAGTGTAATGTGGTGAACATGGATGCATACCAATTATTGCTTAGGAGACCATGGTAGTATGACAAGAGGGTGCTTTATTATGGGCATAGCTGTTGGTGTTTATTCGAATAAATTTCTCGAAAATATTTTCATAAGATCATTTTTAAGAATACCATAGTTTTGCAAAATCAAGAAACACAGCAGAATTGGTCGTTTAAAATTTTTTTTTTTATAAAATATTTCAGATCGTAATCTAACATAAATTAACTCTTGATCTAGACAAGAACAATACTCGGAATCACTCCACAACCTTCTCGTCTTCCCATCTATTCTCGAAAGTCGTTTGATTAATCTAGTGAATGGTCACCTTCTTGATTCCCAACAAATAGATCCGCAGACGAACAAGAAGACAATCTTCTCGAAACAATTTCTCCGGGTTGACCAAAAACACCAAGGATAGAATCCGTAGGGTTGGCCGATTTTCTGCTCTCCTTCTCTCTCTGTTATGCATGTGACACTCTCTTTTCAAGAGGGTGTTTCACGTGTAACACTTGTGTCTGATTACTAGAGAAATTTTCTCTTAACTATAGAGAGATTAGTAAACCCTAATGGGTTTATTGGCCTTGTTGGGCTCGACTAATCATCACTAATGAACTATATACCCACTATCATAATTAACTCTTAATTATGATTGGGCCTTGTCCATTAATATTAGGGCATACCACTATAGGCCCAATATTGTACTTTTGGACTAAATATCATTTATTTTTCTGTGAAGCTTATTAACAATTAATTAGCTTGATTTATTTAGCATATACTATACTTGTAGAAATACCCCCCAATATAATGCTGTACTAATAGGGTGAAATTATCGTATTACCAACACAGTCAAATTCACATAGTGAATACCAGGGCCCTGGTTTATATTATCTAAGTACTTGAAAAAACTCAAAGTGACATCATATACATGGTGTCCATCATGAAAAATGTTCTACATATTTCATATACCTTATCTTCCAAGATACCGAAGTTTGAACCTAAATCAGGACTAGTCCTTTAGTAACTTAAAAATACAAAACACATGAAAGTTAGTTCATTAATCACTAGGAATAAGGTCTTCTATAATAGTGCTAGATTAGTAAAATTAGAAATTTGAGTTACGACACTTAACCTCAAATTCTAATTCATTAGGTCCTGTTTGATGCTGTTATAACTTTTTTATAACACACCAGCATTTCTATCCGAAGACTCACTTCGATAATTAGAGACTTCATTAATTAAATAGAAAACACTATATTCTATGGCATAGTAAAGTATTCCATCTTCAATATGCAGAATGCGAACAATTAAATTTAGACATAACGAAATAAAGAATATAATATCTCCCACATATGAACTCATCATACGAATAATTCTTTATTACTCACTTCATGTCTTGGAATCTTTTAGATGTTTGCATAAGATAAATATACACATCACATGTATATCAATGAGATATAAATGAAGTAGAAATTCATAACATGGAATTTATTAATAACAAATAGATACTCAATAATCCAATAAATATTATTTATAATGTCTAAATAATAAACTGCTTTATAGGATATTATTCCAATGATAGCAACACTTATAGTTTCTACTTCAACAACACGAAGATTATTCTACTACCCAGCAAGAGTAATGAAAAGCTAGCGCCTATTAGGGATAGTGCCAATCTCTTATCTTTGGCGAAGTTTGAAGTAGAGATGGAGAGTTCTAGATATGTACATATATTGCTTGGAAAGGAGACAAATGCTGAGATAGCGATTCCATAAGAGGAAAAAGCACTAATTGAAGAATTCAATGACGTATTTTCTACCAAACTTCCAGACGGGTTGCTACCCTTATGTGATATCTAGCACCAAATTGACCTAGAACTAGGTACTGTATTATTTAACAGACCGTATTACAGAATGAGTCCTAGTGAGCATGAGGAGTTGAGAAGACAAGAAGAGGAGTTGCTAACTAAGGGACATATCAGGGAGAGTCTTAGCCTGTGTGCGGTACCAGCTTTGTTGATGCCTAAGAAAGATGGTTCTTGATATATAGGTGTGGATAGTCGAGCAACCAATAAGATCATTATGAGGTATAAATTCCCAATTCCTCAGTTAGATGACTTACTTGATCAATTTAGTGGAGGTACCATTTTTACGAAGCTGGACTTGAAGAGTGGCTACCACCAGATTCGAATACGGCCTAAAGATGAGTGGCAGACGACATTCAAGACTTGAGAGGAGTTATATGAATGGCTAGTTATGCTATTTGGGTTGTCCAACGCACCAAGTATGTTTATGAGAGTAATAGATCAGGCCCTGCGACCTTTCATTGGAAAATCTGTGGTACTTTACTTCGACGATATACTAATTTATAGTGCTAATCTTGAGTTGCATCTTTAGCATATTTGAGAAGTTTTAACTATTTTATGTCGAGATAAGTTATTTGTAGCAATAAAGAAATGCATATTCATGACTCCTGAAGTATTATTCTTGAGGTATGTGGTCTTTGATAATAGGTTACAAGTTGATGAGTCCAAAATAAAAGCAGTGAGACAGTGTCCTCAACCGACAACTTTGACGAAAGTACGGGTTTTCATGGATTGGCAGCATTTTATCAGTATTTCATTCCGCACTTTAGCAGTATTATGGCCCTAATAACTGATTGTATGAAGGGGTCGAGGTTTCAATAGCTTAAAGTGGCTGAGAAGGCATTTCAACTTATTAAGGAGCATCTAATGATTGCACCTTTGCTAGTATTGCCAAAGTTTTCTAGCCATTCGAGTTACACTATGATGCTTCCAAGGTAGGCATCGGAACTGTTTTGGGTCCAACAAGGAAACTAGTAGCTTATTTCAGTGAGAAACTATCTGCGTCTATAGCACACTATAGTATATATGATACAGAGTTCTATGCTGCAGTCCAGGCAGTAAAGCATTGGAGGCATTATTTGTTTCAATGAGAGTTCATTCTATATACTGATCATGATGCTCTCAAGCAACTCTATAGCCAACACAAGATTTCTGCCAGACATGCATCTTAGTCAGCTTATTTGCAGCAATTTACCTTCGTACTCAAATACAAGGCGGGAGTCACAAGTCGAGTCACAGATGCACTGAGTCGGCAGAGTAGCCTATTGACAACCATGAAAGTAGAGGTATCGGGTTTTGATACATTCTGTGATTTACTTGAGATTGACCCTTATTTCTTTGTTATTATGGCTGAGGTAAAGGCAGAAGAAAGAAAAGACTATTTGCTGCATGATGGTTATCTCTTTTAGGATAACCAACTTTATATCCCAAATTGCAGCTTGAGGCTCCAGATTATTCAAGAGCTTCATAGAGAAGGCCATGTAGGACCAGACAAAACTCTGAAGTTGGTAAAGAGTTATTACTTTTGGCCAACCATACGCAAAGAGATAAAGAGGTTTGTATAGCATGGTCACATATACCAAGTGTCAAAGTGGGGAGCAAGTAATGCTGGATTGTATATACCATTGCCAATTCCTACATAACCTTGATTGGATGTAGGCATGGATTTTGTATTGGGGTTGCTGAGAACACAACGAGATAATGATTCTATCTATGTGGTAGTCGATCGTTTCTCGAAGATGGTGCACTTCATTCCTTGTAAGAAGACTACAGATGCAGTTAATGCAGTACAATTGCTTTTTTGAGAGGTGTATCGATTACATGGATTGCCTACTTCCAATGTTTCTGACTATGATACACGCTTCATTAGTCACTTCTGGCATAGCTTGCGGAAGATGGTGAACACTCAGCTGAATTTGAGCATGGTTTATCATCCCCAAATTAATAGATAGATAGAGGTGGTGAATCATTCTCTTGGATATATGCTGAGATATTTAGTTGGTGAGCATGTGAAAAGTTCAGATCAAAAGCTTTGTCAGGCCGAGTTTGCTTACAACCATGCGGTGAATCGAAGCACGGGTTTTAGTCCTTTTCAGGTGGTATATTTTGTGATCCCACGAGGTCTCCTTAATCTTATTCCATTACCTACCATGACTATGATCTATGGAAAGGCCGAAGACTTTGTCCAAAGTTTGCAAGAGACTCACCGCAAGGTATATGACAATTTGGTACTAGCTACAGTAAAGCACAAACCAGATGTAGACAAGAAGCGACGACATGTAGAGTTTGAGCTTGGTGACTTTGTGTAGGCTGTGCTCACTAAAGATTACTTTTCTGTTGGCAAGTATAACAAGCTCTCAACAAAGAAGATTAGACTGCACGAGGTGATTGAGAAGATAAATCCGAATGCATATTGTTTGAAGCTTCTGTCTCATATTCATACCTCAAACATTTTCAATGTCAAGCATCTCATTCCATTTCGTGAAGATTCGTTAGATGATGATATTACTGGAAATTCGAGGGCAAATTTTTTCCACCTCGAAGAAGGTGACGCAGCACGTGATGAGTTCGAATTTTTTGAGCACTACGATCGAAATAAGTGAGAATTGGAGTTTCTGGTAGACTGCTGGTAGTTTCCGGTCTACTGCCTAACAACAGTTTGCTTCTTTTTCATCCAAAATAGTAATTTTTTCTCTGAAAGAATCGGTAAATAGGATCGGTCTACTCTGAAAGAATGGGTAAATAGGATCGGTCTACTGCTAGTTTTCAGTAAGCAAAATCGGTCTAACGCTCAGGCTATTGATTTGCATTTTCAACATTTTTATTACCCTTTTTTATTTTTTTTTCCCTTTATTTGTTATCAAATTATGAATATTTTAATATTTTTGATAGGCTCGCGTTTTATCTAGTTTTCTTATATATTTATATCATAAAATCTCTTATTATCAATTTTGAGTTTTGAGTTTTGAATTGATTAATAAAATTCAGAAAAAGAGTATCTCTTTTCTTCCCAAATTTCCGGTATTCTTGAGAATCAATAGTTGTTTGAAGTTTATTTCCTGGTATTCATGAGCGAATCAATAGGTTATAGTAGATTATCTCCAATTTTTCAAAAAAAAATTCTCATCAGATGCTTCCGCTATATCACAAGACTTGGATATTCATCTGTTCTTGATGTGTTCGCTTACCAGAGCTATTTGGTTTGGTAGTAAGTTGCATATTAGAGTTGAGAATGTCCTGTGTAGTTTTGGGCTATAATTGGTTAAATGAATTCCCTCACCTTCCCACTTAGATTGTTCAGATAAGGCCTTGTGATTTGAATTCACTCTTTTCGTGACTGTCCTTTGTGAAAATCATCTGGGCTCACGGGAATGCTGAGTTCCAAAAATAGAAGCATTGATCCAATTAGCATGTTGAATTCTGTCAACAGTACAGTGTCCGAACATCTTTAGATCAGAATGCCCTTAATACTTAACTCCGAGGAATCATCCCCCCAACATCATCTCCACTGAACGAATCCTAGACCAAGTCACAAATGTATTTTTACTAATGCAACGTTATGAGATTAAAAAAAAACCTTGCGCTGCGGTGGTTGGCCGAGACGAACGTAATAACATGGTGGTACGTCTGACCTCTAAACATTTCCCGGCTATAGCTCGCCGCTGGAAGCTAAACTTCGCGGTTTGGAGCATGCGCGCTACTGTTATGCTTGGACTGTGGTTGGATGCAGGTGACTCACTTGATAGATTCCAAGGCAAGGCGGTAGTCAATGCTATGGCATCTAACTGTAAAGCTATGGCTTGGTCTCTTTTCCATGTTTTTTATTCTTACTTTGAGTTATGGTCTCAGGGCCAATTTTCTACTGTTTGGGTTCTTAAAGGTCTTAACATTGGTGCTCATAGTCTTGCTGCTTAGGCCTTTAGGCTTTGTGTTTCTGGGACTTTCTCTCTTTGGGAGGTAAGCCCTAGTTGTTGCTACTATATTTTTAGTTAATTGTTAATGAACTTCCCTTTTTTTGAGCTTCACAAGTAAAAATAAAAAATAATAAATAATAAAAAAGGAGGAAATTTGGATAAAAGGGCGGAGGCAATTGTATTTCTCTGTTTTTAGGGGGGTATATTAAGACAAATACCACTTATATAGGAATCTAAGAAAAGTCTATAGAGCACACAACCCCGAAGCTTAATAATTGCTATCTCCCAACTACCGTAAAATACATAAATCTGTAATAATTTAAAAGTAATACTAAGGGCACCATAAATGTGTCAATATATTGCTTATTAATTATAATTATATTTTAAATGAGATAAATATGGAATTTGAACAGAATTATATCTCACGTTCTTAGTGTCCGATATGATTACTCATTATCTAAGGAAAAGTAAGCATATACTGTGTTGAACATACCTGATTATTTTTAAGTCAAGAAGGAAAGGTTACTTATTTCTTAACGTCATTAATGATAAAGAAATTATTGGAATCTTTCACTCAACAATGACTAACATCGTCATCTTTTAATCTATCTAGTGATATGAGCAATGAAAGAATCCCACTCCAAACGACAACCTCCTCCTTCAGCGACAGATCGTTTTACCTTTTCACCCATTTCTGCAGCTGTCTTCCTCATACCTTCTCCTTCGTCTGATGCCATTAATTTCCTCACAGCTTCACTGATCATCGATGAAGTCACCAACTCGTCTCTTTGCCTCCATTCCCTTACTGACACACCCACTTTGAGCACCTCTGTTATTAACAAAGCATTCATAGGTTGATCTGACTGCATTGGACAAGCTGCTATGGGCACTCCCATACTTATGCTCTCCATACAAGAATTCCACCCACAATGACTCATAAACCCACCTATTGATGTGTGCGCCAAAATCTTTACTTGGGGCACCCATTCCCTCACTACCAATCCCATTCCCCTCATTCTTTTCTCAAATCCGTCTGGAAGGTGGGGTCTCCTCGCTTCTTCATTACTCAAACTATTTACTTTATCTGCATCTCTTAATACCCAGATAAACTTAACCCCACTCTGATCCAAACCGAGAGCAATCTCCTTAATATCTTCATCAGAGAAAGTAAATATGGTTCCGAAAGAGATATACAGCACACTGTTTGGCTCTTGTTGATCTAGCCACTCCAACAACCACTTGTCTTGATCCTTGATGAGTTCCTTATAGATTGTCATTAGGTGTAAGGGCCCCACTGCCCACATTTTCCTTTCTGATAAAATTTGGTCTATGAAAGAGCCTTCAATGGCTCTACAAGTGTTGTGAAGCTCTCCAGCTTTAAAATGTGACAGTCTTACTTGTGAAGCTATGAAATTTCTGACCACAGCTGATGGGAAACATGACTCCACTGAGGGAAGATCATTTATTGGGATGATATTATTGTCTCTTGGTTCCAAAGCTTCACGCCTAAAGGCTAAGCCAGCAAAAACAGAGATGCTATGGAAGGAGTAAGCTTCTGCGTTTGGTAGAGAAACGACATCCTGAACTACTGAAGCCATTAATGAATCATAGACAACGACAAGTCGTCTAGCGGTAGGAGAGAGTGATCGTAGGAGGGCGGTGACCGGTCCGTGGAGGTGCGTGGAGACTTCGGTCCTGCGAACTTGGTGTTCGGAGTTGCAGTTGGTTTTTGAGCTAGTAGTAGTGTTAGGGGGAGAAGTATCGGGTGAAAGTGAGATTGGGAAGTCGTGGAAATGGATTTTGGTCAAATCATGAAGAGGGTTTGAGGATCGAGATTTGACCTGGGAATTGTCGAGAGCTGAGCCAACGTAGTGGACTGGGATGTCGTATGATGAAACGACATGGGAGAATTGTAGGAGCAAGTTCATATGGCTTTGAGCTGGGTATGGAACCATTACCACCGCTATTGATAATGATAAACACTGGTTCTCATGGAGAGTCGCCATTAATGAATTTGTTGTGGGTTTCTAATTTGTTTGTGTATTGATAAGGTGGAAATAGTCGCTAGAGGAAGAGATAAAGCTGGTGAATAGGATACAGGACACGTTAGTGCCATCCAATAGACCCGTCCCGTTCTACCATTATTCTTTTTCTATTTTTTTTTCCATTTTTCTTCGGATATCCTCAATATGTGGCTTCCGATTTTGCTAATATTCCACTTATTTTCCCACGTTATATGGACAAAATATATTTTGAATTGACAGATTGTTTCACCGGTCCTCGAACTTATCTGTACCAAAGTCTTATGTTATGTAGGGATTGTTTTATCTTTTTCTTTTCTTTTTTTAAAGAAAGGAAGTTTTTTATTATTTTAAATTGTTCGCTACAAAATAGAAACAACCAGTTAGAAAATTTCCTATTACAAAATAAAGAAAATAATGTAGAATAAATTATGCATGGTATGTGGGTCACTTGATTCCGAAAATGAAGAATAAGTTTGAAGAAGTGCCGCCACTATCTCTCAGAAGAGAGTTTGTTTCACTAGTATAGTAGTATTAAGTCCAATGCTAGACAAATGTGAGTTCATCATGCCTACAATAAATATGCAAATAGTTTCTACCAAAAGGCCACTAAACTTAGAAGAATCACAAGATTTAGAATTTTATAAAGCGTAGCTAAAGTATATTATCAATCCCAATAAAGTCTGTCTTCATAAACAATACAACATATATGATGAAAATCTTCAAAGTCTAAATCACAAAAAGTTCAAATCTATAATAAAATTACAAAAAAATAACAAAAATTAAAAAATCTAAACAGATCTAAAATCTAATGAGACCAAACTCCTGTGAGTACAATAAGCCTATAGGAACAAAGACGTTCATACCAATAGAAGTATTATTGAGTACAAAACTAGGAAATAAAAAACTTAAAAACTCCTATTAGATAGGGAGATCAACAGAGGATCTCCCTGTCCAGTTGGTTGAAATCAAAACAAAAAGGAAGTGTAGAAGAAAATGAAGTCTTCTATGAGAGAATAGGGGGCTAAGGTTTATAATGTCAAAGATATTTTAATCACTATTATAGGGCGTATTTTCAATGGGTATATTTGTTTTTTTACTTTGATTATGTTGAAAATTACTTGCAATAGTATATTAAATTCACCTATTTTCATTCCACTCTAAATTTTGTAGTAAATCCCTTCATTCCGATTCTTATTAACAGGAATGAGTTGCTAGAATGATTTTTTTAAAGAAAAAATTTGAACTAAATCAAAATAATTCAATTGAGTTATTATTAGATTAATGTTATTGTGAATTTGAGCTCATATCTCAATTGTCAACCAAATACTACCGATTTGGGTAGAGAGTTCACTAACAGGATGTTGATGATTCTCAACAGCACAGTAAAGATAACCGGGGTGCGATAATTTAGCTTTGACATTTAATGTTATAATAGTTGGATAGAATGCCACGACAGAGAAAGATAATCACACAGAGAATCAGGTTTGTCTCGATATTCTATATCGGTGTCGTGATAGAAAAGAAAATTTTTTAGAGGATTAGAATTTGTCAAGACATTTCATATATATATATATATATATATATATCATGACAATCTGTAAACCATATGAAGACTTAATAATTTCCACATGTAGGCTCTACTATGATGTAAAGGATACGAGATTCTTTATTGTAATTAAGTGGGTAGATTCATAGGTTTAATTATAATTAGAAAAGCAGGTGGAGAGTCTTTATGGGTCATCTCTATAATTGGATAATTAAGGAGAGATGAGAGGAGAGTTTCCTGATCTAGAAAACGGAATCTTTGTGGTATGATTCTACAAGGAGGTGCGTGAGTGAATACAACCTAGTTATGTAGACCATCAGAATACATCTCACGATATAGTATATAAAGGGCTATAAGTCTCCTTTAGAGAGATAGAGAGACAGAGCGTATTCTCTGGTAATAAAGGCAGAGAATGAAAGAAATATAGAGAGAGGTAGAAAGTAAAGAGTGAGTGTTAAAAACTAGGATTTGCTTGATTCTTTATGTGTTCTTGTACGAGAACTTTTTCTTTGGATAAATAGACAAAGAAGAAGGATGGGTAGAGAGAATTGGTGAGGCAAAGAGAAAGTGAAACACTTGGGTTTATCATAATTCTTTCTGGAGGAAATTTTTGTAAGGAAATTGCCTTGTAATCTATGTATTATTATTTATCAATAATATTATTGCGGTATATTAGAGTGGACTTAGGTTGATTTATGGCTAAACCATTATAATTCTTAGTATCTTGTTATTGCTTTGATGGTAGTATCTTGAGCATGTGCATTCTGTAAGATTGATCCGTTTGGTATCTCAAATATTTTGTCATGCCTAATGTTTTTCTGATCTCTCTGTTGAGTCTATTTTTTTTTTCTTTATCCTCAATTAGTGGTGCGGTGAGCGTGGAGCATTTCACGTAGATTCTAATTTTCTTGTTGGAGATGGCAATAATGGATGTTGAGATGTGACAGTTTGACGGCAATGGAGATTTAGGGAGTTTAGAGAAGATGGATGAAGACAATCTTATTTCAACAGAAGAAAGCTCAAGCGATTCTTAGATAGGAGATCTTCAAGGTACCATGTCCTAAGTTGGCTAAAGATGAAGAATCCACAACAAAGGACAGAGGAAGGAAAATCACAACAATGGAGCTCTCAGTGTATAGAGAAAACCCGATCAGAGAGTACGCGATGTGATGAATGAAGTCAAAGGTGCTTCAATCATAATGGGAATCTCAGATATCTTATTTTCTTTGATAAAGTAACTGTAACTAGAAGTACAGTGCCTATTGCATCAGAAAAGAAATTTATTTGATCAAGAATATGTTTGTCGTATTAGAAGAAAAATCTATTGCAGTAGGAATATGTTCGTCAAGACAGGTGAGAAGACTATCAAGACAGTGCAGCCAACAAAATGTAATCGATGCTTGAAATGTTGGAACATGAACGGAAGAAAGGTCTGGTTGTGTTGTATTTGAAGGATCTGTTTAGAAGTTTAATAGGTTGACACATACAACATAAGGAGTTCTATACTTTGGTTATGCAAATCTTGGTGGTGCTCAAGAATTCTATCACATAGTAGAGACATGTATTATTATCTCTTGAACATGTTCGTTCCAGGAATTTGTAGGTAAAGATATCAAAGAGTAAGGAACATTGAATTCAAAGCCAGAAGAAGATTTGTGATAATTTGACTTTGACATTCAATGTTGAGATAATCAGTCAGAATATCATGAAAAAGATTGAAAAATTATGATGGACATCAAACTGGTTGAAGTTTAATGGTGCACTTTGGGAGAACGGATCAAAGGAGAATGAGAGTTCTAAAATTGAGGTGGAGCTTACAATCTCAGAGACTCACATGTAACTGATCTGTAGATTTCATCATACGAAGAGGCTTCATCTTGGCAATACTAGGAGTAAGGCATGTTGTATATGAGATGAAGGATAAAAGGCTAGTTCAAAGTAAGCCATCGATGGAGGGCATAAGGTTGCGGAAACTCCATGATAGCATGTTGGTCAAGTTCAAGGTTCTTTTGATCTTGATTAGTAAGCATGGCACTGTGCTAAGGTAAAGTAGCAGCAAGGAACATTGAATTCCAAGCTAGGTGGAGACTTGTGATAATTCGGCTTTGACATTTAATGTTATGACAGTCAGATAGGATGTCCAGAGAAAAACAATCACATGGAGAATCAGGTTTGTCTCAACATTCTATATCGGTGTCTTCACAAAAAAGAAAATTTTTTGGAGGAATAGAATTTATTAAGATATTCCATATATATGTCATGATAATCAAGAAATCGCATAAAGACTTGATAATTTCCACATGTAGGCTTTATTATGATGTAAAGGATAAAGGATTCTTTATTATAATTAAGTGGGTAGATTCATAGATTTGATTATAATTAGAAAAGTGGGTAGAGAGTCCTTATGGGTCATCTTTGTAATTGGATAATCAAGGAGAGATGAGAGAAAAGATTCTTAATCTAGAAAAAGGGGAACCTTTTGGTATGATTCTATAAGTATCACTGTAGGTGAAGACAACCTAGTTGTGAGGATCATTAGAATACATCTCACGATGTAGCGTATAAGGGACTATAAGTCTCCTTTAGAGAGATAGAAAGACAGAGCATATTCTCTGGTAATCAAGGCAGAGAATGAAAAAAATACAGAGAGAGAAAGAGAGCAGAGAGTGAGTGTTAAACACTAGGGTTTGCTTAATTCTTTCTAGGTTCTTATACGAGGACTTCTTCTTTAGGTAAATAGACAAAGAAGAAGGATGGGCAAAGAGAATTGGTGAGACAGAGAGAGAGTGAAACACTCGGGTTTGTCATAATTCTTTCTTAGGAAAATTGTTGGGAGGAAATTGCTTTGTAATCTATGTATTATTATTTATCAATAATATTATTGCGGTATGCTAGAGTGGACCTGAGTTGATTTATGGCTAAACTACTATAATTCTTGGTGTCTTGTTATTATTTTGATGGTAGTATCTTGAGCGTGTGTATTCTATAGGATTGATCCATTGGTATCCTGAATGTTTTATCGGGCATAATGTCTATCTAATCTCTTCGCTGAGTCTAATTCTTGTCTTTATCCCTTACACAGGGAAATAGAATTCATCCCAATATATATGAATTAACTATTGTCAATCAAAAGAATTTTCCATCTTTAGAATGCAAATGAAGATGTAAATACAATCGTTGTCCGTTTGTTTTATGGGATTTGAATTATGTGATTAAATCTTAGCCGTACAAATTGTTGTATTGTGGTACTTTTAATTATTCTGTACTATTTTTATTTTTTGAATGCTTTTAGGTTTTGAGAATTATTATATCATGATAAATTTAGAACAATGATATAGAACACCAACCAACGGTGTTTAGTACTACTTGAGAGAGATTATAATTATTAAATTAGATTTCACACGGACATACCTAAAATTAAATTATAATCACTAAGTAACAAACTAATAAATTTAAAATATTATATGATATCTCATAACATTATTCAAAATTTAACTATTGTCTATTTTTTTTTCTTTTTGGATTTTAAAGAAATTATCTTATATTATAGACAATATTAGAAACCCATCTTTTTTTTTTAATCAAACCAGCCAAATATAACAGTCATCAGCTACCTATTTACAAACATATCATAGTTCCCTTTAATCTGCTAATGGCCGAAGTCGTTGAACAGTGAATAATAGTAGCAAGGACAAGTATATATATAATGTGATTTTGTAATCAAATGTATATATTATTATTTCAAAAGAATTACTATCCTATATTAAAATAGCTATGATCAAAAGTCAACATGTAAAATGTGTGCGAAATGAAAAATTCGTATATAATATTCTAATAAGAGAGGAAAACAACGTGGACTAAAAAACAGAAATATACTTATAAATAATTAGTAATAGCATTGACGATGTATAGACTGAAACATGAGAATGAAAATGGGAAGTAGTTGGAAAATAAAAAAACTTTCAAAATATTTACGTATCATAATTCATTATAAATTAAGTATCTCCTAATTAAGTTGATACTTATATATTGGTAAGTAATTTAAAATTGATAATTAATCTTTAGTGATTTTCTTTCAAATAAAATTTTTGTATTCTCAAGGATGCCCTTTATCTAAAACTTGAAAAAGCGTCTCAATTTATAAAGGGTAAATAGTAAAAAAAAATACCATGAGCTCTAGGTATTCTATAACTTAAATTCTAAAGTTTGGACTCTACAAAATAATACTCTAAGATTAAGAATTTCTTAAAATTAATACTTTAAATTGACTTTTTGAATAACTTTAAATGTTTAAAAATAATAATTTCCTCAAAATTAAGAAGAATAATAATGGCTAGTACAGTTTTAATGGAGGATATTTGCAAAAATCTGGTTTTTTGAAAAGGGTATAAGAGTAATTTTAAAGCCAACGGTATTCTCGCAATTTTATATTTTTGAATATTTAATTAAAATATCTGGAATGTAAATAGACTTTATTAAGTCTAAGTTCATTTGGACTAAAGTAAAAAAAGAAATTTGTAAGCAGGGGCTAAACTATAATTATTTAAAGGCATAATTGAAAGAACATTTTGAAATTTAGGCCAAAATATAATTATGAGAAACATAGCTCATATAGTCACGAGGTGACACGTTTGCTACAGTTTCCATAATTGTCTTTAAATCCTCAAAGTTTTACTTCTTTCTTGCGAAGGCCCTCGAGCACCTTAAAATCCTCCATCGTCGGATATTATTCATTCGACGACCTTCCACGACCCATGCGCCAACCATCGATGAAGCTGCGCTGACCCTACTCGGGTGAACCGCTATCCAGAGATCAGAGGCTATAAAGATGACAGTTGCCAAATTATTTTTCAGCTGTTGCTTTGCCATCTGAAGTCATAGGCGCACATCACCGGCACATATAGCTTTATCTCACTATCGCTATTAGTTTCGGACCAGTTTTGTCTGCCAGCCATTTTTCAAATAGTTTTGTGGTGTTTTTATAATTATTTTTGTTAGATAATTATTTTGTCCGAAATAATTATATAGTATTGTAGAATGCGAAAAATCATGAGTAATAATGGTTGTTAGACACTGAAATAATATCTAAAAGTATGTTAATTTTTGAATTGAAAAAGTTGACGTTTTTCAAATAAATTCTAAGAAGGGACATTTTTGTAATTCTTGAATTTAAATCCTATATAAGGCTCAAGACCTCAAAATTGAATTCTGATTTCGAATTTGGACTCAATGAAGTCAAGAGACGAACTTTGATATAAAATATCACTATGTTTTTTAGTAGCACGAAAATCAAGGCACGCGACTCGTGAATAGTATCGTTTTGCGTGTCATAAGTGAGATAATAGCTCAGGACCCAAATTAGACAAATTATGTATCTAACTTAGCTATTTTGGGTGCTAGAAATTCAACAGTAATGTTTGTTTCTCATTTTGATGCTTCATTGGAAAAGTCACTTTTGAAAGTGAGTTTACTGAATTTCCGAAAAGACCGTCTGAATATCCAAGTGACCAACAAGAGTTTCTTTAAGTGTCGCTAGCCTAATATACCTACGATCTCAAGATAAGTGTTCAATTATTTGGTTTTATACATGTTTTGATTTAAATTTTGTATTATGACTGATTTGTGCAAAATCATGAATAATACGATGTTTTGGTAAACTATTTGAAAATCTTGAATAATTATGGACTTGGATTATATGACTTTTATATATATTTAATATTATGAATTGTGATTATGGGGTAATTTAGTAGATTTGCTATCCATGGTATAGTAAATTCCAAAATAATGTCAGGCAAACTTTTTAAAGCATTAATTGGTTATATTTTTACTCTATGGTTACTACACATTTTGTACATACTATAGGACTATGCACTTAAATTCCATTATTACATCATGGTAGTTTAGATCATTGGTGAGTTGCTGCAGTACTAGGTGAAGGATCTAAGACTCTACATAAGTTTTTAGCTAACACACCTCTAGGAAGTGTCAGGATATTAGGTACCTTTAGTAAGGGGTATTATAGGGTCATGATGGAAGGATGAGAGCTCACTCATGTATATTGGTTGATGTATGATATGTACAAATATGTAGTATTGATTTAAATTTTGAATGTATGATTATTCTTGATCTCAATTATTTTGTAAACTTAATTTTACAAATCGAATTAAGAAATGGTATTAACCATACAGCTTTGGAAAAATTGCGTCTAATATTTAAAAAGATAATTGAATTTCTACTAAGGATCTGAATGCTCAGCTTCCTGCTTCTCCAACTTTCAGGTATTTGTCTATTTAGGTAGTCATTCTAATGGTTAAGTTAGTTGTGTATCTTGTACTTGCGAACCTATTCCCATTCTTTAGTGGGTATTTATTCTTTGCTAAATTTCTTTTCTTCGTTCAATTATTTAGCTAAAATTAGTATATTTACTAAGTAGATGTATGAGGATGGTTTTGTTATTAATTTGAGAACTTGAAACTACAAATGATTTTATATGACCTATTTTAGATATTGTACTTAAGATATCAATTGAAATCAATTTATTAAAATTTATGATTTATTTATAAGTTTCCAAATAAATCAATTAGAAACTTTCTTAAACGTTAATATATATTTTTCTTAAGTAATTAAAACTAATAAGAGTTTTAATGGTTTTGGAATTTGTAATGGTTTGGGGACCAAAATGCTTGATTTTTCCTGAATTTCATAAAATTAATATTTAATTATATTTTTATCTAAAATTACTAAAAATCACGGTTTTGGATTTCTAGTCGTGACAATATTATTATTTTTTTTTACTAAAATTTTTAAAAAAAGCAATACATAGTATTAATTTTAAAAAATTCTTAATTTAAGGATATTATTTTGCGTAGTTCAAATTTTAGGATTTAAATTACAGAATACTCAAATTTCATGGTATTTTTTTTTGCAGTTCACCCATTTAAAAAAGAAAATGAAGATTTGATCTTTCAATAGTTAAAATGTTATTAACAAGTGAGTTTTTCAAATTTAAAAGGTTTAATCAAATTAAAACACCAAAATATGGATTTTAAGCTTAAAATTACGATTTTCCTGCTTGAGATCATGACTTAGTGAAAATCTCTATCGACCTTGACTAGCCAATAGTCAAGTTCAACGAGGCCCAGTTAAGACTGACCCAATTAGGCCACGTTAAGCTCGTAGAGTCTGGTTGAGCTCGACGTAACATTTTGGATTTTTTTCTTTTTTTGGGACATTATGTGATCCGAAGAATAAAAGTAGAAAGAAAATTGGTATAAAGAGGAGGAAATTTTGCAAAAGAGGATCAGAGAAAGCGATTGAGGTAAATAACTTGATGTTACCATTATAATTACTAAAACGATTCTAATAATTTCTTTATCATTTATGTTGTTGCAGTTGAAAATTTTCCTTCTTGGCGTAAAAGTAGTTACGTTCGTATGTTAAACAGAATAGGCCACTTTCGTCTTTCGCAAATGCTTTATGGTGAACATAAGTATCTCAGGAAAAGTCAATTAGCTCTTATTACCTGTTTGTGCAGGCTGTAGCCTTTCCTAAGTAATTCTGTTCCCTAGACCTTCTTGTGTTCTTTATTTTATTCTGTTTTATTTTTCTTTATAAGTTTTTGCTTGGGCTCGTTTCATATATAGGATGGGTGAGCATAGGTCGGAGCCAACCTCATTGCTATGTGTCTAGTTTTCTTGATGTCATGTTTCCCTGCCAGATTCATCCGAAAAAAAATAAAACAACAGATCTGTTTTGTTGCTTTTGTTTTGATCGGTATGTTTCATATGCATAAAACTCGAGATTAAAACAGAGAAACTAAATAAGCTTAATATAAATCGATACACATATATATATATATATATATAATGTACATGATTTCCCTTGATATTCCGTGTGCGTCTATAAATATTTGTTACACATCGTTATACATCCAAAGGACTTCTATAACTAAATAGATCTAGATTTATAAAAGAATGGCGTTATCTTCTTTCACTCCTCAACTAATTTCAAGAAGGAAAGTTGTTATTTTTCTCCACAAAGAAATCAATTATAAAAACTTAGCATCAGAATTACTGACAATGAAAATATCGAATCTTTCAATCAACAATGACAACATCACCACGTTGGACTTCACCTGATCGTCTAAGTTGACAAAACTGCTGCTATGTCCTGTCATATTATGAATGCAGCCATTACCAAGGTACCAAACCAAATGTCTTGTAATTCTAATTATTTCATGCATGTATAGAAAATTTTGTTTACATATTTTCCCAAGTAATTTTTTTTTTTTTTTTTTGACTCCGAAAATTCTTGGATAAATGGGTTTTCCCTTGCTGGATATACCTCAAAGTGTTAGATATCTCATCCAATTTTCCTTGAATTATTTTAGTTGAGTAGTTGTCCATGTGGTTGTTCTTTCTGTTCTTCAAGGCTCTTCGTACCCATTTTCTGTCAGGCCTCAAAGATCTTGAGACATGAAGAAGGTTTCCATTTGACTACTTCAGTACTCATAGTATTCTCCATCAATGATCGGTATCAGTCCTCGAGAGTAACTGAATATTGACACATTGAGGAGCTTACTGCTATTGTGTTTTAAGGCCTTTGTAGTTTAGCTTTTATGAAGACTCATAAAAGCACCATTGAATAGTTCATACAAGGGAAAGCAAAAAACTAACGGAAGCAGTTTGGACAAAGGGTGGAGGCAATTGTATTTCTCTGTTCTTCAGATTATGTTTACTAATCCGTAAAGTACGTTTACTAGAGAAAGTAAAAAGAAAAAGAGGAAGACATTCCTTATATGTAATCAGTTGCTATATGAATCATAGCCTTTGCCTATTAATTATTTATTATTCTTTTCTACTCCCTTTCAAATCTATTCTCTTTCTACTCGTTCTTTTTCCGGATTAACGTGGACTTAATGATAAATTACTCACGACACACGACAAAGACCTCTATACATAGGACACTGAGAAAATTCTAGAGAGAACAACTCCCATCCAAGCTTTACAATTGCTAATTCCCAAATGCCAACTACCATCAAAATACATAAATTACAAATAATCCTGAAACTCATAATTTTTTGAACTAATTACTAGTAGCATTCTTAAAACAAAAAGTAGTATCCTATGTTGAACATACCTAATTATTTTCTTATCATAAATGGTAAAGAAATTATTGGAATATTTCACTCAATAATGGCAACATTATAACCTTTTTGATCTATCTTGTGATATGAGCAATGAAAGAATCCCACTCCAAACGACAATCTCCTCCTTCAGCGGCAGATCGTTTTACCTTTTCACCAATTTCTGCAACCCTCTTCCTCATCTCCTCTCCTCCTTCTGATGCCATTAATTTCCTCACTGCTCTGCTGATCATCGATGAAGTCACCAACTCGTCTCTTTGCCACCATTCCCTTACAGCCACACCCACTTTGAGCACCTCTGTTATTAACAAAGCATTCAAAGGTTGATCTACCTGCAATGGCCAAGCCGCTAGGGGCACTCCCATACTTATGCTTTCCATACAAGAGTTCCATCCACAATGACTCATAAATCCACCTGTAGATGGGTGCTCCAAAATCTTTACCTGGGGCACCCATTCCCTCACCACCAATCCCATTCCCCTCATTCTTTCCTCAAACCCATCTGGAAGCTGAGGTCCTCTCCCTTCATTACTCAAACTATTTACTTTATCTGCATGACCTCTTAGTACCCAGATAAACTTAACCCCACTCTGCTCCAAACCAAGAGCAATCTCGTTAATATCTTCATCAGAGAGAGTAAATATGGTTCCAAAAGAGATGTACAGCACATTGTTTGGCTCTTGTTGATCTAGCCACTCAAACAACCACTTGTCTTGATCCTTGATGAGCTCCTTATAGGTTGTCATTTGGTGTAAGGGCCCCACAGCCCACCTCTTCATTTTTGATGAAATTGATGAAATTTGGTCTATGAAAGAGCCCTCAATAGCTCTACAACTGTTGTTAAGCTCTCCAGCTTTAAAATGTGAAAGTCTTAACTGTGAAGCTACGAAATTTCCAACCACAGCTGATGGGAAACATACCTCCATGGAGGGAAGATCTTTTGTTGGGACGATACTATTGTCGTTTTGTTCCAAAGCTTCACTTGTAAAGGCTAAGCCAGCAATAACAGATATGCTAAGGAAGGAGTAAGCTTCTGCGTTTCGTAGAGAAACGACATCTTGGACCACTGAAGCCATGAAAGAATCATAGACAACGACAAGTCGTCTGGCGGTCTGAGAGAGTGACCGTAGGAGGGCAGCGACTGGTTCGCGGAGGTGCTTGGTGGCTTCGGTCCTGCGGACTTGGAGTTCGGAGTTAGTGGTTTTGGAGCTACTAGTAGTAGTGTTAGAGGGAGAAATATCGGGTGAAATTGGAATTTGGAAGTCGTGGAAATGGATTTTTGCCAAGTCCTGAAGAGGGTCTGAGGCTCGAGATTTGACATGGGAATTGTTGAGAGCTGAACCAACGTAGTGAACTGGGATGTCGTATGAGGAAACGACATTGGAG
This sequence comes from Parasponia andersonii, assembly GCA_002914805.1. Lineage (NCBI taxonomy): Eukaryota > Viridiplantae > Streptophyta > Magnoliopsida > Rosales > Cannabaceae > Trema > Trema andersonii. The sequence continues at coordinate 658,122 of JXTB01000201.1, read as the reverse complement.
AATTGTAGGAGCAAGTTCATATGGCTTTGAGCTACGTATGGAACCATTACCACCACTACTGATGATGATAATGAAGACCACTGGTTCTCATGGGGATTGGCCATTGATGAATCTTGTTATGGGTTTCTAATTTGTTTCTGTGTTGATAAGGTGGAAATATGAATCTTGGTTCTCATGGGAAGTCGATAGAAAAAGAGATAAAGTTCGATGAATAGGTCATTTTATACGTAGGACAGGACACGTAGTACCGTCCAAGAGACCGGTCACGTTCAACCATTTTTCTTGTTCTTTTCTTTTTCTATTTTTTTATTTTTTTATTTTTTTATTTTTTTCCCATTTCCCTTGGGATATCCTCAATTGGCTTCCGATTTTGCTAATAATCAACGCTTATTTTCCCGTGTTATACTGGACAAAATATATTTTGAATTGACAAAAAGTCGTTTGCCGGTCCGGTGTTCAAATATATTCATAGATTACATACAAATTTATATATTCCAACTCTTCCTGAATTGTGATACGTCGTGCTTCTTGGTGCGATTTTTACCAGCTGTCTATATGTCTCTGAACTGTTGACATTGTATCTACCGACTGTCCACGTATCCCTGCTATCCCAGCGTACTTTTTACTTCAGGTCGGGTCGAAGAGGCAGAAGTGACCACCTGTAAAGAATTTTCGATGTTTAAGTCAGTTGTTTAGCCTCATCAGTTGTTTATCCCTGAGGCTGAGAAGCAAAGATTTAGTTTTTCTTTTATATATGTCAATCTTTATCTCTTTTTTTCGATGGGGAAGTAAGACTTATATATATAATTCTGGAACTGGGAGCTTTTCCACTATAACTTACTCCAGAGATCACAGGCCGTGATTACCGTGATTTTCCTTATATCGTCATGGCCTGCTTTTCGCCATCCCTTACAACACGGGCCTATCGGGGGCGAGACTTTGACAAACCACTGTTCTATCAGGGCAGTTTGTCTAATGTGCGCACCTACCCAGGATGACATTAAATGCCTTGTCTGGATCTGGAGTAGCGCGTTGCCTCCCGTGGTCTTCTGGTAGAAGACCCTCGAGGTTTCTGACCTCCAGTTATTGAGGCAAGAACTGAATTAGGCCGAACCGTCCAGGGTCTAGGTTGGATTCGGCCCTGGTCTCAGACAGCCCATGGGCCCATGCGGTATCACATGTGACTCGCGTGACTTTTAAATGGTTACCTTGGACACGCGTCGGATGGCGTGCCCCCTTTGTGACCTGCTCTGCCACTTAATCGACCACGTGGTACGTGATCTAGGAACGGGCCCCACAACTGCCCCCATTTCCCTATTTGATGGACTTTGCGTCCATCAAATAGGGAAATCATATCTCCAGCCCTTCAATTCAAGAGGTACACGTGGCCCCTTACCATCATTTCTTCTCAATTACCGACGCTGGTGTACGCTATTCCGTGTCACGATTCTTTTTAGATTTTTGAAATTCTAGTACTTCAACATGCCTCGCACCGTTCCTTTCCAAAGGGTACTTTTCGGCTCCCCTTCTATAAAAACCGCATTTACGCTCGTTTCTTAGTTTACTAAAATCTCCAAATCTTCTAACTTTTTAAAATCTTAGGGTTTCTGACTTTTCCCTTTGCTAGAACCTTTTGCTCCTTTTGATCGTATCCAGAACGATGGCCTCGAACCAGAATCAGAAGCTCTGCCCTGTCGTAGATTCGGAGTTTGACTCGCTGAGGAAGCAGTTCTGCTTCCCTGGTGGAGTTACATTACAAAGGATTGAGGGCCCCGCGAATTGGTACCTTCACCCCTCTGCCCCCGAAGGCTCTATCATCTTGGGAATGAGGCACTTGGAATGGTTGCGGTTTCTCCTTCCTCTCCTGATCCATCAGTTCTTCACTCTGACGGGGACTCACTCGATGCAGCTGAATGCTAATGGGATCATGATCTTGATGGGGCCCTCTGCTCTGTCAGTTCTCCTTAATATGCATATCTACTTGAAGGAGGTCCTTTATGCCTACAAGCTCACCCTCATCCCCAAAAAGAGCTCATACCCCACTTTCTACCTCCAGCCGCTCCCGAGACGCCATATTTTTTTGGGCTTGCCGAGATCGGATAAGTAATGGGACTCCTACTCTAGGCTGTATGCCATCGGAAGGGCATGGTGCTCTCCTTAGGTAAATGGGGAGCGCTTCCAAGTTCCTTCATTTTTTCTGCAAAGTAAGTACTAGGTTGTGATTTTTTTTTTGGGCTATGTACACCTCGTCTGTTATTGCTCATGATATTTTTCCTTGCACAGTCTTTGCAAAGGAAAGCAGGTTTGAGCCGCAACTGTAAGCTGGGCGGCTCAAGGAGCTGGAGAAGATCGTCATCTTTGGGTCTTCTGCGGATTGTCGACACATCTAGGCCATCCTGAATCCCTATGTGATAAACATGATGGCTAGGATGGTCTCATATCTCCTCTTTCCACTGGACACCTGGGTCATCACAAAACACCTGCGAAGCCAACTTGATGCCTCGGCTCTAAACCTGTTCCATCGGGATGAGCAAAGTCGCATCACCAAGGTGGGTTATCAGATCACGGCCTCGAGCCAGCTGGCAGGTCCCAATGATCTGGTGGCACCGACCAGCCACGAGCTCGAAGAGGTGGTGAGGCTCGTGGCCGAGGAGTGTGTCAGGCTTCGTAGAGAGGAAACCGCTACTCCCAAGAGGGTTAAGGGTGAATTCATTTTCATATCCTAAGGCTCCATCAATCAGGTCATGGCTGCGTTCTAACCACGTTGCTTTCTCTTTACAGGTTTTGATGCAAGCTCTTCGGCAGACCCTTCCCCAGTCAAGAGGAGTACCGCTATACACAAGGCTCGCTCCAAGGTCCCCGTTGGTCGGTGTCTGGTGGTGTCCTCAGAGGATAAAACCGGGGAGTAGGGAGTTGTCACTCTAAGAACAGGCTCGGACGATGATCGAGAGGGCCTGTTCGCACCCGGTGGTGAAATACCTGTGGTCCCCTCTTCCGAGGCGAGAGGACCCCTGACTCGGGAGATGCCAGCTATAAAGGTCATATACAGCAAGGGGGTGCCTTTGAGCCTGCCCGGGGAACCCGCTGCCTTGACCTCTTCCACCCCCAATTTCGGTTCGAAAATGGGCACGTTGTCTGGCATTGCTTGGCCCCGCGGGGATATTGCCGAGCTCAGCGGGGGGGCTCCGAGGTTGAAATCTCGGTTGTCTTTCCCTCCTCCAGTCCTGATGAAGCGAGGTCACGAGGCCGACTCATCCAAATGGAAGGAAAGCCAGGCGGGAAAGAGGGGCAGGGCTGCCCTCTCTTCTGACAGCGATGATGACAGGGCTATGCTGACCCTTATGTAGAAGAGAAAGTCTGCGCGCAGTAGCCCGTCAAAGGGGATTGGTCAAGACAAGACCGAAAAATCACATTCAGGCGGGGCTCCAAGGGGGGGGGGTGGCAGCTGAAGCCGCTGATATAGTAGCAGTCGTCGTGGCCTCTTCTGTTGAGGATGCGCCGCCCCTTACTATCACCAAAAGTACACTTTTCGACACCCTGCCTCCTACCGTCCTCACCTCTGCCACTTCGGGAGCGTCGAAAGAAGCTATTGGAGTGCATCTAGTTGAGGGAGAAGGCGTCCTCACGGTTGGAGGGGTGAAGTTGCATTCCTTAGACGCGAACAATGCCCAGGGAGAGGGTCCTGCTGCGGAGTTCGAGCTGGAGGCGCTCTCCCTGGAGAACGTTGAGCTCGTCATTGGCCCCAGCATTGCACAGGTTTGGCTCGTCTGACCGCCACTTCCATATTTTTTGACATCCTTGCCGAACACTGACCTTGCTTTCTTATATTCTGTAGCTAGCTGCTATCTAGTCTTTCTACTCTTTTCGCGTCAGGGAGCTGAACGCCCATGCTACAATGGCCAAGCGGAGCGAGGTCACCCTTGCCACATTGAGGGTGGACTTCGACCTGTATTGGAGCCTGGACGAGGCTAGGGTTAGCAGCGCGGTGGCTCACGCTCTGAGCATCGAGAGGGTCAGGTGTGAGGAGCTGGTCACCAAGTTGGCCGAAGTGGAGGCTGACAAGTTGGCTCAAGCCGAGGCCGCCAGGCTGGCCCAAACAGAGCTCAGGGATCAGGAACAGGAGCTACAGAATGTAGGGGCAGAGGTGGGGCTGGCTTTCATCGCTCGCGATAGAGCTGTTGACGATACCAAAGAGGTGAGGAAAGCCGAGGTAAAAGCCAAACTGGAGGTCCATTCCCTGCAGCGTAGGCGATCGGTCGAACAAGGTAAACCGACATCTTTACTTGGGTCATAGAAAACTAATGGGAGCTCATGCAGACTTATCTCACAAGTACGGCGAAGACCTTACTGATATTAACATTCTTTTGATCGACTTGTCACAGCGGCAAGCAGAGATGAGGCTATTGGTGCTGAGGACAAGCTGGTGGATGCAGAGAAGCTAAAGACAAGGTACCAGAGGCAAGTGGATGTCCTTTCTGCGGAGAGCTACAAGTCTTGCTGGAAGAACAGAGAATTCGAGGGCAATACGGAAGTGGTAACACCAGACTAGTTTGATGAGCAGAAAGGCATTGAGAGGGACTATTATTCCATCAGGCACTATATGCAGTAGTTGGGAGATGAGATTAACATCGTGTACCCCGCTGATGTGCTGAAGATGCTCAACGATGAAAAAAACAGGCCCTCTACATCTGCCTCTGTCGCCAGGGAGATTATCCTCGCTTCTAGTCTACCAGAGCAAGTTGCAGAGGTTCGGGGTGGTCAGCTTGGCCTTGGCGCATTAACTAGCAGAGGGTCAGGTACGGTCGTTTTGTCTAGCGATGATTCTGACTTCGGTACGCCACCCTCCGCTGATGCTGGTCCAAGCACTGAAGCTAGTAGCGCTCCTATCGTCGGAGGTAACTAGAGCCTCTCGCTTTTTGCGTATTTGTAAAGTACTAACTGTGTTATGTAAAGCTGACCCTCGTTGTAAACACCTGTTTTGAATAATAGAAATAGCTTATTTTTCTCACATTTATTCCCCTCTTTTTTTTTTTTGCCCGCGTTCATGGTCAGGATCAGACATCATATACGATGCCATTCCCTTGTCGACAGTGCAGCTGACCTCTGGGTTTGGCTCGATCGTATATGATTTGGAGTTTTTAGTGAATTCCTCCCGTGCTATGATTGATAAGATTAGTTCTGAAGATCGAGATATGAGTTCTGGCTCATCTGGCTTTGAGGATGTATAACCTCTGTTATGACTTGTCTTGACAGAATTCAACCCACGCGTGTGGCTGGACTTCTTTGACCCCAAATGGGAACGCTCCAGAAACTAGCTCCAGGGGTTGTTCGACCACTGCTTGGACCCATCACTGTAAAGGAAAAGGCCCGGACTCGGCTCTTATCAGGAGTAAACAAGGTGTTACCACTCCAATGTGTCCCTCTGAGTCCGTCCAAGACCTGCTTCTTACAAATAGAGCCTCCAGGTCCGCGTCCCTGTCGACTACGCGTTTTGTATTTTAGGCAATAATAAATAGAGTTTGGTTTTAACTTCTGTCTTCATGCTTGGTTTTGTATTGGCCTACTTCCAATGAGTAGGCCCTAGCTCCGTTCACTTCCAATCCATGCGTAGCTAAGGAGCTTTCTGGGGAGGGTCTGCTTCCAAAGGGTAGACCCTGGCCCCGTTTGCCTTCATCTCATGCGTAGCTAAGGTACTCTAGGAAGGGTCTGCTTCTAACGGGTAGACCCTGGCCCTGCTTGTCTTTGTCTCGCGTGTAGCTATGGTGCTTTCTGGGATGGTCTGCTTCCAATGGGCAAACCCTTGCCCTGCTTGCCTTTGTCTCGCATGCAGCTAAGGTGCTCTGTGGACGGGTTTGCTTCTAACGGTCAGACCCTAGTCCCGCTTGCCTTTAGTTTGTGCACAGCTAAGGTGTTCTCGGGCCATCAGCAAGCATTTTATAACACGATGTGATTCTTATAATACGATTGTTTTTGAGGTCTGTTGGCAAGTTTTTGGTTGTGCAGCTCATTCCTCTTTGTACGTTTTCTTGGGCCATTGGCAAGCGTTTTATTGCACGATATGATTCCCATAGTGCGATCGTTTTTGAGGTTTGCTGGCAAGTTTTTTTTTAGGTTGCACAGCTCTTTCCTCTTCGTACATTTTCTCGGTCGTTGACGAGCGACGTGATCCCCGCAGTATGATTTTTGATGAGGTCTGCTGGCAAGCATTTTACTGCCCAGCTCTTTCCTCTTCATTCGTTTTCTCGGGTCGTCGGCAAGTGACGTGATCCCCGCAGTATGATTTTTGATGAGGTCTGCTGGCAAGTTTTTAGTCACGTAGCTCATTCCTCTTCGTATATTTTCTTGAGCTATCGGCAAGCGTTTTATTGCACGATGTGATTCCCATAGTACGATCGTTTTTGAAGTTTGCTAGCAAGTTTTTTTTGGTTACGCAGCTCTTTCCTCTTCGTACATTTTCTCGGGTCATTGACAAGCGACCTGATCCCCACAGTACGATTTTTGATGAGAGAATAGTTCGTGGGGTCTGGTACTGGAGACAAACCCTTCTTCATAGTAGTCCAAAGCATAAGTCCGTGTGATGGAAACCCTGACCTGTTTTAGAATTAAGCTATTCAATAATACAAGCATTTACATGTATTTCACAACATTTACATATATCTCACACGTGGTACGTTTTCAAGTACTGGGCGTTCCACGTGTTTGGTAGGCTCTTTCCGGTCTTGAGTTCTTTCAGAACATATGCACCATTATCAAGCGCCTTGATCACCTCATAGGGCCCCGACCCAGTTAGAGTCTAGCTTAGAGGAATTCTCCGTTCTAACCTTCAAGGCCTAATCTCCAGCGTTAAATCGACGAGCGCTAACCTTCTTTGCATAGTAGGACCTAGCTTGTTGATGGTACGAGGCCAGGTGGACCTGGGCCATGTCCCTTGTTTCTTCTAGGAGGTCTGTGTTGCGGCTTAGCTGCTACTCGTTTAGTGAGACATCTCTCACCACTTCAGTGCGAAGTGTTAGAAGGCCAATCTCGGTCGGGATCACAGCCTCTGACCCGTAGACCATGGCGAATGGTGTTCTTCCCGTTGACCTCCGCTCTGTAGTTTGATGGGCCCACACAATGGCTGGTAGCTCTTCTAACCACCTGACTTTAGCCTCTTACAAGTTCTTTTTAATATTGCTGAATATGGCCTTGTTTGTTACTTCTGCTTGGTCGTTCCCCTGAGGGTAGTTTATGGATGAGAATCTGAGTCTTATATCATACAACTCACACAGCTCCTTAAGCTTAGCATTTTGGAACTGCGCGCCATGATCAGCGTGTATCTTTTTCGGTATTCCATATCGGCAGATTATATTTTTTTCAAATAAAGTTAATTGTGTCTACTTTATTAACGGTCGCATAGGCTTCAGCCTCTACCCATTTGGTGAAATAATCGGTTGCCAGAAAGACGTATCTTCTTTCCCTTGGACTTCTAGAGAGCTCTCCGATGATGTCCAAACCCCATTTAGCGAACGACCAAGAAGTTATATTCGAATTGAGCACCTCCATGGGTTGGCACTTCATGGGGGCGAACCTCTAGCACTTGTCACACTTCTTGACAAATTGGGCCGCCTCAGTCATCATGTATGACTAGAAGTATCCAGCCATCAAGGCCTTGTGAGCGAGCCTACATCCGCCAGAGTGGTTGCCGCATGCTCCCTAGTGGATTTCCTTCATTAGCTTCTGTGCCTCGATGGGACCTACGCACATCAGCATTGGTCTTATCGTTGATCTCCTATACAGTCGTCCACCCACCATCGAATATATGGCAGCCTTCAGTCTGATCGACCTCGCTTCTTGGGTCTGCAGGCAGGTTCCCCAACGCCAAGTCTTGGGTGATGGGTTTCATCCACCCTCGTCTGCAGAGTCAGTTGCAAACATATGGCATACGGGAGTTTCTGAAGGGTCTCTCGTATTCTTGCCCTCTAGCAGAATCTCTGCGTGTCTGGTCATCCCCCCGATCAACACGCTTTTAGCTAGCTCATCAGCCTTTTGGTTCATCTCCCTGAGTATTTGTTCGATATCAAAACTGCTAAAGCGGGCTTTCGCCCCTATTACCTTGGAGAAGCACCTGTGTATTCTGGCCCTTTTACCTTCAAAGTCTCCCCTGACCTGGCCTATGATCAGCTACAAGTCGGTCTTTACTACGATGCTCTCTACTCTGAAGTGTAGAGCCAGCTCAAGGCCTTGTAGCAGTACCTCGTACTCTGTCTCATTGTTCGTTGCCTGGAAACTAAGCCTCAAAGCTTTCTCTTCCCTGAGTTCTACTGGGGTCTACAGGACTATTCTGATACCTGACCCCAAGGTGTTCATGGATCTGTCAGTATAGAAGGTCCAGGCTGAAGGGATGTGAGGCAGAGACATCTGAAGCGGGTCGTGTGGCTCATTGAAGGATTGGATTTCCACCAGGAAGTCTACCATGACTTGCCCTTTCTTCGCCACTCGAGGCCAATACTCAATGTCGTATATCCCCAGTTCGATGGCCCACTTGGTTAGTCATCCTGATAAATCCGGTTTGGCCAAGATTTACCGAATGGGAAAATCCATATATACCGTAACCGAGTGTGCCTCGAAGTATTGCCTGAGTCTTTTCTTACCATTGACCAGAGCTAGGATCAGTTTCTCTACCATATTATTTCGCGTCTCAGTGTCCAGGAGCATGCAGCTTGCGTAAAACACCGGCTTCTGCTTGCTGTCTTCCTTGATGAACAGTACGGTGCTGATCGCTACTTCGGATATTACCAAATAAGCGTATAGGTGCTGCCCCATTGTCAGGGAAGCCAGGATAGGCAGATGACTTAAGTACAGCTTGAGCTCTGCTAGTGCCTTGTCCTGTTCCTCACCCTAGATGACAATGGAGCTCCTCTTTATACACTGAAAGAAAGGCTTACATCAGTCAGACATCTTGGAGACAAATCAGTTGAGAGCGGCTATCTTCCTGGTTAGGTGCTGGACCTCCCAAATGGTTGAGGGTCTTTGCACATCTGCGATTGAAGACAATTGGGTCAGGCTAGACTCAATTCCCCTTCTGCTCACGATGTGCCCCAGGAACTGGCTGGAGGACACCCCGAACATGCATTTCTTGGATGTCCTAGATGGCCTGAAGCTTCTTTGCTCTTCACGACCATGTCATCGATGTAGACTTCCATAGTCTTCCCTAGCAGCTCGGCGAACATTTTGTTCATAAGCCTCTGGTAGGTCGCCCCCGCATTCTTTAAGCCAAAAGACATGCGTCAGTAATAGTATAGACCCCGCTCCATAATGAATGCTGTGTGGATCTGGTCCTCCTCATGCAGAGGGATCTGGTTATATCCAGAGTAGGCATCTAGGAAGCTCATTCTGTCGAATCCTGCCATCACATTAACCATTTGGTCAATCCTTAGCAGGGGCAAGCTATCGTTTAGGCAGGCCTTGTTCAGGTTGGTAAAGTCTATACAAGTACATTCATAGCTGTTTTTCTTCTTCACCGCCACTGGGTTGGAGACCCAGCATGGGTATACACATTCAATGATTAGGCCATTCTCTAGTAACATCTCTACCTCCTTGTTGATCGCCCTATTTTTCTCTGGTGCGAATCTTCAAGGCCTCTGCCTGACCGAAGGGAAATTATGGTTAGCATTTAACTGGTGGCAGGCATGTGCGTGATCTATCTTGGGCATGTTGTCATGGGACCACGCGAAGACATCTCTATTCTGCCTAAGGAACCCTAACAGCTCGCTCTTTTCTTTCTCAGGTAGCAAGGCCCTGATTAAGACTACCTTTGCCAGTTTTTCATTTTTCAAAAGGACCGCCACCAGCTCCTCAAGCGTGGATTCTGGCCCATCAGACTCCTCTTCGATCCGCTTTATGTATGTTGGCAAGTGGTCCTTTGATTGTTATTTATCCCCCGTCGAGGCACTCACGCTCGCGTTGACTCCCCTCAGGGCGATTGAAAAATATTTCCTCGCATAGGCTTGGTCTCTTTTGATGTCTATCGTATAAGTACCATCCTTTAATATATATCTTAAGATCTGGTGGAGGGTGGAGGTGACTCCATGCATGGTGTGGATCCACCCTCTCCCTATAATGAGGTTGAAGGAGGACTGGCAGTCACTGACGACAAAGTCCACATCCAAGCACCTTTTTGCCGCGCAGACCTTCAAGGTCACAATGCCCAAGGGGCTGACCTTAGTACTTGTTGAAGGCGAACAGTGGTTGATAGGTTGGCCTGAGTGCGTTTCGATCTAGGCCTATGCTCTCGAATATGCTGAGGAATAGGACATCGACGCTACTCCCGCTTTCGACCAGAACCCTTCCAACCAACGCGGAGTCGATCTGCAGTTTGATCACCAAGGGTTCATGATAGGGCAGACACACCGTGGATAAGTCTTACTGGGTGAAAGCGATAGGGGCAGCTAAGGCGTAGCTTTCTCCCATCACCAGGTGGTTCACGGAGTGGCCCATCCCCTTCAGGCACTTCACCCTTTCCTTGGTCTTTTTTTGGTATTTTTCCTTCTCTTCCTGGCCCTGGGTTAGCTCTGGTCTGCCTATGATAATCAGCACTATCCTTAGAGACTGCTCTCTTGACCCGAAGGCATGTGTCTGCTTGCCTTTTTCGGGCTTGGGAGCGTCTTCCTTTAACTGGCTTCTGCTGGTCTTCACGTACTGCTTCAACTTGCTGGCATGGATTACCATCATAACCTGCGCGTAAAGGCTACGGCAATTGATAGTGTCATGCCCATGATCTTTGTGAAATCGGCAGCATCTGTTCTTATTTTTCATGTGCTCAAGAACACCGGACTTGGGCAGGTCTTTGGAAATGCCCTTGCCCCTGTTCTGGAGGTAGATCACATCAATCGGCGTGTTGAGCTTGTATTTCGGCAGCGGGTCCTTAGACGCCTTCCTCCTCTTGCCCTCTTCTTGACCGCCTTGGATGGGGGCTCCCTGTTTCAGAGTTGGCCCTTGGTCTGGCGTAGGCCTCTTTATTCCTTGTGAGGCCGGGGTTTATGCCGGCACTATTGCTATCACGGCGGAGGCCTTGGGTGTTTTCTGATAGCTTTTCAGTACTCTGAATACCTTTTCTGACCTCGCCTGGATGTCTGCCATATCGTATGGCAAATTCAAAAGCAGATAGTCTGATAGCATCGATCCCGGCTGCAGGCCCCTAACGAACGAGCTCACGGCTTGGGCCAAGTCGACGTTGTGCACTGGAGACATCACCTCCAAGAAATGCAACAAGTATTCTCTCAGAGACTCGTTCGCGGTTTGTTCCAACAGGTCAATGTCTCGTATAGTTTTCTGCTACCTCTGGGCGCCCGCGTATTGCTTTAAGAAAATTTTGCAGAAATCTTCAAACCTATTTATGGACTTCTCTGGGAGTCATCTGAACCATAACAGGGCCGGCCCCGCCAGTGTTATGGAGAAGACTCTGCAGGTCACAAGCTCGTCCCAAGTCTCCAAGGCCATCCTCTGCTAAAAGTGGTATATGTGATCTAGGGGGTCGGTCTTTCCCTCGAATGGTCTAAAGATTGGAGTTGTAAAGTCTTTCGGCTTAGACTCTAGCTGGATCTAGTCGGTAAAGCTGTCTAGTTGATCCCTTGCATGGTTTGCTCTGCCAGATCATCGAGGGTTTAGCTTTGATGGGCCCCGAGCCTCTTACTCATTTTTGCCATCATTTCTTGTTTCCAGTTGCGAAGCACACCTTCTGGGCTTTCGATGTCTTCAGTCCACCGCCGTTCCGGCTCGAAAAGGCCTTGTCTTGCTTTGTCGTTTCCACTGTATCCGCGATATGGATGGGACGGGAACTTCCTTCGGTGGTTAGCCCCCAGATTCTTGTTGGACCTCTTCCTTAAAGTCTTTCCTTCGCCCGTTCCTAGCTTCGCTAGCCAGCAGCTCTTCGAGGCGAGCATTATCTCAGCATACTTTCGCGACTTCATCTTTTAAACCCAGGACGGCCTCGTGGGCTATTTCTGCCTTCTAGTTTGCTTCTGCCAGGCAGCAAGCATTTGGTCTAGCTATTGTTCCAGACCTGGTCATGCTTCCTAGGAGCTCCATTCGGCATCGGGACGTGTACTCCTGGTTGTCATTCTTGAGGATGCCATCATCTGACGTTGTATGGCCCTTTGTTCAGGGAGAGCGCGATTGTGAGACTCCTACTTTTTCTCTTGCGCTCAATGTTTCCCACAGACGACGCCAAACTATTAGTGCAATTCTCACCAGCAGTCCACGTGTCTCTGAACTGCTGACATTGGATCTACCAAGTGTTCACGTATCCTTGCTATCCCAGCGTACTTTTTTACTTTAGGTTGGGTCGGAGAGGTGGAGGTGGCTACCTGCAAAGACTATCCGATGCTTAAGCTAGTTGTTTATCCCTGAGGCTGAGAAGCAAAGATTTAGTTTTTCTTTTATATATGTCAATCTTCATCTCTTTTTTTCGATAGGGAAGCAAGGCTTATATACATAATCTTGGAACTGAGAGCTTTTCCCGGCTCTCAATCCCAGGATTGAGTACCTTTTCTCACCATGACTTACTCCAGAGATCATGGGCTGTGATTATCATGATTTCCCTTGCATCGTCGTGGCCTATTTTTCGCCGTCCCCTACAACTCAGGCCTGTTAAGGGCGAGACTTTGACAAACCGCCGCTCTGTCAGGGTGGTTTGCCCAATGTGCGCACCTACCCAGGATCGTATTAAATGCCTTGTCTGGGTTTGGAGCAGCGCGTTGCCTCCCATGGTCTTCTAATGGAAGACTCTCGAGGCTTCTGACCCCTAGCTGTCGAGGCAAGAACTGGATTGGGCCGAACCGTCCAGGGTCTGGGATAGATTCGGCCCTAGTCTTGGATAGCCCATGGGCCCATGCGGTATCACGTGTGACTCGCGTAGCTTTTAAATGGTTATCTTGGACACGCGTCGGATGGCGTGCCCCTTTTGTGACCTGCTCTGCCACTTAATCGAGCACGTGATACGTGATCTAGGAACGGGCGCCACAGTGCTCATATGAAAAATAGAGAAATGATATTCTATTCGACCAAGTTGAATGACCGGTTCTTCTTTTTTCTATGCACTTCTGTATCAATCTATGTCGATTTTACTGTTATAAAATATGTGAAAGTAATCGAAATTAGATCAAGACAGTAATAAAATTTTAATTATATAGAAGTGATTCTCTGTTAGTGGCAATGAGTTGTAAACGATACTCTTAAATATGCCAAATACAAACAATACTATCTTGGTAGGTGATCCTTTATTGAGTGTATCACCACTTCTTTATCTGATATCTCAATACTTCTTTAATATGAGTAATTAAGAAATTAGAATTCAAGAGATAAATTACCAGGGTTTTAGAATCTATTACTATTGAACTTAGTAATTCTCTAATAATTATTTAATTCTCATAATTGGAGCAAAACTTGAAATCTGTAAAATCCCTTAATTTTTGTAAGGGTAAATTGGTATTTTGACCAAAGTTTTTCAAAAAATAATTTAATTCAAATTTAGATTAAGATGTGAAAATTGTAGAGTGAGGGGTTGACAGGTAAATTAGGATGACATAAATGTGAAAATTTTAGATTTTGACACGTGCAACCATTTTCGGATTTTGTCCATAAATCCCTTCATTTTTCTTTCTTCTCCCACAAATGCCCTCGAAGAGCCGAAGTCATCGAAGCCCCTATCATCCAACGCCACCATTGCATCGCTGATCTTCGACCCACATGCGCCATCCCGCATCATTCGTTAGAGGAAGACAAACAAAATCCGACCGATCTTGCTGCCCATTGTCGCTGGTAGCTGGAGCTGGAGGCTCTCAAGAATTATGCCACTAATGCCATTTTTCAGGCCAAAAATCGTCGTCCAGCCACTAACTCCCTTACTGCCAACACGTGCAGCCTTATCTTGAGCTCGCTGATCTCCTCAATTAGTCATCCTTTTCAACTCGTCGTCAATGAGTCTTTTCTAATTTTAGCCATTTTTTTTAAGTTAAAGTTGGTATTTTTTCTAGTTATTTTTGTACAATAATTATTTTGGCCATAAAACATATACCATATTAAAAAGGAGATTGAGACAAGAATAGATGTGATTTTGTGGTGTCAAAACGGTACCATGAGACGTGTTAATTATCAAATTAAAAAAGATGACATTTTTCAAAATATTTCAAAAAAAGATATTTTTGTAATTTTTAAATTAGAGACCCGTTTAAAGATCAGTACGTCCGAACAAAGTTCCGGCCTCAAATTTGAATTTAGTGAGGTCAAGAGGCAAACTTTAATATAAAATATCACTATATTTCGAAGTGGCACAAGCGTCTAGATACGAGACTCGGAATTTGCCTCATTTTGCGTGCTAAGGGCTAAGACTCGTCCCATAACCCAAATTTAGCAAATTATACGTCTAACTCAATTATTTTGGTATTAAGAATTCAGTGATGAAGTTCGTTTCATGATCTGTAGCTCTGTTTGAAAATCAAATTTTCAAACTAAGTGATTAAAGGTTCGAAAACGAAGCCCGACCCTTTGAATGACACTGAAACGATGCCAAATATTTTTTATAACATCGTAACGCTATTTAGACATTTGATTAAAGTTGGGATTTGATTACTCGATCTTTGAATGGATTTAATTTTGATTTTTATATATTTTGAATAAATATAGAATTTCGTGAAATATTTAGTTAAAATATGATTTATACTTATCTTGATATGAATTGATATTTAAATTACCTGGGAGGCACATCACACTGGTTGGCGTGCTAAATTATCTTGTTTTGAGAATTGAACTTAGTTAATTAAAAACACTACATAGTCTGTATTGGTATTTTGTAGAAAAATGGTACATATTCTCATTCATGTCATACATATAGCATTGCAGGTATTCATTTCACTTATACAGCCTGCGAACGTATGATACTCCTTTCAGGGTGCTCAGACTTATGATACCTCCTTCAAGGTGCTCGGACTTAGGTACTATTTCAGAGTACTCAGACTTACGGTACCCTATCTAGGGTACTCGGACTACATATCATACTCACAGTTATCAACTTAGGTAACTCGAACATAGTACACATGTGCAGTCAACTATTTGAGTGGCTCACACTATATTGCTTACTTACAGTCACCAATCTATAGTAGCTCAGACATGTTATTGATCGTATTGCCTGTAATGTACTTGATTTGAATAGATATGTACTAGATTTAATTTGATATTTTACAAAGATTTGGAATGTTTGAACTTTAAGAAAATGATTTTGTTTTGAAACTATGATTACAATAGTTTGTAATGTTTGAAACTTTGGAAGATGAATTTGATTTAAAATAATGTTTTACAATGGTTTGAAAGATATTAACCTTTAGATAGTGTTTTCAACTAGATTTCTAGAAACTGTTTTAATATTTATTGACAATCTAAGACCTTGAAAGTAAGTATTTATTTTAGTTTAAAGCTTGTAATTGAATCTCTACTTAGTATTCACGTTCTTATTCTCGTACTTCCTCTCACTTTAAGGTATTGATTTATTTTTGGGGTAATTATCATGGTGACTTGATGTAATACCCTCTAGCTTATCTATGTGACTATATAGGTCAAACTAAGAAGTATTATTATTAATCATAACTTTAGTTTTGTTCAAAAATAGGCAATTTAAAATTTTCAAACTGAAAAACAAAAGAAGTTACGTGGCATTAGTTTCTAAAA
Source organism: Parasponia andersonii (assembly GCA_002914805.1). Classification (NCBI taxonomy): domain Eukaryota; kingdom Viridiplantae; phylum Streptophyta; class Magnoliopsida; order Rosales; family Cannabaceae; genus Trema; species Trema andersonii. The sequence goes on along the minus strand of JXTB01000201.1, from coordinate 642,423 downwards.
GTATCTTTAAAACATGTATAACTAAAACGTATATCAGTTTATCTAACTATCAGTAGTAATATTTACAGCACATCAAAATATTAAAAGACAAAGGCATCGCCCACAAATCAAGCTTGTCTACATCTGTATGATCATAACGATAAAAAAGTGTATGAGCCAACCAGTAACACTATACATCATATATTTCCTTACTGACAACACAGGAACTAAATGAGCTAATGCTCAATAAGTAAAGATCATGCATGCTCGTGAACATGTTTCACTCATAAACTTTATTGAAATTCTCATTGTACTCTTTCTTTTATAACTTTTTATTTTGATGCATTTTTCTTAAAAAAATATTTTTTTATAAGGCCCATGAGCACACTACTAAGCCGTGATAGTTGGTAGGCTGTGCCAATTTATACGGGAAGGAAACACATGACTAATGCAAATTATACCTACCCAATGCAGACCGACTTGGTAATGTATCTCACATAATTTATAGTACAATGTTCAGTCCCGGTAACCAGTAAACCATGCCCACCTATGCGGGAAGGATGCCTGTACAAATTATACATATCCAATGCAGATAGACTAGATAATGTATTTAAAACATATCTTGTAAAATCAATATAACGGTATTACTTTAAATCTAATGTGTAGAAAACTTTACTTCTTTGAGAATCATGCTTAAATGATCATATCATGCTTATATCTTTTATGAATTTAACAATAACTATTTGAGTGATACATAATTAATATAATACAGATAAGTATATAGGAAAACATCTTGTATCTATTAATGTTCTTGTGATGCAGTTAAAATAAATCTTTACTTACCTTGTATCCGAAAGAAATTATAGTGAAAATGGTCAGTATCCTTTGTGACAAAGTGTGTAGAAGACATGATATCAATTTTATTACTAGAATGATCATTATAATGTAAAATGCTTAAAGAAAACGACAACAAGACTGAAATGTCAACTTTCACAAAATCAAGAAACTTAATCACAATATGACCAGAAAGTATACAAGTGACATGAGGTATGTATTAGCCAATGATTTGCATTGAAAAAGGATTAAAATCATCAAAATATGAATGCTAGTTCTTTAGTATAAAAATGATCCAAAATAGTACATATTTTCTTAAAAACTAGTCCATTTGCTTCTAAATGGTATCCTTTGATTTTAAAAATATTTAGATAGTACCTCCCTTATTTTGAGGATATTCCTACATAATTAAAATCATGGTTTTAAACCTGCAATATTATTTTATGAGCTAATTTCCACATATAAACCTGTAAGAAGAATATTTAGAATAACCTAATTGCACTTGAATTTCTTTCGATTTAGACAAAGTTTAAAATTACTTTTATATTTTGCTATCGTCATAACTAGCAACCTAACAAATATATTTACATAATGAAATCAAAAAAAATATATATTTCAATTTTATAAAATTAGACTATAAGTATAGAGAACTTATTCTAACAATGAAAATACATAAATCCATAAATAACAAACTTTGGGATTTTAAGTCTAACTTTAATCTTCTACTTAAATTTTATATTTCTAGTAATATATAAGAATTCCTAGGACCTTTATTCGTTAAATAAATCTTTGATTTAAGAGCTAAAGCAAAAAAATAAATAAATTACCAATTCTAAATTTTACAAAAAACTCACCTTGACTAGTTTGAACTTTTGTTGAAACTCTTGCCTTCTAATTCAACAAAACTAATTTCTAAGGTTTTGAAATTGATTTTAGGACTCTAGAGGACCTAGAGGAACCATTATTTAAGTTGTATCAACTAGAATTGAAATAATAAAACAAAACCTAGGAAGAAAAACTAGTAGAATTACCTTGATTAATTTGGAACTGTCTTGTTTTTTTGAGCTTCAATTTGAGTTCTACCACTTCAAAACTCTTGAACATGGCTAAAGAGAGATGCCTAGAAGTGGCTAAAGTGGTTCGATTTATGGCTAGGGAGAAAGAAGAAGGAAATTATCAGATTTAGTCCAAAATCAATACTTAATGACTAAGAAAATCCATAACTTGAATTATAAGAGGTATTTCAGTATTTCACACCCTAATTTTCCATGTGTCTAGCTTGAAATCACTCTTGGCTTACTCATCACATTGCTGGCCATTTCTATACACTCAAATATAGATCGAAATGGTGAAACCTAGCTTAGAAGATGAAATCTAGTCATACTTTGACTTATAATCCTATATGGCCCACTTTATTATAATCCGGTAGAACCTTGCCCCATAACCAATAATTTCGTATAAAAATAAGTCAATTAGGCTCCAATTAATAATGCAAACATAGTATGAATGCCTAATTATTAGAATGCATAAAAATAACATTACACGATTAAGTTGAATTTAAGCTAACTTAGTACAATTAAACACAATTCAGTATAATGATTGCTACCTCGTGCTTACTTGGGGTAGAAAAATAAAATGTTACAAATGAGTCATATATATTAAATTAAAGTTATTTAACGTGTTAAATGCACAGTGAGTTTGGCTACGAAAAGCGTTGAAAAATGCATTTTACTGAAAAACTACTATTTGACCCAGTCATCAACAAACATAATTTTAATGCATATAGATATAGTATTGTTGTTTATGAATATATTCTTTGTTCCTTTTACAAACCTCTCTCTCTAAAGATATTAAGCCTTTACAATACATAGGAGTACTTCAATAAGTACTAGTACAATAATACAGATCGAAAGTATTTAACCATCAGAATGAGTAATTTATCATAAAATTGATACTAGTTACTTGATATATCTATTATACAAATAAACATATTTACTATTGGCTTACTATGTATATGAGAATCTTGGGCATCATAATCCTTCCCTCCTTATTAAATTTTGTCTGTAAAATTTGCTTACTCAAATAAGTGAGGATACTTATCTTTCATCTATTTTTCTCTTTCCTATGTGGCCTCTTCTTCTCCTTGGTTCCTTTCTAGTACTTTAACCAAAAGAATCTTCTTATTTCTAAGCTCCTTTTCTTTTCTATGCAAAATCTCCATTGGTTGTTCTTCAAGACTCATATCTTGGTTCTCAACTCTAGTGGCTCAAAACTCAGAAGATGTGAAGGCTTTAGAATATATCTTCTTAACATAGAGACGTGAAAAGCATTATGTACGTTAGATAGTAAAGGTAGCAAAGTAAGTTTATAGATAATATCTCTAACTTTATCTTATATATCTAGGACTAAGTTTTCCTTTCTTCCCAAACCTCATGATTTTTTTTATATGAGTAACCTTCAAAAACACTTTGTCCCCAACATTAAATGTGACTTCTCTCTTTCTAAGATCAGCATAATGTTTCTGTCTATTTTGAATAACTAGTAACCTTTTAAGAATCTTTTATACAGTCTCAGTTGTTTTTCTTACCAATTCTAGACCAAGAAATTTTCTTTCTCCCATCTCATCCCAATAAATTGGAGATCTACATTTTCTTCCATACAATGCTTCATATAAAGACATTTCAATTGAAGCTTGATAAGTGTTATTGTATGTAAATTCTATCAGTAGCAAGTACTCATTCCAAGATCTATGAAAATCTAACATACAAGCTCTAAGCATATTCTCAAGAGTTTGTATAGTTCTCTCTGATTGTCTATCTATTTGAGGATAAAAAGTTGTACTAAATACCAGTTTTGTACCTATAGCTTTTTGAACCCTCTTCCAGAATTTTGAAGTAAATCTAGAATCTCGGTTAGAAATAATAACCTTCGGAACACTATATAGTCTAATGATTTCTTGAATATATAACTGAGTTAACTGATCCAATCTATAAGTTACTTCAATCGGCAAAAAATAGGTATTGGAATAATGTCCTATAAAGCAGTGTATTATTTAGACATTATAAATAATATTTATTAGATTATTTAGTATCTATTTGTTATTAATAAATTCCATGTTATGAATATCTATTTCATTTATGTCCCATTGATATACATGTGATGTGTATGTTTATCTTATGCAAACATCTAAAAGATTCCAATACATGAAATGAGTAATAAGGAATTATTCATACGATGAGATCATATGCAAGAGACATTATATTCTTTATTTCATTATGTCTAAATTAAATTGTTCGCATTCTACATATTAAAGATGGAATACTTTAGTATGCCATAGAATGTAGTGTTGTCTATTTAATTAATGAAGTCTCTAATTATCGAAGTGAGTCTTCGGATAGAAACACTAGTATGTTATAAAAAAGTTATAACAGTATCGAACAGGACCTAGTGAATTAGAATTTGAGGTTAAGTATCGTAACTCAAATTTCTAATTTTACAAATCTAGCACTATTGTAGAAGACCTTAATCCTAGTGATTAACGAACTTACTTTCATGTGTTTTGTCTTTTTGAGTTACTAAAGAACTAGTTCCGATTTATGGTTCGAACTCCGGTATCTTAGAAGATAAGGTATATAAAATGTGTAGAACATTTTTCATGACGAACACCATGCATATGATGTCACTTTGAGTTTTTTCAAGTACTTGGATAATATAAACCAGGGCCCTGGTATTCATTATATGAATTTGACTATGTTGGTATAAGCAGATACAAATACCATAGTCAACTATTATCCATTAGATGAAAAATGGCACTCAAAGGTAAATATGTACTAGAGGGGTAATACGGTAATTTCACCCTACTAGTACGGCATTGCATTGGGGGTATGTCTACAAGTATAGTATATGCTAAATGGATCAAGCTAATTAATTGTTAATAAGCTTCACAGAAAATAAATGACATTTAGTCCAAGAGTTCAATATTGAGCCTATAGTGGTGTGCCCCAATATTAATAGATAGGGCCCAATCATAATTAAGAGTTAATTATGATAGTAAATATATGGTTCATTGGAGCTTGGACTTTATGGATCCATCTTATCCCCTGTCTAGCTCAAATTAAAGCCCAATAATCATTTGATGATCAGTTGAGCCCAATAAGCCCATTAGAGTTTACTAATCTCTCTGTATTTAAGAAAAAAGTTCTCTAGTAACAAGACACAAGTGTTACACGTGAAACACCCCTTGAGAAGAAAGTGTCACACAAAAACAGAGAGAGAGAGAGAGAGAGAGCAAACAAAATCGGCTACCACTAGGGATTCACTGTCCTTGGTGTTTCGGCCATCCCGGAGAAATCAGTTCGAGAAGATTGTCTTTTTATTTATCTGTGGAGCTCTTTGTTGGGAATCAAGAAGGTGACCACCTGTCAGATCAATCAAACGGCTTTTAAGAATAGACGGGAAGACGAGAAGATTATGGAGCAAATCTGGGTATTGTTCTTGTCTAGATCAAGAGTTAATTCATATTAGATTACAATCTGAAATGTTTTGTAAAAAGTCAAATTTTATACGACCAATTCTGCTACGTTTCTTGATTTTATAAAACTATGGTGTTCTTGAAAATAATTTTATGAAAATATTTTCCAGAAATTTATTCCAATAAACACCAGCAATTGGTTGACTTAGTATATCTATCTATAATTACCCAAATAGCATCATGACCTTTATTTTTCTTAGAAAGTCCAACCACTAAATCAATATCAATCTCATCCTATTTTCATTGTGGCACAAGTATAGGCTTCAATGTACCAGCAGGTCTTTGATGTTCACTTTAACTTGCTGGCATATGAGACATTGTTCTACAAACTTAATCACATCCTTCTTCTTAGCTGGCCATCAGTAATGTATTTTCAAATCCCTATACATCTTTGTCATACTAGAATACACAGAGTAGGGAGCAGTGTGAGCTTCTGTCAATATCTCTTTTATAACTATTCCATCTAGTATACACATTCTATTTCTTTATCTAATTGTTCTATCTAGACTCTATCTTAGTCTTTAAACTTGTTAAATCGGGATTCATATTCTAGCATTGCTTAATTCTCTCTAAAATTGTAGATTACAAGGTAAGAGCTACTAATTTCTTTGTTAAACCTGTAGACACTATATCTAATTCCAATTGATGCAAATCTAACAAATGATGTTTCTGATCAATATACTTAAGTAACATAGCAATTAATAACTTTCTACTTAGAGCATCTATAACCAGGTTAGCTTTTTTTGGATGATAGTTAATCTTACAGTCATAATCTTTTACTAGTTCAAGCCATATTCTCTATCTTATATTCAGTTCTTTTTGGATAAAGAAGTACTTGAGACTTTTATGGACTATATAGATATGATATCATTTCCTATAAAGATAATATCTCTAAATCTTCAGTGTAAAAACTACTACTGCTAGCTCCAAATCATGAGTAGGATATTTTATTTCATATTCTTTTAGCCGCCTAGAAGCATAGGCGATCTCCTTACCATTTTGCATTAAAACACAACCCAAACCACTCTTTAAAGCATTATTGTAAACAACAAATCCCCCAGATATAATGGGTATAGAAACTATAAGAGCAATGATCAAACGATTGTTTAACTCTTGAAAACTCTTTTCACATTCATCATTCTAATGAAATTTTTACATTCTTTTTGGTCAGTTGAGTCAAAGGAGTAGCTAACTTAGAAAATCCTTCTACGAACCTTCTATAGTAACTGACCAATCATAAGAAACTACAAATCTCTGAAACATTTGTAAGTCTTGACCAATTATTTACAGCTTCAACCTTTGTTGTGTCTATAGAAATACAATTTCTAGATACTACATGACTAAGAAAGATAATTTTCTCTAACTAAAACTCACATTTCTTAAACTTTACATATAACTATTTTTCTTTTAAGATCCTTAAAACTATTCTCATGTGCTCCTCCCTTGAGCGTGAGTATATCAAAATGTCATCAATAGACACTATAACAAAACTATCAAAGAAATCCTTAAATACTCTATTCATCGTGTCTATAAAAGTAGTTGGGGCATTAGTTAAACCAAAGAACATCACTAAAACTCATAATGTCGGTATCTCATTATAAAAGTTGTCTTAAGAATATCTTCTTCCTTAATCTTTAGTTGATGGTATCTTGATTTTAGGTCAGTCTTGGAAAATACTGAAGCTTCTTGTAACTGATCAAAAAAATCATCAATTCTAGGGAGAGGATACTTATTCTTAATTGTGACCTTATTTATCTCTCTATAATCAATATAAAGCCTCATAGTCTCATCTGTCTTCTTTACAAACAAAACTGGAGCACTTTATGGTAAATAGCCTGGGCAAATGAAAATGTTGTCCAAAAGCTCCTATAATTGTACATTCATTTCTTTCAACTCTACTGGAACCATTCTATATGGTGCCTTAGAAATAGGGGTTGTACCAGATAATAGATTAATTACAAATTCTATTTCTCTATTAGGTGGTAATTGTGGTAGATCTTATGGAAATACCTCTAGAAATTTATTAACCACAAGTACTTCCTCTGGCTTCATCTTTAATTCCTCTCCAGTATCCATTACGTTTGTCAAATAACTAGTATATCCTTTCTAAAGTAACTTCCTTGCTTTTATCATTGAAATAATTAGTTTCATTTTCTTCTTCAAAGACCCAAGGAAAGTAAACTTCTCTTCACTTGGTGGCTGAAACATTACTTTCTTACCATTATAATCAATGCTAGTATGATATTTAGATAGCTAATTCGTACCTAGAATCACCTCAAAATCCTACATATGCCCACAAATCTCTACTATCTATCTATATTTGACACACTCTCAAAACTTGACCAGAATATAGTGCTTCTCTAGATGGAAAAGTTACATAATATCTTAAATTCAAAGTTTTAAGTGATCTGTCTAATTTTCTCATATATACAGGTAATACAAATGAATGTATAGCTCCTAAATCTATTAATATATTTGTGAGGATATCAAAGATAGAGATCTCACTTGCTACAACTGACGGATCAATCTCAGCATTTGTTGTAGTCATGGTAAACATATGAGCTAGAACTTTCCTTCGTTCACTAGATGAAGAGAGACAATCCTTTGAAAAATATCCTATATTTCCACATGTATAACATGCTCTACAACCTAAAAGACATTCACCTTTATGAGGCTTTCCATATTTGGCGTATGTAATTTTCTAATTTGAATTAGATTGCATTTATTGTCCTAATACTGCATGCTTTGAAGGATCTTATCTTTTTCCTTGATCCTATGGGAATTTCCTTTTACCTCCAATAAACCTTGATTGAGTACCTTTTCTACAATTTTCATTTTGCCCTTGCCATGTTTATGTATTTTCTAATTTCTAGTGCTTTTACCATCTTCAGTTCAGCTTCTTCAATTTCAAGGGCTTTCTCTGCAACTTCTCTGTAAGGCACACCTTTTCCTGTAGACATCTTAATATCCCTATATATTTCTGGTTTGAGCCCCTGTAAATAATTGATTTACTTTCAACTCGTTGGTACCCACCATATGAGGAGCAAAGAGGGATAACTCATCAAATTTTTTCATGTAGTCACACACAGACATACCACTCTACTTCAAATTAGTAAACTCAGGTGCTTTTGCCAGTCGATAAGTTTCACTAAAGTACTTCCTATAAAAGATTTTTTTGAATCTATCTCAAGTTAATTTGTTAATATCAGTGTTTGACTTTATAGAATTCTACTAATGCTTGACATCCATTTAGAATATATAAATAGCATAAAAAAACTTTCTCCTCCTATAGGATTCTTATATAATCGAAGACACCCTCCAAACCCTGAATCCACTCCTCAACTAATAATGGATCTATTTTATCTTTGAAAGCTATAGGTTTATTCTTCCCGAACCTTTCAGAAGCTAGTTCATGGTTTTTTTTTTTCTAGCTACTTCTTGTACTGCTAATTGTTTGTCTCTCCTTTGATCTTGCTCTATAAGCCTCTCTATTTGTTGAGTTTGTTTCTGTACTGACTCAGCTAATCGATATATAATAGTATCTTTGTCATTTTCTTGATCATCCCTCTGTTGTATAGTCTGACCTTTACCCCTCGGCATGATTTCCTATACAGTGTCCCTTTACTTATAAACAAATATAATAGCCAATAATAATGTGTGAATCAAACTTATATAACAGAAATGAAGGACGTGTATAAAAATAACTAGACTAACTAGTTGACTAAGCTTTCTGTCACATAATTATACATTATCTACAGTCTTCAAAAAAAATTAAACCTCCGCTCTGATACTACAATTGTAACACCCCCTAGCTTATCTATATAACTATATAGATCAAACTAAGAAGTATTATTCTTTTATAAACTATAACTTTGCTTTTGTTCAAAAATGGGCCAATTTAAACTTTTCAAACTATAAAACAAAAGATATTGCGTGGCATTACTTTATGAAAGTATCTTTACAAAATGTACAACTAAAAGGTATATCAGTTTATCTTGACATTAGTAGTAATATTTACAGCACATTAATAAATTAAAAGACAAAACATCATCTACAAATCAAGCTCGTCTACATCTGTATGATCATAGCGATGAAAAAGCATGCTAGCCAACTAATAACTCTATATATCATATCTTTCCTCACCTGCATTACAGGAACTAAATAAGCTAATACTCAATAAGTAAAGATCACGCATGCTTGTGAATATGTTTCATGCATAAACTTTATTAAATTCTCATTGTACTCTTTTTTCCTTAACTTTTTATTTTGATGCACTTTTCTTAAAAAAAATTTCTTTATAGGACCCATGAGTATACTACAAATCCGCGGCAGTCGGTAAGTCATGCTCACATATACGTAAATGAAACATATAGTCAATGCGAACCATACCTATCCAATACAGACTGACTTATTAATGCATCTCATATAACTTATAGTACTATGTTTAGTCCAGGCAGTTGGTAAGCCATACCCACCTATGCGGGAAAGATGCATTTATAAATCATACCTACCCAACGTAGACAAACTAAATAATATACTTAAAATGTATCTCATAAAATCAGTACAATGATACTACTTTAAATCCAATGTGTGAAAAACTTTACTTCTTTGAGAATTATGGTTAAATGATCATGACTTGCTTATGTCATTTATGAATTTAATAATAACCATATGAGTAATATATAATTAATATAATATATATAAGCATATAGGAAAATATTTTGTATCTATTAATGTTCTTGTATTTCAGTTAAAATAAATCTTTACTTACCTTATATCTGAAAGAAATTATAGTGAAAAGGGTCAATATCCTTTGTGGCAAAGTGTGTGGAAGACCTGAAAACAATTTTATTACTAGAATAATCACTATAATATAAAATGCTTAAAGGAAACAATCACAAGACTGAAATCTCAACTTTCACAAAATTAAGAAACTTAATCACAATATGACCTAAAAGTGTACAAGTGACATGATGTATGTATTAGCTAATGACTTGCATTGAAAATTGATTAAAATCATCAAAACATGAATGCTAGTTCTTTAGTACAAAAATGATCCAAAATAGTATATACTTTCTTAAAAACTAGTCCATTTACTTCTAAATAGTACCATTTGGTTGTAAACATATTTGGATAGTACCTCTCCTATTTTTAGGATATGTCCACATGATTAAAATCATGGTTTTAAAATGTAATAATATTTTATAAGCCAATTCCCTATACACTTCAAAGAGAATCATTTAAAATAACTTAGGTGCACTTGAATTCCTTTCAGTTTAGATAAAGTTTAAAATCACTTTTATATTTTTCTGTTGTTATAACTAGAAACCAAACAAATATATTTACATAATGGGATCAACAAAATATATATTTTAATTTTATAAAATCAGATTACAAGTATAGAGTACTTACTCTAACAATGAAAACACATAAATCTATAAATAACAAACTTTGAAGTTTTAAGTTTAATCTTAGTCCTCCACTTAAATTCTATATTTCTAGTAATATATAATATTTCCTAGGACCTTTATATGTCAAATAAAAGCTTTAATTTAAGAGCTAAAGTAAAAAAAATAAATTACTAATTCTAAATTCTACAAATAAGCCCACCTTGACTAGTTTGAACTTTTGTTGAAGCTCTTACCTTCTAATTCTACAAAACTGATTTCTAAGACTTTAAATTGATTTTAGGATTTAAGAGGACCTACAGGAATCATTATTTAAGTTGTATCAACTGGAGAATTAAAATAAGAAGACAAAAACCTAGGAAGAAGAACTAGTAGAATTACCTTGACTAGTTTGGACATATCTTATTTTTTTGAGCTCCAATTTGAATTCTACCACTTGAAACTCTTGGATATAGCTAAAAAGAGTTAAGAGAAGCCTAGATAGTGATTGTAGTAATTCAAGTTATGGCTGGAGAGAAAGAAAAAAGAAATGATCAGATTTAGTTCAAAATCAATACTTAATAGCTATGAAAAGACATAACTTAACTTCTAAGGGGTGTTTTTGGTATTTCACACCCTAACTTTCTATGTGTCTAGTTTCAAATCACTCTTGGCTTACTCATGACATTTCTGGTCATTCTTATACACTCAAGTATAGACCAAATGGCAAATCTTATTGTAATCTGGTGGAACCTTTCTCCATAACCAATCATTAAATATAAAAATAGGTCAGTTAAACTCCAGTTAATAGTACAAACATAATATCAATGCCTAACTATTAGGATGCATAAAAATAATATTACGCAATTAAGCTGAATCTAAGCTAACTTAGTGCAATTAAACACAATTTAGTATAGTGACTACCATCTCATGCTTACATGAGGCTGATAAATAAAATATTACAAATGAGTCCTAAACATTGAATTATAGCTATTTGACATGCTAAATGCACAGTGAATTTGGCTACAAAAAAGTATGAAAAATATATTTTACCGAAAAACTATCATTTGACCAAAGTTGTCAACAAACTTAATTTTAATGCATGTGTGTATAGTATTGCTATTCATGAATATATTCTTTATTCCTTTCACACACCAAACTCTCTCTCTGAAGGTACTGAGTCTTTATACTGCTTGAGAGAATTTCAACAAGTATTAGTACAATAATACAGATCGAAAGCATTTAACAATCAAAATGAGAAATTTTGCTTGATGTGTCTATTATGCAAAATGAACATACTTATTATTAGCCTATTCTATATCGTCTTTTCATTTCTATATCAAATTTATTTAGCCAATAGTAGTGTATATATTAAGTAGATGTATGAGGATGATTTTGCTATTAAATTGAGTACTTGGAAATATAAATGATTTTATGTAAATTATTTAGACATTAGGCCTAAAGTTTAAAATTGAACTCTCCTTATCGAAATTTACGATTTATCAAAATATTTCTAAATAAATTAATTGGAATTCCCCTAGTCTTTTAAGTGAAGTATTTTCTCGAAAGATCTATACTAATGAGAGATTTTCTTAATTTGAATTTTATTTACTTTTGAGGACTAAATTTTAAAATTTCAAGTACTCGATTTTCTAGAATTTTAGAAAAATCACTGTTTAATATTACCCTCTAGACATTGTAAACTGAGCTTTAAGTTCAACAAGTCACCCAAAGCTCAACCTCAACCTCAACCTCAACCTCAACCTCTAGACACCCTGAAATCAACATATTTGCCCTTGGAGCACCCTTATGTTCAACAAATATTGTTCGTTCTAACACCAACAATGACTGCCATTATCAACAACTTAAATTGTCCTTCCCCACATTCAATGGCGAGGACCCAATTGGATGGATTTATAAAGCAAAATCATATTTCGATTTTAAAAATATTGTATCTGACCAATAAGTTCAACTGCCATCCTTCTATCTAAAAGGCATTGCCCTGCAATGGCACCAGTGGTTGACGAATTTTATGTACAACTTTCATGGAATGAGTTCACTAAAGCCGTCCTTCTCCGTTTTGGTTCAACTGATTACAAAGATCCGTCAAAAGCTCTATTTCGTCTTAAACAAACTACGACCATAGCAGCTTACCAGGAAGCTTTCGAAAAGCTTTCCCACCAAGTTGACGGCCTACCCAAAACCTTTCTCATTGGTTGTTTTATTGCAAAACTTTGAGATGACATTCGCCTAGATGTGAAAATTAAACAACATAGCACCTTGGCGACTATAGTAGGAGTCGCTTGGCTTATTGAAGAACGAAATCAATTACACAAATAACCATGGCCATCATTTTGCCCTCCTCTGAACCCCCAGCCTAGCTATTGGTCGCCCTCCTCTGAACCAGCATGCCAAAGTTGAATTTTTAAATGACAAAGAATTCAACAGCCTACAAGTTACTGGGCTTTTCTTCCAAATCATTCCATCTGTTCATAATGCATAACCAACCTCATATCCTTGTGACCTAGCTCTCCACCTATCTGAATTTCCCTAAGTATTTGAACCATCCACCAATTTTCCTCCAAAGTGATCATATGACATTGCAGCCAAATGCAGAACCTATGAGTGTGCGGCCATATCCAAACCGTTATTATCAGAAAACAAAGATAGAGAAGATGGTGAAAGAGCATCCGTAGTCTGGATTGATACGGCCCAGTAGTAATAGCCCACTTTCATCATCAGTTCTATTAGTGAAGAAGGCTACTGGCACTTGGTAGTTTTGTGTCGACTATCGGGTCCTAAACAGTATAGCAATCAAAGATAAATACCCAATCTCTTCGTAGTCACAAATTATGTAACCATCCGTCACACACAATTACAAAACACTAAAATACTACTAAAAAAGTTATTTTTTCAAAACACTTCTAAAAAAGTCATTTCTGCTAAAATTACTACTATTTATGTCAATTTCCCTAAAAAAAACTTTACTTAGAAAATAATACAATATTTTGAATATGAAGAGTATTTTATTTTCCAAGTATTACAATTATTACCTACAACATTTCATTCCTTAAAAATATTTTATGATAACATCATCGTCAATCTTATCACAAATATCTTTCTCAATATATACAAATAAACTACCATTCATTTATTGGTCTCTAATTCAATTGCACAATTGATCCTTATCAAAGATATCTTTATTGTATGCAACTAATTTGTGATTTCTTCGGTTGTACATCGTGATTGACCTTGATGTTTGAACATTGCAACCATGTTAGTAACATTAATATTGTGTTTTTCACAAAACGATGGAACTTGTTCCAAAAATGAATCCCATTCGGTGTCTCTCATAATTTATAATCGTTGTTTGCATATCTTCACTAAACTTATGGTATTTATAATATTTTGATATTTTCTCTGTAATACTTTTGATAATTCATTTGTAATTCCTAATATAATTCTTATCAAATGTAGACCAAAGACAAAATTAAATGAATACATCGTCTCTAATAAAATTGTTTGCTTCACTTCTATGTTCATAACTAGATCCATCATCTACAATTATTTTAAGGACAGCAATTACTATCAAAACTATGATTATTAAGCTAATTAAAGTACCATAATGTGAACCCTATCATGTATCACCAAAATGTTAAAGAGTAGTAATTTGATTAAGGCCTCGTCCACTTGAAAAATCACCATTATTGGGTGCATCAGCAATTATAGCTACTTGCTTCTTTTGAAAAATATCGCAATGTTTAGATGATGCCCCAACAACATTTACCACATTAGCAATCAAATCAAAGAGTAATGCAATTTGAATATGTTTTATTGTAACAGCTACAAGAGCTAGCTGAAGTACTTGATTAGCAAAATAATGAATGTAAAATATACATTCTTTTTTAGAATAAATGTTTTAAGACCATTACACTCACCTTATATATTACTAACTTCATCATAATCTTATCCTCGTAATCTAAATACGCTTAACCTATATCCTGAAAATAATTTATCAATTACAGCTTTAAGTGAGACAGTTGTTGTACAGCAGACATGCTCAATGCCTATAAACCATTCGATCACATGTCCATTCTTGTTTATTTACTAGAATAGAAAATAATGCATCACCAATATCCTTGATAATTACATAAGTCCTTTCAGCGGCAACAGTTCTAATAATTTCCTTTTGAATTTTAGGTGAAGTTAATTTGGGATTATCCGTAGCATTAATTTTTCAATGTACCAGTCTTAATTTCATCGTTATGATCAGATAGAAATCGTAAGAGCTCAATAAAATTACCTTATTTTCTTGAATCTTCATATTTATCATGATCACAAAGTGGAAGTCCATTTCATAAAAGAAATCAAACACAAGTAATTGGTGCATCTATACTAATTTGATACTCATTTCGAGCTTGTTTTGATGGCTTGGAAATAAATGTTTGAATATATTGCTCTTGATTCATCAAAACTTCAGGGTATTATTAGGACCTTCAACATGAATTTGAAACCTCTCTTTTTCCAATTCGAAAACCTTTCAATAACAAAAAAATTACCACCTCTTTGTTCCTTATTATTTAGTTTAAAAAGATAATAACATAGTCAAAATGCAGTATCTTTCTCTATACTATACTCTAACCAATTACTATACTCATTTAACCAAGCCGAGTTAAATCATCTTGATGTTACTCTAAATTTTCTATACGGAATATGATTTCAAGATCGACCAGTTCCCTTTTGTATGTGTGATCTTCGAATTTAGACTCGAACATTAACACAATACTCTATAATTGGAGTTCCTAGTCCTAGGTCTGCAGAAAGTTGTGCAAAATCAAATTCTATGCTACTTGATTTTGGTTTATCAACATCTTTTCCGATAGAATTTGAAGAATCTAATATTTCTTTGAAATATCTTTCTATTCTCTTTTCTTAAAAGTCAACAACCCAAAAAATAACTATTCAAATAAGTAATTAATATGTATAATTTTTTTCTTTTATTTCTTCAATTTATATATTTAAATCTCTATTTTTATGAAAATTTATCTAATTTCAATAAAAGAAATTGAATGAGAGAAATGCTCAAATAATCAATCTAAAGTAATTGATACAGTCCGCACTTTTACGGATTAGAATAGATTAGTAAATGAACTCAAATTATTTCTAATTGACCGATAAAACTTTATATGAAACGACATAAATTAATAAACTCAGATTGTATTGAAAACTAGAATATGTTAACCCATACCGTCGAATACATTATCTCTTAATAATTTAATAAATCAAAAGTTGTCCATCCAAACTTTTTCAAGTCTGTCGTGTTGCTGTTGCTAAAGTCAGGAGCAGGTTAGGGAAATAGTACACTACTGTTAGCCCCTTAGTCGATGGCTAGGACCTTGTCATGGTGAGGAGCTGGACTATGGCATGAGTCCAAGGTGGGGGATGTACGCGGTGCGTACCACCATATGAGTAGACCAAGGCTTGCTTGGGTGGGCAAGACCAAGGCACGATGATCAGGCACATGGGTGTGCCTGGATGACCGAGATTGCTCGAGTCGAGGTGGATTGCCCGAAGATTGACATGCTTGGTGATATATGATGGCAACATTGCCAGGCGCCGCGGGCACTAGGTAGGCCGCACACATTATGTGCGCATGCGGGGCAAACAGCACACACTGAGACGTGCGTACCGAGAACCTGTGTGCGCAACAAACCGCGAGGTGGCTGTCTGTCAGGATAGCACTTGCAAATGGTGGCACGAAGAAAGATGCACGCGCATTGAGCAGCACGTGCACACGTGGGCCGATGCGTGGGATGCAGTTATTAACAGTTTGACACGTGCGCTGGAGGTGGACATGTCTGGGCAGTTGCGGACAATTACGAGCATGCGGCAGCATGGCACATTAAACATGTGCACGTATGCTGGAACAAGACCAAGCCATTACGAGGTAGGTGTCGGCTTTGTCCCAGGCAGCTGCACATGAAGAAGATATGAACGGTTGGGAAACTGTCCAGCAGAGGTGCTAGCGCATACTAGTTTGTCCAGCGCGGCCCTAGGCAGTTGGGGGTGTCAACTACCATGCATACTTGCATGCATGCCTATAAATAGATGATTGTTTAGGCAGAGTCATCAGCAAGTGTTATAATGTTCTGCACATTATTTTGTATCCTTTTAGAAGAACAATAAAAGGTTAAGAAGATTGCCCATACCCTGGTGTGTGTTCATAACCTTGTCTTTGTTTCATAGTCTATGTGCGTGAGAGTAAACACTGTGCCGAGTGTGAGTGAAAATACTGAGATCCGAAAGTGTACGTGTTGGAGCGGTTTCTCACCAGTCGCCCACGTGTCTCTTACTGCTGACGCTAAATTCTCCAACTGTTCACGTATCCTTGCTATCTCAAAGCTATCTGAACTCCAAGCAAGATCGGAGAGGCGGGGGTGGCTACCTGCAAAGACTCTCCGATGCTTAAGTCAGTGGTTTATCTTTGTGTTTGATAGCAAGGAAAAATATTTTTGTATGAATATCTATCTGTTTGTTTTTTTTTATTATCCGACCTCTCCCCTTGGAGATGCCTGGCCTCAATATATATATATCCTTGAGATAGCCGATAGCATGGTCCTCTATCTTAGGAAAATAATGAGTACCTTTCACCTCAAGATCTTTTTTACTGTAACGGGCCGAGATTTCTGTGATCTCTTCAGTGCTACCGTGGCCTGACTTCCGCCGCCTCCAACTACTTCAATCAGTCAGGAGCAAGATTCGGACAAATCGTCGTTCCGTCAGGACGGCTTGTCCCTGCGCACACACCTACCCAGAAACGCATTAAATGCTTTGCCCGGGTCTGGTGCTGAGGGGCTGCTTTCAATAGTACCCAGTCTGAAGACCCTTGGGGCTTCTGACCCCTACAACTGTTGAGGTATGGGTTGCTATTCCTAGACAGCAGACCCTTGGGGTCTGAAGATCCTTGGGGCTTCTAATCCCTACGACAGTTGAGGCCCTTGGGGCTTCAGACCGCCAGCTGTCGTGGATTCGAGGTCTGAACGACTGAACCGTTTGGGATCAGTGGTGGATTCTGCTTTAAATTCGGAAGACCCATAGGCCGATGGTGAGATCACGTGCGCTCCGCGTGACCCTTCTCACGGTTCAAGGTTCAGGAATGGGCCCCACAACTGCCCCCATTTCCCTATTTGATAGATTCATATCTGTCAAGTGGGGAAACTGTCTTCTTGCTTCTCCAATCCGCGGGACGCACGTGGCCCCCCCCTTTCCCGATGCGGCGATACGTCATCTCTCGTTTGTGAGATCTGTTCGAAATTTATAATTCTTGACTGTTCGGTTTCCAGAAAAACTTTCCAACTCCCCTTCTTTTAAAACCGCTACTGTGCTTATCTTGCTGTCTTACCACAAACTTCTAATCACCCCGATTTCTCAACATCTCGAAATTTCTGCTTCCCTTTCTTCCAAAAACTTTTACCCTCTCAGTTGTCTTTGGAACGATGGCTTCGAATCAAAATCAGGAACTGCAATCTATTAAGGATTCGGAGTTGGACTTATTGAGGGGGCAGCTCTGCTTCCCCGGAGGCGTGACGCTTCAAAGGGTTAAAGGCCCTGCAGATTGGTACCTTCGGCCCTGTGCCCCCGAAGGTTCCATTGTTTTGGG
>JXTB01000201.1:586518-598107 GCA_002914805.1 Parasponia andersonii | reverse complement strand
TAAGGGAAGGCAAGGTCAGAATCCACCCGTTGGAAGTGGACCCTCCCTAAGGAATGTTTTGACTACACGAAAAGTTAAAGGGAAATAGATTTGGAGTCTACCCGTTGGAAGTAGTCCAGAGATAAATCAAACATGAAAGCAAGAATCAAGATTAAAGCCTATTTATTATGTCCTAAAAATACAAAGTACATGGGTAATGGCGGTGAACACTCAGAAGCCCTACTGACGAGGCGCAGGTTTAGAGCGGACTCTTAAGGAGACGTCGGAATGATAATGCCCAGTTTGTTCTCGATAAGAGTCAAGCCCGGGCCTCCACCTCTGCAACGACGGATCTAAACAATAGTCTACCAACCCCTGGAGCTGGCTCCGAGCACGGTCCCATTTGGGGTCGGAGAAGTCTAGCCACACGCGAGGGTCGAACTCTGCCAAAACAAGTTATAACGAAAGTTATAATTCTGCAAAACCGGACGAACCAAAGCTTGCACCCCTATGTCCGAGGCTATTCCGAGTAATCATGACCCGAGGAAGGCTCACTAATAACCCGAAATCGAGTCCTTACAGTCAGTTAAACGAATGGTTGGAGGCAAAAGAAAATAGTCTAAAAATGATGGGGCATCCTTTATCATTTATTCGAAGGGTTACAATAAACGATTAGCTTTACAAATATACAAATATACATAATTGGGGGACCTAGTTACCTCCATCCGAGGAGGCACGGCCAACCCCAGCACTTGGACCGGCTTCGGAGAAGGGTGGCGAGGCCAGATCAGATTCATCACTGGATACGACGACCGCGCCAGACCCTTCATCGATTGAGACGCCGAGGCTAGGCTGAATGACCGGGGCTTCCGGAGTTCGATCTGGCGGACCAGAAGCAGGCATAAGCTCTGCGGCACCGGGGGCAGACGTAGAGGGCCCATCCTTTTCTGCAGCAAGCATTTCCAGCACGTCGGATGGGTAAATAATTCTGATCTCATCCCCGAGCTGCTGCATGTAGTGCTTGATGGAGTAGTGGTCCCTCTCGACGCCTTTCTGATCGTCAAATTGGTATGGCATCACCACCTCAGCATGGTTTTCAAATTCTCTATTCTCCCAGCCAGACCTATAACTTTCTGCAGAAAGAACGTCCACCTGCTTCTGGTACCTTGTTTTTAACTTCTCCGTATCCGCCAGTCTATCCTTCAGCGCCGCCAATCTGAGTTTTGCCTACCGCTGCGATAAGTCGACCAATAAAGAATTAATACCAGCGAGGTCTGCGCAATGTTTATGAGATGCCTCCACCTGAGCACCCATCAGATTTTTATGGTCCAGAAAGAGATATCGGTTTACCTCATGGGACTGATCAAGTCTGCGTTGCAGAGCATGGGCATCAAGCTTGGCTGCCGCCTCGGCTTTCCTCACTTCCTTGGCGTCCTCGATAGCCTGATCTCGAGCGATGAAGGCCAGTCCCATCTCTGCCCCCGCACTCTGAAGCTCTTGCTCTTTGATCCTCAGCTCGCCCTGAGCCAACCTGGCGGCTTCAGACTAGGCAAGCTTGTCTGCCTTCGCCTGAGCTAATCTCACCGCTAGCTCCTCGTTCCTAGCTTTCTCAACACTCATGGCGTGTGCCACCGTGCTGCTAACCCTCGCTTCTTCGAGGCCCCGATATATGTCAAAATCAGACCTCAATTCGGCGAGGGCGGCCTCGCTGCGCTCGGCCAATGCGGAACGGGAGCTCAGCTCTTTGGTCAGACCCTTGACGCGAGCAGAGTAGAAAGACCAGATGGCAAACAGCTGCAAGTTAAGCAATAAAGGAGGGGGTCGACAATTATCAAAGGCGTTGAAAAAAAACATAAAAACACCCAAGTATGACAGACCTGTGCGAGAGTGCGGGTGGTGAGAAGCTCGATATTCTCTGGAGTAAGGGCCTCCAGCTCTGGCTCCGTGGCTGGATCATCCTTTTGTGCATCATCCACGCCCGGGGAACGCGGCCCCTCCTCGACGGCCATAAGGGCATCCTCTCTATCCGCCGGGCACGCCTCCAGAGTAGGAGCGATAGGGACGGAGGAAGGCCCGGAGCCGTCAGGAACGCCGCCGAGCACGGAGGGGGGCAGTACACCTCCTCTGGACTGGCCACTCCGTGTCCACCTTTTCCTCCTTAGAAGGGTCAGCGTCGCCCCATCATCGTCACTATCGGACGAAAGGACGACCCTGCCCGTCTTCTCCACCCGGCCCTCTTCCTCATTTGACGAGCCGACCTCACGTTGCCGCTTTGTAGGCACCGGAGGAGGGGAGGAGAGTCTGGACTTCAGTCTCGAAACTCCCCCACTGAGCTCGGCGATCTCTCCACCGAGGCTAACGGTGCTCGATTTCGAGCCGGAGTCAGGGGTGGGGGAGATCACTGCTGCAGACCCCCCGGTCGAGCCTGGCGTTGTCGCTTCCCCGCGTGATTAGAAGGGTAGACGGTCCCCCGGGTGGAGATCCGCTGGTGTCGGAGCGGGGAACCGCTGATTCTGCTCCTCCCGAATGCACCACGAGGCATCGGCCAGTGGACGCCTTGGCTTGAGCTTTCGACGCCGCGACTCTCCCTTTGATGGGAGAGGGACCGGCTGACGGGCCCGTCTCAGATCCTGTGAAAAATAAACAACGAAGTTAGTCTGCGGTCGTGGCCCGACCCACAAAGATTCAAAGATTAAAAATAAACTTAACCCCTAACCCTTTTGGGGGCGGCATTTTTTTCCTCGTAAAGCCTGACGCACTCCGCGGCCACAAGCCTCACAGCCTCCTCGAGTTCGTGATTGGACGGCGCTACTAGATCGTTGGTGCCCGCCAGCTGGCTTGATGCCGCAACCTACCGACTCATCATAGTGATCCGATCACTTTCGTCCTGGCGAAATCGGTTCAGGGCGGGAGCGTCGAGCCGACTCCTCAGGTGCTTGCTGATGACCCAGATATCCAAAGGAAATGGGAGGTATGAGACCATCCTAGGCATCAGGTTCATCGTCAAGGGGTTGAGGACGGCTTGAATGTGCCGACATTCCCCCAGAGAGCTGAAAATTATGATCCCCTCCAGACTTTTGAGCCGCCCAGCCGACAGGTGCGGCTCAAACCTGCTTTCTTCTGCTGAGGCTGCACAGGGCAAAGTAACATGAGCAATAAAATCATGAGAGAACTCAGACCCAAAGATCATAGTCTGATACTTCTCTGCAGGAAGACTGAGGGGACTTGGAAATGCTCTCCGTTCACCCGGGGGGAGCACCACGTACCTCTAACGGCATAAAGCCTGGCGTGAGAGTCCCATTGTTTGTCTGACCGCGGCAGCCCCCAAAAGATATGGTGCCCAGGCAGTGGCTGGAGATAGAAGGTGGGGTAGGAGCCCTTCTTGGGAATGAGAACGAGTTTATAAGCATAGAAGACCACCTTCAGGTCGATATGCGTGTTATAGATAACTGACAGGGCAGAGAGCCCCATCAGAATCATAATCCCGTTTTCATTCAGTTGCATCGGATGGATCCCTGTCAGGGCAAAAAATTGATGGATTAGAGGGGGAAGAGGGAATCGCAGACAGTCCAGATGCTTCCTGCCCAAGACGATGGAACACTCGGGGGCGCAGGGGTGAAGGTACCAGTCTGCGGGACCTTTAACTCGCTGAAGCGTTACTCCTCCCGGGAGGCAGAGCTGCCTCCTCAATGAGTCTAACTCTGAATCCGTAACAGATTACAATTCCTGATTTTGATTCGAAGCCATTGTTCCAAAAAACAACTGGAAGAGTAAGAGTCTTTAGAAGAGAAGGAAGCAGAAACCTTGGGGTGTTGTGAGATTGGAGTGATTGAAAATTTTGGTAAAACGGCGAATAAACACAGTTGCAGTTTTTAAAGGGGAGAAGCCGAAAAGTTTTTCTGGAAGAGGAAAGAATAAAAGAAACCGAGCAGTCAGAATTTCAAAATTCAAACAGATCTCGTGATAAGAGATGGCGTATCACTGCATCGGGAAAAGGGAACCACGTGCGTCCCTCAGGTTGGAGAAGTGAAGAGACGGTTTCCCCACTTGATAGATACGAATCCATTAAGTAGGGAAATGAGGGCAGTTGTGGGACCCGTTCCCGAACCTTATGCCACGAGGAAGGCCACGCGGATCGCACGTGATCTCACCATCGGCCTTTGGGCCGTCCAAGGTTAGGGCCGAACCCATCACTGACCCCAGACGGTCCGGCTCAGTCAGACCCCAACCACGACAGCTGGGGGTCAAAGGCCCCAAGGGTCTGCTATCTAGGAATAGCGGCCCTTATCTCAACAGTCGGAAGGGTCTGAAGCTCCAAGGTCTTCAGACTGGATACAATGGAAAGCAACCCACGGCTCCAGATCCAGACAGAGTATTTAATGCGATCCTGGGTAGGTGTGTGTACCAGGGACAAGCCGTCCTGACAGAACGGTGATTTGCCCAAATCTTACTCCTGACAGATTGAAGCCGTAGGAGGCGGCGAAAATCAGGCCACGGTAGCACAGAGGAGATTACAGAAATCTCGGCCATGACTGTTAAAAAAGATCTTGAGATGAAAGGTACTCACTCCTGAGATAGAGAACCAGGTTGTTCACTATCTCAGGACTACACATATAGAAGCCATGCGTTCCCGAGAGGGGCATGTACGCATAAAAAACTGATATATATATATATATATAAAAAAGTCTGTGAACAAAAAAAAAACATATAGATATTCATACAACAATATTTTCCTTGCTACCCAACACAAAGAAAAATCACTGACTTAAGCATCGGAGAGTCTTTGCAGGTAGCCACCCCCGCCTCTCCGATCTTGTTTGAAGTTCAGAGAACTTTGAGACAGCAAGGACACGTGGACAGTTAGAGAATACAGCGTCAGCAGTTCAAGACACATGGACGGCTGGTGAGAAACCGCTCCAACACAAAGTATAAAAATGATAATATCCCTTTATATAAATACACAAAAATAAATATGTATATATAAAAATTTGGTTGTATTGTTAAAGTATTACTAATTTTAATATATGATACTTTTTTCTCTTCAAATTCATATTTTTTTTATTTTTTAAATAATATTTTTTAAAATTTTTTTAATAGCTATGGGTACCCCATGAGTACTACTTACCAGTGTGAGTAATACTCAAACCCGTCCGCAGATAAACGAGACAAATATAGATTTGATTTTTCACCACGAATACGGGAACGAGATAGTCCTATTCACCCAAAATCCGAATCGTTATCATCCCTAATCAGTAAACGCGGGCCAAATTTTTGAATTTAGTCAACCTTTTGTAGACCCGTTAACTAGGCGTTGGTGTAGGTACTATTTTTGACACTTTAATTACATCAGCACGTCTACTCTGTATATATCAATATTGCTTAACATTACAGCTATTATTTATCGCATCGCTACTCAAATTCCTGTTGAATTACTTGATTAATCAAAAGAAGATTGTGAGAAATATATCTTAAAAGTTGAGATGTTTACACATAAACGTATATTAGACAGTAACTTTATCTGATAAAAGATATCTTTTGGCTACAACGACATGTAAATAGGAGTCTTTTGCAAAATAAATCATTTTTGTGACTCAACTACCCTAGATCACCCTAGACGTACTTGCTAGACCACTAAAAAGCCAATTTTTGCAAAACAAATATTTTAAGTGCAGTCTATTTTCCGAAACACATTATTAAAAAGGGGTTTATTTTCCTAATTGTTCAATATATATTTTTTAAATTATTAAGTTTTGTATACATAGAAGATAATTTAATATATTGAGATATATATATATGGACCGCTATTCAATAGATATTTCTTTTAGTTATTGGATCATTATCTAACGGTTATCATGATTTGATCTGTTAGAAAAAAATAAAAATAAATACATATCATATGATATTTTTCTCTTTTTATTTTTTATCATGAAAAGACGTGGACGAAAAATTTTAATTGAGTAAAATAATGCTTATATATAAGTAAAAAATATACCTATTAGATTGGTACCCTATATATATTAGAAAGTAGCTTGTCAAAGAGTTTGTTGCTAGTAATCCTCAATTATATGTATATATATAGGACATTAACCTAGTAGTTTTTTTTTTCTTACTTATATATAGGTATTATTTTGGTCAATTAAAATTTATCATGCACATTTTTTTATAGTAAAAAGTAAGAAAGAAAAATAGCATTAGTAATGCACATCTTTTTAATACATATCATTATAATCGTTGGATCACTGTTATATGATGATTCAACGGCTAAAAAATATACCTATATATAGATAATAAAAATACATAATGGATTAGTAATCATATATATACATATATAGTAATGCTAGAAATATATACACTACAAGAAAACTAACTTTTCCCAACAGACTAAGGTTAGCTCGTCGAGCAAAGTGACATTTATTGACGGGTTAACCGAATACTATCGGCAAATGATGGCATAAAAAATCAACTTTTGAGACCTTTATACCGATGGGCCACTCGTCGGTATATATTCAATATACCGACGCATGATTAACTTTTCGTCGGTGAAAAGTATGTGGAAAGAAACTTGATTTTTTTCCCGCGAGTATTAATTTTTGGGCGCCAGTATTTTTTTACCTTAGAAAAAGTTATTTTATAAAAATACATTTACTAACGGGTTTGTGTTATCCGTCGGGGAAAGTCTTCCTTTAAAGTTAAAACACGGTCGTTTTTATATAATCACATTTTTTAAAAAATATTCACCGACAGAAAATATTGACCCGTCGGTAAATATTATCTTATTAGCCAACCCTAAATCATGCTTCTCTCACTTTATTCACAGCTGCTACTTAATTCATTCTCAGTCGTTGTCTCCTTCTCTCCTTCTTGCTTCATTCTTAGCCACTTTCTCCCTCTATCTCTCTCTCACTTCATTCTCAGCTGCTATCTCTCACTCTCTGTCTCTCTCTTTCTCTGGTGAAGATCCCAAATCTCCTTCTTAGATTTCGCCGGAAAAATCCATCGGAGCTTTATAGTTTCTGCTAATTTATTTGATCTCGAACAGTAAGTTCAATTCTCTTTTTTTTTTTCATTTTAAAAATTAAAATTCTAATATCATTTCACTGATTGTTTTTATTCATTGCTAATTTTATTTTTGAGTTCTGATTCTATCTAATTTTTAGAGAAAAGGAATTGTAAGTATTTTAGGGTTTATCTATTTTTAATTTTAATATGGATAAGAAGAAGTTAGCTCTGATTAAATCTTGATTGCTATGGCCATTATTGTTTTGTTGATTTGATTTACCATACAGTAAGTGATGGGTTCTTTGTCATTAGCGACAGGAAGGGTATTGTTTGCTGGTATTTATTGGAATAAATTTTCGGAAAATATTTTCATAAAATATTTTTAAAAACATCATAGTTTTGTAAAATCAAGAAACGCAGCGGAATTGGTCGTTTAAAATTTTTCCTTTTACAAAACGTTTTGGACTGTGATCCAACATAAATTAACTCTTATCTAGACAAGAACAATACCCGGATTTGCTCCACAATCATCTCGTCTTCCCGTCTATTCTCGAAAACTGTTTGATTGATCTGGTGGATGGTCATCTTCTTGATTCCCAACAAAGAGATCCGCATATGAACAAGAAGATAATCTCCTCAAACTGATTTCTCTAGGATGGCTAAAACACCAAGGATAGTGAACCCCTAGTGGTGGCCAATTTTCTCTGCTCACTCTCTCTCTATTATGCATGTGACATTCTCTTCTCAATGGGTGTTTTCATGTGTAACACTAGTTCTTTTCACTAGAGATCTTTTCTCTTAACTATAGAGAGATTAGTAAACCCTAATGGGCTTATTGGGCTTGTTAGGTTCAACTGATCATCAAATAACTATTGGGCTTTAATTTGAGCTAGACAGGGGACCAGATGAATCGATAAAGTCTAAGCTCTAATAGGCCATATACCTATTATCATAATTAACTCTTAATTATGATTGGACCTTGTCCATTAATATTGGGGCACACCTCTATAGGCTCAATATTGAACTCTTGGACTAAATGTCATTTATTTTCTGTGAAGCTTATTAACAATTAATTAGCTTGATCCATTTAGCATATACTATACCTGTAGACATACTCTCAATGCAATCTCGTACTAGTAGAGTGAAATTACCGTATTAACCCTCTAGTACATATTTACCTTTGAGTTGCTATTTTTCATCTAATGTATAATAGTTGACTATGGTGTTTGTATCTGCTTATACCAACACAGTTAAATTCACATAGTGAATACTGGGGCCCTGGTTTATATTATCCAAGTACTTGAAAAAACTCAAAGTGACATCATATATATGGTGTCCATCATGAAAAATGTTCTACACATTTCATATACCTTATCTTCCAAGATACTGGAGTTCGAACCATAAATCGAAACTAGTTCTTTAGTAACTCAAAAAGACAAAACACATGAAAGCAAGTTCGTTAATCACTAGGATTAAGGTCTTCTACAATAGTACTAAATTAGTAAAATTAGAAATTTGAGTTATGGCACTTAACCTCAAATTCTAATTCACTAGGTTCTGTTCGATGCTGTTATAAGTTTTTTATAATACACTAGTGTTTCTATCTGAAGACTCACTTCGATAATTAGAGACTTCATTAATTAAATAGACAACATTACATTCTATGACATAGTAAAGTATTCCATCTTTAATATGCAGAATGCGAACAATTTAATTTAGACATAGTGAAATAAAGAATATAATGTCTCCCATATATGAACTCATCGTACGAATAATTCTTTATTATTCATTTCATGTCTTAGAATCTTTTCGATGTTTGCATAAGATAAACATACACATCACATGTATATCAATGGGACATAAATGAAATAGAAATTCATCATATGGAATTTATTAATAACAAATAGATACTAAATAATCCAATAAATATTGTTTATAATGTCTAAATAATAAACTGCTTTATAGGACATTATTCCAATATTGTTATATAAGATTTTAAATTGTTTTTTTTCCTTGAATTACTAGATTAAATTTGAGTTGTTATGCTATTATATGTATATCATTATTTAATCAATTTGATTTTCCTAATTTGATGCGTCAAAAAGCTTAAAATAAAGGGTATGCCAGATTTTTTCTTTTTTTTTTTTTTTTGTGGTGTATGCCCAATTTTCATACATAGTATAAGTCCCAAAGACACATGCATTGGTTCTACAATATAACCTTGTACTAATTGCTTAAGAGTACACACAAAAACCATTTGATGATATTAAGTGTGGAAAGACATAAAATTGTCTTAAATTTTTGTACACTAACGGATATATATTATCCTTTTTAAAACATTTAAGTAGATTTCCTTTGTTTTTCTCTATAGAAGTTAGAATGCGTGGATAATTTAAGTGAGAAAAAAGAAAAAGCAAGGAAGCGTTTGTTAAGTGAGAATAATTAAGGAACCTATAATATTAAGTGAGAAAAAAAAATGTGTTAACTAACCACAGAGTTTGATGGGAGAATAAGTTTGTATTTAAGGGGCTGTTAGTTTGTAAATTCTATTAACTACAAAATTCTTTTTAGAAGTGTATATCATATATATATATATATATATATATAATCCATGCAGTTTAGAGTTTTGAGAAATAAAATGCAAGAATCTTAAATTTCAAATAGGAATAATAATAAAATAGGAAACAAATATAAATGCACATATAATAAAAATTGAGTGGGGGGCATGGGAGTGTTTTTTTGGAAAACTAATTAAATTTTTGGGGTAAAATGGAAATTTAGCCCCACTCGCCCCCCGGATTGAGTCCGTCTCTGTGCACTAGTGGTGTATAAGTAATTCTATAATCTATTTTGATTGGTTGAGATTTAAAAAAAAAAAAAAGTCGTTGTGTATCACTTTTTATTTTTTAAATTTCTCTAATCATGTCGGGACGGGGCCATAAAAACTTGTTTTCCTAAGTGTATAAATAAACATATAAATCTTGTCGAAGATCTTTTTAGGAATTAAAAAGTTATTTCACTTCCTTTTATGGTGACACATAATAAACAAAGTGCTTATAGACATAAAAAAAAAAAAATAGGGGTTTTATATCAAAATGATCAAAATTAGTGGTTTTATAGTAAAATAATCAAATTTTGGGTATATTTTAAATAAATATTTGTTTTTTAAATATTACAGCAAAATCATTGATGTGTTATTATATATACTCAATATAAAATATGATATACTCAGTATAAAAATTAGTATATAAACTAAAGTTGATAAATAAATAAATACTCACGGTGTAAAATTACATAATTCGGTCATTTAGTTATGAAAAAAATAAATAACAAAAATGAACATTTATTAAAATTAATAGTAAAAAATTCACACACTCTAATTTCCCAAAAATTAGTATCAAAATAAGTTGACATTAATAGGACAACACAAACATAATGTTCATTTACTTGATACGACTTTAAGCCTAAAAAAATATTTTTAATTGGTTTAATTAGAATGGCAATTAATATTAAACATATTAACAAACTAATTGATATTAAAAATATAAGTGCAATAAATTAAACATTAGATATTTAAAAAATTTAAAAAATAAAATTACCTTAAATTGAGAATTGAGTAAACTTAGACTAAGATTTTGGTTGGATGTTGGAACTTTGGAAGAATTGAAGCTTAAAAATAGAAATAGAGAGTATAACTATAAATTATAATTTTATAATTATTAATTATAAATAGTAATTAAATTATATAATTAATTAAAGAAAATATAAATTGAGAATTTGAGAGAATATTAGAGAAATGAGAGAATAAAAAGAATAAGAGAGAAGAGAATTATTTGTGTAAAGATTGAGTTAGAAGAATGCGATATTTGTATAGTAGAATTTTAAGATTTTTTTGTTTTTATAAATAAAAAAAATTAAACTGGGGAAGAGGGATGACAACGACTATAATAATTGTTTACCTGTTAGGCATTAGCCCCCCTTAAAATTGGGACCCTAACAACTATAATAGCCATTGAGGCCCGTGACCTAGAAAGAGAAAATGGCCAGGTTAGCCAAGCCTGACATGTCGATTATGATAGGCTCGGGCCTATGCTTGGACAAGCTAGGCTGGGCCAGGTTGAGGCCCGTTTGGCCTGGCCCAATTTGCTAGCCCTAGTTCATATAGTTAACGTTTTGGTTTTTTTTTTTTTTTTCAAAACAATAGCAGTGACTTCAATTGCTTTTTAAATTTCCTCGTACAAGATATGATATTGGCCATATACTTGCCATAAGTAGTATTTAGTATCATCAAAGATTAAAACGTTGATAAGAGTAAAACAAAATCTATCAAAATTTCGACACAAAGTTCCCAATATAGATACAATGATAAAATAAAATCAATCACGAGTGGAATATATATATATATATATATAAAAAGATGGGCACCAATCCAGTAGGTATTTTTTTTTTTTACCTATGCATAGGTATCAATTTGGCCAACGAAAATTTAGCATGCTCATTTTTTTATTGTAAAAAGTAAGAGAGAGAAAGAGCATTAATAATGCACGTCTTTTCATGCACTTCATTATAACCATTGGATCACTATTAGAAGGTGATCCAACGGCTAAAAAA
>JXTB01000201.1:549875-581859 GCA_002914805.1 Parasponia andersonii | reverse complement strand
GAATATTTGAGTATTTTAACATGACTTTTGATTTTTTGTCTTAACTTGTTTCTTATTTATTTTAGGGATTATTTTAATAATTGTGTAGGGTGGAAATATAATTCTATTATTCGTTGACACATAATTTAAAAAAAAACATGTGATATAATTTTCTCTAAACTTTAACATACTAATTAAATAATAACAATTCTTATTAAAAAATTAATAATAATCTTGGATACCTAACGGCATCCTATGCTCATGTTTTCTAGGATCTCTTGCACTCTTGTCGATCTTCATCAGCTATTGGTTTTGACAATTTGTACATACATGAGTTATCGTTTAATTTATTTAATTTGATTGTGTACTAATTACGATGTAATTTTATTTACTTTGATTGTGTACTAATTACGATGTAATATACGCTCATGTCCCACAAATTCGACTCTCCTGCACTATCGATCGATCTTTATCTGCCATTGGTGGTTTCTTCGACAATTTGTGCGTGTAAAAACGCATTTTTTTTTTCAGATTATATATATTATTTTATTTTTTGTGGGACCCACTCCTATTTTGAACGGTCAAAGACTTTTGTTTCTCTCTCTCCTCTCCCTCTCGTTCACTCCCTCACATTCGACAGAAACTGAAAGAAAAAGGGCCATTAACGATGACACCCGGGTGTTCACTGCCACAGCCCCTTCGTTTGTCGTCGACCGCCGCTAACTACTAAATCGGAAACATGCCGCCAAAGCCAGCTCACCACCGAAGTGCCAAGACCACTAGAGCCACCGTTCGTCGGTAGAAAGCTAAAAACCACCGCGTACAAAATTCAATTCCGGTGACGTCAATATGTGAAATTTAGCTTCCCAAATTTGTCCCGACGAGGAGAATTACATGATATATATCTCTTTACTCGAAATTGGCCGAATTGAATTATGTCATTGTTAAACAAATTGAGCAATTTAATTTTAAACATTGACTTTTTGATCATATTATCATACCATATTTGTGATTGAAAGGGTGAAAAATGATATATTAAAATGAGATATATATTAATTATGTTTGATGATTATATCATATTTTTAATTAAAAGGGTGAAAAATGAGATATATATTAATGATAAAAAAAAGATCGAACGACTCAAATTTATTTTATTTTATATATTAGTGGTTAGTTTTTAACTCATACTTAAATTTGATCAAGTTATATATCTAATTTAGTTAATTTAGATGCTAAAAATCTAATGGTGAGATCAATTTCATAAATTAAAGTTCTATTGGAAAATCAAATTTTCAAAACAATGGATCGAGGGTTTGAAAATGACCATTGACCTTCGAAAAGATTGCTAAATGATGCCAAACGTACTCCGTAGCATCATATCGCTACCTAATTGAGGTAGGAGATACAATTACTTTGTTTTCTATTTTTTTCCATAAAAAAATAGAGTATATTGTGAAAAAGTGAAATTTTGTGATTTTATTAAATTAAACATTTTGAAGAATTATTTTGGTGAATTTTAGATTTGTGATATTATGGACTTCTCTAGATATTTTCCATATGGTTTTGTCCAAGTTGTATTTTTGGATTTGATTAAATCGTAAGCATTATACCGTCAAATTTTAGAGCTCAAAATAGATTTTTATTTGAAAATTAGAGCACGTCTAGAATGTTTTAACATTGCATAGTTGTTTGAGACCTCACATATTGTACATTTTATAGGATCATATACGAGAGTCATCTTAGGTATCGTAATATGGTAGTAGGTGGACATACTTGGTGAGAGCCTATAAACCTATACAGGGTTTGTTTTCTGACTATCTCCATTCGGTAGGTATAGACATTCAGTGCCCCTTCAGCTTAGTAGAATTAGACACACTAGTGTCTCTTCAGTCTCTAGAGATAAATGTCAGGTAAAGAGCACTCAATACATATAGTATAAGTTGTTTTAGTCGTGATGAGAGGGTGAGAGCTCATAGGATGAGTTGATTTATGTAATGTGTATTATGTTTATTTTATCATGGTTTTTAATTTGTTTTAACCTTGATATCTAGTTTTATTTGTTAGTATGAATTCCTATTTTAGTTTTTTGTATTTGTTTTGAATGTTTAATATTTATAAAATATTTTCCAGAACTACTAACTATGCATATATTTTGGGATTTATAAAAAAATTTTCCCAAAAAGGTAATTGGATAATCTATTGAATATTTTATGCTCATCCCCTCCCCACTTTCTTCACAAGTGGTGTCTAGTGTGACATTAGTGACGAATAAGCGGATTAAGAGACTATCTTTTACTTGTAGTTCCTGACTTGGTAATGCTAGATGTGTGGATTTAAGACTTGTATTTATGTCTTATTAAATAAATAGATTATGCTAGTATTTGAACCAAGTATACTATTTTTAAATATGTCTATAAACTATATATGTCATATTAATACTTGATGATCAAGTGTAAATGATGATGCTTGATTAACTATTTGAATTTGATTTTTCTAATAAGTATTCAGTATATGTTTATTAGTGACTATGAACTGTGAGATATGTTTATTAGTTAGAATTCTAAATATTTTTCTTAATTAGACTGTTTTAAAAGTTCAAACCTTTTAGACTTTTTTTTTTATAAATAAATTAAGAAATTTCACTAGAAGAATTTCCAATTCTAGTGAAATTCTCCTTCTGCTATTGGCCTGAAGTTTGGTTCGTGACATTGCCATAGGTATTGTTTTCTATTTTATTTAATCTGATTATGTAATAATCCATATAATATATGCTCATGTCCCATAAATTTCTACCCCCTTGCACTCTTAGTCGATCTTTTATCAGCTATTAATGATTTTAGCAATTTGTATGCATATGCATTTGTTTTTGTTTTGGAATAATTATATTTTTATACTTTGTATTTTAATTAATTATTCATTTAATTTATATATTTCATTGTGATTATTATCAACATTAACTTTTGAGAATTTATAATAAATTTATACCTTCACTGGGTCAAGCATCAATTTTGACGATTATATTTATCGAAATACCCTTAAAAGTTTATATATATATAAATATATATGTATATATTAAAATAAGTCAAATTTAGGACTTATATAAAACTGACAAAGTTTTCTTTTAATGAAACTTATAGGTTTTTAACATTTTTGAATCTATTTTATTTAATATTTGTTCATTTAGTTATTAATTTTAATTAGTTTTAAATTTAAATTAAGTATTAAAATATATATCCTTAAATATTAAAAGGATATTTTTGTAAACTCAATAGTCAAAATTAGTATTTGACCCGAAGAAGGTATAAATTTGTTACAAGTTTCAATTCTGAAGGTCAATATTTATAATAACTAAAATATAAGGTATAAATTTAACAAACTGTTAAAATGTAATATAGAAAAATGTAAAGTCTAATCTCTTTTATACACTTTCTTTTACCGTGTGCTACTTCTTTTTTTTTTTTTGGTTCAATTAAAATTCATGCACTTTTGTGGTATTGCGTGCCGTTTGATATCAAAATGGTCAAATTTAATTGGGATAATATTATTTTTATACCTTATATTTTAATATTTTGTTTAAATTGTAATTTGCGTATTAGTTATTATCAACATTAATCTTTAGATTTGAAATATGTGACAAATTTATATACTGACATTAGTTTATAATATTTAATTTATCAAGATGTCGTTTAAAAATTGAAAATAAACCATATAAAAACTGATCCGAGAATAAGTTTGTTGAATAATCTTGATAAATTAACTTCTTTAAATTAATATCAGGGTATAAATTTATAGTAAATATTAAATTTAAGAGTCAATGTTGATAATTACCAAAATACAAAATATAAAGCGAACAAAGTGTCAAAATACAAAGTATAAAAATGATATTATCCCAATTAAATTCTCTTCCCTTTGAGACCAATTATGGAGCTAAAGATTTGAGAAGCTAAAGCAATGGTATTTCTAGAGTGTCATTATGTTTTATAGAAATTATATATTTTTTAGAGCTAATTAATAGTCATTGATAATAGGAACCCATCACATATCATTGTAACACTCCTAGAAAACAAATATTTTTCACAACACTATTTAAAAAGTCACTTTTATTCCAAATTACTACTATTCATGTCTACTTCCTTAAAACATTTTTGTTAACATAGATTTATATATATTATAAAAAGGCATTTGACTATTTAACACTGCAAACAAAGTTATGTTTTTTTTTTTCAAAATTAATATGAAAAAGGGCCTTTAATTTTTTTTTTGGGAGTAGTTTTGTTTAAAAACATTAGAGAAAAGTGTGTATTTTATACTATTTTACATATGTATATATATTATCAATTCTTTATACTTCTTTTTTGTTAAAAAAATTTACATTATGCTCCTCTAAACTAAGATCCTGGGTCTGCCTCTAAACTTGGGGATATGTATAAATGGAAGACATTATTTATTTATTTACTAGAGTAGTGCCAAGACCACTCTCGTTTCTACTCCCCAATCTCATTTTTTAATATGTTGATTCTACTAAAAAAATATCAGATTATAATAATATTTTAAAACATAGTAGAATCTATATAATGTCAAGTGATAAAATATAAGAGTTGATAAGATAATGGTTCTAGTACTCTTTATTTATTATAGGCCTTAATAAAATAAATTTATTATATGTACTACAGAATATTGAGAATATTGATTGGTAAGCATTATTTTTAATTTTTTTCTCCTTTTTACAAGGGAATGTGGCATCTATTGTTAGATTCTTCTTTCGGTTACTCTTCAATTTCTTTACAGAGAGGTGCTAGCTCTCATTTTACTTTTTTCATACTTTCAAGTATCCTTCTATAAAAAGGGAATGTGGCATCTATTGTTAGATTCTTCTTTCAGTTACTCTTCAATTTCTTTACAGAGAGGTGCTAGCTCTCATTTTACTTTTTTTATACTTTCAAGTATCCTTCTTATGTTTGATATGAACACTTGACAAATAATATATTATATATTAGTAAATGTGTGAAACTATAATATAATTTTTTGATCTTTTAGGTTACAATCTTATATTCATATTTTGACGTTAACAAACATATGATTAATGACCAATAATCTACTTGAGTATGTAGTAAAAATTGATGAACAAACTACAAAAGACACTCAAGATAGATTATAGAAAAAAGAGCTTGAAGTATGAAGAACATCAAAGATCAACAATAGAAGTCTTAGTTAGAAAAAGGGTAAAAGCATTAAGTTATATATGAGAGTTTATGTGTGCACATCTTATGACTTCTATGAGCTCAAATTTTTTCAAGAAAAAGTTTTAAACCAAAGTTCTTAAGACTATTTTCAAAATATACATTTAATTTGAAAAATTAAATGTACACCTTTTGAATAAATTCTATGATCTTTAAAAGTTACTAAATAATCTTAGAATTAAGTTAATGATCACTTTTTATGAAAAAGAATAAAAGAAAACGAATTTTTATAGAATCGGTAGACTCACTGGCTTATTGCCAATTACTGGTAGACAAGGATAGTCTACCAGTCCTTGCTGCAGATTAGAAATAACCGTTAAAACTTGACCGTTGCAGCTGCACTTCTAACGGCTAGTTTTTGAGAGTCTACCAGAAACTTTACTGGTCTACTGAAAACTCTAAAAACTGTGTTAAATTATCTAAAACGGCTAGTTTTCAAAAGGGCTTATAAATAGAAGCTATTTTAAGACTCAAACAATCTTTTTGAATAATCCTACATTGCTTTTAACATTCTTTCAAATCTTGATAGCCTATATTTTATGATCAAATTTTCAAATACCTTTTAACAAAATTATTGAGCCAAATTAGATCATATTTTTTGTTTACACTCATTCTTCCTAAGTTTACCTTGTATCAAATTACATGGAGGAGAGAATTTTTTGTTCATTGTTTCAATCCAAAAATATACTTTGGATTTGAAGGTGAGGTTGGCATTGGATTCACAAACAATCCTATTATAAATGAGGTTGACACCAGAGTCTAAATAATCTGAAGTTAGGCGTGATAGAGCTGGAGTTAAGACTGTTATAAAGGCTTGAGTGTACTTATGAAGAATTCACTCAATTTGTATAAAAGTCAATCAAGCCCACAATTTCGATCCAATAGTGGAAAGCTCAAGGAAAGTTGCCGAGGGTCGGAGACGTAAGTAAACCATCGTATTTGTCGAACCTCATAAAAATAGCATTGGCAATCTCTCTATTCCTACCTCTTTAATTTATTTACTTTGAGATTGTATTTGTTTACTTGTTATTTTTACTTACTTTATTCATTATTTGTATACTTTAGTTGTTTTATTAGAAAAGTTTACAAAAATTTTTAAAACCCAATTCAACCCTCTTTATTTTTACTTTCTAAGCTATGCACTTGTATCTTGGTTTAACGAGAAACAAAATTCGGTTGCTCTTTCTACTATCGAAGCATAATATAGATTGGTGGCTAGTTGTTGTGCACAAGTTCTATGAATGAAACAAACACTTAGAGATTTTGGTATAAATTATGATCATGTGCCTATTAAATGTGATAATACTAGTGCTATTAATTTGTCCAAAAATTCTATTTTGCATTTATGTACAATGCATATTAATATTAGGCATTATTTTCTTCATAATCATATGCAAAAAGATAACATAATTCTAGAATTTGTTTGTACTAAAAAACAATTAGCGTATATATTCACTAAGCCTCTAAGCAAATATTGTTTTTGTATGATTCGTAGAGAACTTGGTATAACTGATTTATATGAATTATCCTGAGTTGTTTGATTAATGATTTTAGTTTGTTTACTCAAACTTTTAAAATTAATTCCATGTTTATTATCATAGGATAAATGTGCTTTTAATTTAATTTAATTTTTTTTTTGTTTCTGACAAGAAAAAAGGAAAAATAATATGCCGGTAGACTGAAAAATAGGACCGATAGACCCAAAAATATGCCCAGAAAGTGAAAACTCTTTTTCAAAATTGGCCTACCAAAACACAGTTTTCAGCCTACCACTAGCGCGCCTTTCTACGACTATTTAAGCCTTTTAAACTGGTTTTTCTCATTTTTATTTCACCCATCTCCCTCGAAAACCTCCTCTCTTCTCCTGAAAATTGTCCTTCTCCTTCTACTTCGTTCCTCCCTTCGATTTTTACTCTAATTTCTTGATTTCTAGCCTCCCTATCATCATTTCTTGCCCTAATTTTTTTTATTCTGCTTACCCAGACCCTAGAAACGTATTTTTCTCTTGCTTGAGCCCTCTTTCATTCGTGTTTTTCCTCTAATGGCTCTAAGAGGAGAAGGTTCTAAGAAACGAGGCAAGACTCCAAGGCTAGAAGAGAATGAATAACGATCAAAATGAAGGTTTGATGTTCCTTTTCTTGAAAACCCAAATTTTATGCGTAGATATAGAGAAGGTATGTATAAAATAATAATAATTTAGGGAAGAATATACAATTTTGCTCACCTAGAGTGTGTTAAGTTTGAATTTTTGATGGAACGAATGGGATGGACATCTTATTGACAAATTAGAGAGACTAGGTATGGGACATTGGTTCAAGGTTTCTATGCTAGTGCTCATATAATACTAGGTATTAATGGAATTTATGGTATTAAAGGGATCGACTATATTATCACTCAAGACTTGCTTAGTAGAATAGGCTTTTTGATTTACCCATGGATGGCTATAGATTGATTATCTCAAACACTTGGCCTGTTTTTGATGGTTTTGACCCATAAGTACCTTACAAAGAATTTGTCTTGCCGATAGATTCTCACCTAAACCTAGAATTACCAATCTTATTCTAGAAGCAAGAATCTTTTTTATGTTCCTAAAGTTTAACGTAATACCCTAAGGTGGTCATTTGGATGAACCTACTTTCATGAACATGCCTCATAGATTCCATTTTAGTACGAAAAAAAATTGATCTCACCTACCTAATCGATCCAATCTGTAATGCATGTCATTGATAACAAAGATAATGGTTGCATTCTCCCTTACGGTGTGATCTTGACCTGCATTTTCTATCATTTTAACAAATATCAACACTTTGGATGAATTTGATAGAAAAATTTGGAAGATAATGAGGTAAATTCAAAATCCTTGTGGCTTATGGGTTTAATCTTGATTAATAGCCATTAGGTTCCTAAGGGTCAAGCCGCTCATATTACTTAGGTTGCTCCTGATGCTCAGATGGCTCATGATGCTTAAGGAGCCTATGATGCTCAACCAACTGCTCCTATGGATATTTTTCCACACTATTCACCTCATGAGCCTTCCCCTTTCAATTTTCGAGAGGCCTTGACTCTCTCAATAATCGCATTAATACCCTTCATCTTGATCTTCAACAACTTTAACTTGATGATGTTGAACAATTTAAGACCTTGAAAGCCCAACTTAAATTCTCACAAGACTTTTAAACTTAACAATTCCAAGTTATTCAGGCAGAGCTACAAGCCTCTTGTGTCACAACCCAAAACTCGGGCTAGTGGCAGAAGGGGAATTTCACAAAGGTGGAAAATTTTTTGATTTATTTGAAAAGTGTCAAAAGTTCTAGTTTTTATAAAACGGTCCATTTAAATAAAATAATTAGAATTTCATCCCGTGAACTACTTCCACAATTCGTATAAACCATTAAACATAGATCGAATAATTATTTAAAAACATGAAATCAATTATAGTTCCAAGCAACATCATTATCCATAATGAAACTCAAATCCCAGAATGGCATACATAGGTTCACAGACAAAATAGAAAGTAGTGATCTTTGTTCAATGCTAATAAAAAACCCAAACAATCCAAACACCAAGACGATAAGCTTCTAGCATTACCAAGAGACGAACTGCAATCAAGATGACCTCTTACTCCTCTTGATCACTGAGATCGCACTTGACACCACCTGAGGAAAAAGGTAGGGGGTGCGCATAAAATGCCCAGTAGGAAAAATAATTACCCGGTCGAAAATATTTTAGTGATGGAGAATTCCTGCATAGTTAGTTTAGTCCAAAACATATATATATATATATATATATATATAATCTAAACTGAAAATCCATATATATATATATATATAAAAGCAGTGTAATCAAAACCATTCAATTCATATATGCACGTGACACAAATCAACCCATACCCATGAGCTCTCATTCTCTCATCTGTGGAAATCCAGGATGATGGCACTAAGTATGCCTAATAGCCTGCCTGACACCTAAGCCCATACCCGGAGGGAACACTCGTGTGTTGCCTACCAAACCTGGAGAGGCAACCGAATTGCCTACGCCTGCCAAATAGGGAGGTAATCAGAAGTAACAAAATCTCGCATGGGTTTACAGACTTTACACTGACGGTGGGGCACGCAACGTCACTCTTTAAACCCACGATGCTAACACAGTTTTCATGTATGATCCTATGACACATGCAATACAGAACTGAAGTGTGAAAATAATTATGCTCATCAATATACTAGGTTTTTATTAAAAAAATGGGTAGCATAACGGCCCTATTTTTAATATATCCAAAATAACCTACACTCAGAAAATTCCCAGAGCAATACAGTATAAATCTCATACAACCAATTCCTGTCATATATATTTAAATAGTCTAGAAGTCACATTTATTCTTATATGTTGCAGAAAATAAGTTTTATTCAAAAACAATAGAAAACAGAGGTAATTGAATCTCTACCTCGCTTGAATAGCAATACCACGCTATTGGATCCTCAAGGTATTGTTGACGATTGCTCGGAGGGTCGGGTACCAATTCCAAGCCCTCGATCATCCTCTTGCGAAAAACCTTCTCAACGGAGCTTCAATTCCATAAACGGACCTTTTTGTTGCATTCTTAGTACCCAAAATAGCTAGGTTAGACATATAACTTGTCCAATTCGGGTCTGGGCCCACACCGGGCTTGTGGCACGCAAAAGGAGGCAAATCTCGACCCTCTGTTCTCGAAATCTATGTTAGTCACCAAACATAGGCAATATATATATATATATATATCAAACTTCTCTATTTTCTGAGTACAATCCAAAAATGACAACAAAACCACAATCCAACAGCCAGATAAAAAACCAATCTTAAACTTGAAATACCCAAAAATGGCAACTTTCAATCTATGAAAAATGGAGTTGAGATATATATACCTTGATGATTCTTGCGACGAGACGAATCTAACGGGACTGGTTTGAGGTCGAATAGTGGCCGGAATCGTCGCCGGCGGCCAAAAATCTGAAATGGCGACTTTGTCTTCTCTGGCTCCAGTGGTTTTCTTCGGTGGCTCCTGGAGGTCAACAGTGAGCTCGGCGCGGTGCTGGCAAGGCCCGCCGGTAATTCCCACGGTTGGGCGACGGTGAGAAGCAGTGGCAGTGCTTCCTCAGTTCTCAGCCGAGTGTGCGCAGGAGATAAAGAGAGAGAAAGGACAGGGCATATGGCCTTGTCTTATAGGGCTGTGCAATTTTTCAAAAATTGCACATAAGTCCCCAAAATTTAAAATCTCTTTCAAATCAGACCTCCAAAAATTGTAATTTAGTCATTCTGTACAAAACTTTTACAAATTAATCCCCTCAATATTTTATCTGGAAAATTGGTCAAATGTCCAAATTACCCTCCAAAAAATCTAGGTTTTTACATTCTCCCCTCCTTAAAAGAATTTCGTCCTAAAATTCAAAGTACAAGTCAAGGTTTACATCATAATATAACTCCTGACTGAAGGTCAAACAAATGAGGGTACTTCTCGTAGATCTCTGTCTCGAGTTCCCAAGTAGCCTCGTCTTCTTTTTTATGTTTCCAAAGCACCTTGATAAGAGGAATCTCTCTGTTGCGAAGCACCTTCAACTCTCTAGCCAACAAACGAATAGACTGCTCTTTATAGGACACATCTTCTTGGATCAGTACATGCACGTACTGAACAACATGAGATGGGTCCAGCGTGTACTTCTTCAACATCAACACATGAAACACATTATGCACTTAACCCAACTATGCAGGCAAATTCAAGCGATACGCCACTAGTCCAATTCTCTCAGTGATCTCAAAGGGACCAATATAGCTTGGAGCAAGCTTACCCTTAATCCCAAATCTTGTCACACCTTGCCTTAGAGTCACTTTCAAGAATACGGAATCACCAGTATCGAACTCTATCTCACGCCTCTTCAGATTAGCATAACTGTTCTGACGACTTTGAATCTCTTTGAGTCTCTCTTGGATACCCTTGATCTTCTCAGTAGTCTCTTCAATCAACTCAGGTCCAAGAGTAACACACTCTTCGGGTTCTGCCCAACACAAAGGCGATCTACACGGCCTTCCATACAACACTTCATATGGAGCCACACCCACACTGGTCTAGTAACTGTTATTATAAGCAAATTCCACCAAAGCAAGATGATCATCCCAGTTCCCACCAAAGTGCAGTATGCAACAACGTAGCATGTCGTCAAGAATCTGAATGGTCCTTTCAGATTGACCATCTGACTCAGGATGGTGAGCCGTACTGAAATCCAACTACGTACTCAACGCTTTCTGCAAGGCTCTCCAAAACTTAGAAGTGAACCTTGGATCTCTGTCGGAGACTATGCTTGAAGGCACACCATGCAATCGTATGATATTCTCCATATACAGTCCATTGAGCTTAGTAAGTGAGTAGTCCATACAGATCAGTATAAAGTGAGCACTCTTTGTCAACCGATCAACTACCACCCAAACTGCGTCATTCTTCCTCAAAGTCTTTGGTAAATGGGTCACGAAGTCCATCATGATCTTGTTTTGCTTCCATTCTGAAATTGGCAACGGCTGAAGTAATCTAGCTGGCCTCTGGTATTCAGCCTTAACTTGCTGATAAGTCAAACACTTAGTCACAAAAGTAGCTACATCCTTCTTCATCCATTTCCACCAATACTGCCGCTTCAAGTCTCGGTACATCTTGGTACTACCCGGATGTACTGGGAACCTTGATTTGTGAGCCTCAGTTAGAATGGTTTCTTGAAGATTAGGGTTATTAGCTACAATCAACTTCTCATTGAAAAGTAAAAACTCTTCTCTGTTAGTACTCCAACCATCTAACTGTTTACCATTCTGAAGCCGGTTCTAGATTGTCCTCAACTCCCTGTCTTGCCATTGACTCTGCTGGTGAAATCACAATGTTGCTCAGGCAGGCAACCCCTTCATCCTCGAAGTACTACAAGTTATAGTCACCAATCACAACTGAGTTCCTCCAATCTTCAAACACCAGTACAGCTAGTGCACCATAAGGCTTCCTACTCAGTGCATCAGCTACAACATTGGCCTTACCAGGATGATACTGTAGGTCGAAGTCATAATCCTCCATATACTCAACTCATTTTCGCTATCTCAAGTTCAGATCATTTTGAGTAAAGAGATACTTCAAATTCTTATGATCGGAGAATATGTCGAACTTCACACCATACAAGTAACATTGCCAAATTTTCAAGAAAAAGATCATTGCTGCAAGCTCTAGATCATGGATGGGATAGTTCCTCTCATGTAGCTTCAACTGACGAGAAGCATAAGCCATAACTCAACCATTCTGCATCAAGACACATCCCAAACCCGTCTTCGAAGCATCGGTATTCACCACATAAGGGTCGTTACTGTCAAGAACAGTAAGAACTGGTGCGATGGTCAAATTCTACTTCAACCTAATAAAAGCTTCTTCACTTTCGTGATCCTAAACAAACTTGACATCTTTCCTGGTCAACTTTGTCAAAGGCAAAGCAATTCTCGAGCAATCTTGCACAAAACGGCGGTAGTAGCCAGCCAAACCGAGGAAACTATGTACCTTCGTCATATTTCTCGGTCTTTCCCATTCCAGGACAGCTTCGATCTTAGCGGGATCGACTGAAATACCTCTGTGAGAAGTCACATGGCCTAAGAACTTCACTTCCGACATCCAAAATCATACTTCGATTTTTTAGCATACAACTGATGATCTCTCAGGGTCTTAAGTACTATCCTCAGATATTTGGCATGCCCTTCTCGAGTCTTGGAATACACCAGGATGTCATCGATGAACACAACCACAAAATGATCCAAAAACGGCTTGAAAATCCGATTCATGAGATCCATAAAGGCTACAGGTGCATTTGTTAAACCAAACGGCATCACCAGAAACTCAAAGTGACCATATCGAGTTCTGAATGCTGTCTTCGGTATATCATCCTCTCCTATCTTCAACTGATGATAACCGAATCTCAAACCGATCTTAGAGAAGAACCTTGAACCACTGAGTTGATCAAATAACTCATCTATCCTTGGCAAAGGATACTTGTTCTTCACTGTCAACTGATTCAACTTCCTGTAATCCACACAAAGTCTCAACGAGCCATCAGCTTTCTTCGCAAACAAAACAGGAGTACCCCAAGGAGAAGTGCTACTACGAATAGAGCCCTTGGAAAGCAGATCATCCAACTGTTCTCTTAATTATTCCATCTTAGCAGGTGCCATGCGATAGGCTGGAATAGAAACTATCTGAGCTCTAGGAACTAGTTCAATACAGAACTCGATCTCCCTATCTGGTGGTAACTCCGGTAAGTCTTCAGGAAATACTTCCGAATACTCACACACCACCGGAATCTATGGTTCTTGATCGTCTGTTCTCACCTCGCCATCCATGGCAAACAAGTTCCCATAATACTCAAGTTTCTTTCTTCCACCCATGCACACTTTCAGAACAGGACTAGGCTTCAACGGACTCATCCTAGCCTGATAGATAATAGGATATCCATCACTAGGAAAAAGAGTCAGCCACTTCGTACGACAGTCCACAATTGCTCGATATTTTGACAACTAATCTGTACTGAGTATTACGTCATAGTATCTCATCGGCAACACAATCAAATCAGCAAGTGACTTCTTATCACCAACCATAACCCAACAAGACTTACACACACTAGACACATCAGCTACTCCTTCCAAAGGTGTACCTAACATCAATACATAATCCAAATTAGAAAATTCCAACCC
This sequence comes from Parasponia andersonii, assembly GCA_002914805.1. Lineage (NCBI taxonomy): Eukaryota > Viridiplantae > Streptophyta > Magnoliopsida > Rosales > Cannabaceae > Trema > Trema andersonii. Next base: position 567,907 of record JXTB01000201.1, on the reverse strand, counting down.
TAACAGTTGAGCAAACAACAAGGATATGAATGAATGGGATACACCAGTTTCAAACAAAACATGTGCCCAAAAGTGTGAAAGAAGGATCATACCATCAACAACACCTCGACTGGTGTGATCCTGAGTGTCGTCTTTCCCAGTAAAAGTATAGGCTTGGCCAGTCACCTTCCCTTTCCCCTTGTTGCCTCTTCCCTAACTAGGACGGCTACTGCTGGATCCTGGACCATTACTGCCATATCCATGCCCACCCTAACTTCCTGAGGCCTGAGGAGTCTGAAAGTTCTGAGTAAAACCCTGAGGCCAGTACTGATACTGATAAGGCTGAGGGGAAGTAAAAGCCTGCGAAGCACCTTGTGACTGTTGTAGCCTCGCTTGAGTATTCTGATAAGAAACAGAACCGGACTGGTTCCTCTGCGATCCTCCCTAAGAAAGAGGAGATTTCTGCAGACGGTTGGGACACTCCTTCTTCCGACGACCCTGCTGGCCACAAACAAAACATCATCTATACAGACTGCCTCTGCCACCCCCTAAAGAACTACTACTGTTCGAGCTCCCACTATTCGGAATACCCTGGGCTGACCACTGCCCATGGTTCCTTTTGGTGGCTTTTTTGTCCTTACCTCTCTATTGGTTCCTCCTGGAATCTAATCTTTCCTCAATGGCCTCTGCCTGCTGGGCAGCCACTGCAATTTCAGGAAGAGTATAGAACGTTTGAGTACCATTCCTGTTGAAAATGTTCCGATTCAGATGACTCCTAAACTTGGCAACTCGGTACTTCTCACTCGTACCCGGTCCAAGGGCAACACTTGCCAACTCAGTGAACTCTATCAAGTACTCATTCACCGTTTTGTTACCTTGAATCAACATCTTAAACCGATTCCCAACTTCATCTTGCTGATCCTCATTGGCATATTGGGCCTTAAAAATCTGCTCAAAGTCTTCCCAAGTCAAGCCCACTATATCTTGCATCCATTCCAGTGTCTCTGACCAATGAATGGCACTCCCCGTCAAACGGATAACAGCAAACACAACCCAAAACTCAACCAGAGTACCAATGGCTCGAAAGTGTATCTCCATCTCACGCAACCAAGCAATTGCCGTGAGAGCTTCTGGTCTACCATCAAACTGTCTTGGCCAGAGACACATAAACTGCTGGAGATGATCAGCCTGATCCAACTGTCATTCCCTTGGAGCTGGAGGCTGATAGTCTGAATTGCTCATTTGGACAAATGCATGCTACATTGCCACGATTATATGAGTGAAATCCGGACAAGGAGCTTCGGCACCTGGCTGGTGCCTTGGAACTCTTCTACGGGGCATCCTTACTAGTCTGAAACAATATGCCAAACTATTAGTGAAAAAATGATGCATGCTTGCCATAAAAACAACTTCAATCTAGTTTAATGGTGATACGTCCGAGCTGTTAAATTCAAAGCTCTAATACCAAAAATTTCTGTTACGACCCAAAACCCAGGCCAGTGACAGAAGGGGAATTTCACAAAGGTGGAGAATTCCTTGATTTATTTGAAAAGTGTCAAAAGTTCTAGTTTTTATAAAGCAGTCCATTTAAATAAAATAATTGAAATTTCATCCCATAAACCACTCCCACAGTTCGTATATACCATTAAACATAGATCGAATAATTATTTAAAAACGCGAAATCAAATATAGTTCCAAGCAACATTATCATCCACAACGAAACTCAAATCCCAGAATGGCATACATAGGTTCATAGACAAAATTGAAAGTAGTGATCTTGGTTCAATGCTAACAAAAAACCCAAATAATCCAAACACTAAGAAAACAAGCTTCTAGCATTACCAAAAGACGAACTGTAATCAAGATGACCTCTTACTCCTCTTTATCAGCGAGATCGCACTGGACACCACCTGAAGAAGAAGGTAGGGGATGAGTATAAAATGACCAGTAGGAAAAACAATTACCTGGTCGAAAACATTTTAGTGGTGAAGAATTCCTGCATAGTTAGTTTAGTCCAAAACATACATATATATATATATATTCTCCACCCGAGATCTCTATATATATATATAAAAGCAGTGTAATCAAAACCATTCAATTCATATATGCGCATGACACAAATCAACCCATACCCATGAGCTCTCATCCTCTCATCTATGGAAACCCAAGATGATGGCACTAAGTATGCCTAACATCCTGCCTGACACCTAAGTCCATACCTAGAAAGGACACCGATGTGTCACCTACCAAACCTGGAGGGGCAACCGAATTGCCTACACCTGCCAAATAGGGATGTAATCAGAAGTAACAAAATTCCGCACGGGTTTACGGACTCTACACTGACAGTGGAGCACGCAGTGCCACTCTGTAAACCCACGATGCTAACACGGTGCTCATGTATGATGCTATGATACATGCAATACAGAACTGAAGTGTGAAAATAATCATGCTCTAGTTTTTCGGTAAAATTAGCATACTAGGTTTTTATAGAAAAATGGGCAGCATAACGATCCTATTTTTAATATACCCAAAATAACCTGCACTCAGAAAATTTCCAGAGCAATACAATATATATCCAATACAACCAATTCCCATCACAGATATTTAAATAGTCTAAAAATCATATTTGTTCTCATATGTTCTAGAAAATAAAATTTATTCGAAAACGATATAAAACAGAGATAATTGAATCCCTACCTCGCTCGAATAACAATACCACACTATTGAATCCTCAAGGTGTTATTGACGATAGCCTGGAGGGTCGGGAACCAATTCCAAGCCCTCGATCATCCTCTTGCGAAAAACCAACTTCTCAACGGAGCTTCAATTCCTTAAATGGACTTCTTTGCTGAATTCTTAGCACCCAAAATAACTAGGTTAGACATATAACTTCTCTAATTCGGGTCTGGGCCACACTGGGCTGGTGGCATGCAAAACGAGGCAAATCTCGACCGTCTGATCTCGATTTCCATGCCTGTCACCAAACATAGGCAATTTATATATCAAACTTCTCCATTTTTCGAGTACAATCAAAAAATGATAACAAAAATACAATCCAATGACCGGATCAAAAAGTCAAACTTAAACTCGAAATACTCAAAAATAGCAACTTTTAATCCGGGTAATATGGGGTTAAGATATATATATACCTTGATGATCTTTGCGATGAGACAAATCCAACAGGACTGGTTGGAGGTCGAATGGTGGCCGGAATCATCTCCTGCTCCAGCGGTCTTCTCCAGCGGCTCCTGGAGGTCGGCAGTGAGCTCGGTGTAGTGCTGGCGAGGTTCGCCAGTGATTCTCTCGGCTGGGCGACGGCAAGAAGCGGTGGCGGCGCTTCCTCGGTTCTCGGCCGAGCGTGCGCAGGAGAGAGAGAGAGAGAGAGAGGTCAGGGGGGAAGAGAAAGAAGAGAGAGAGAGAAAGAAAGAGGACAGGACACGTGGCCCTGTCTTAAAAGGCTGTGCAATTTTTCAAAAAATACACAAAAGTCCCCAAAATTTCAAATCTCTTTCAAATCAGTCCTCCAAAACTTACAATTTAGTCCTTCTGTACAGAACTTTTGCAAATTAATCCCTGCAATATTTTATCCAGAGAATTGGTAAAATGTCCAAATTACCCTCCCAAAAATCTAGGTTTTTACATCTTGAGCTTATCAAAAGGAATTGATGAGGATGCTTCAGTCTCATTTTAGGCTTCCCCCTCCTTAGTTTTTCTTTATGTTTTATGGTTATGTCCTTCTATATTTGGTGTGTCCTTATGAACTTAGAGTGCTTCTAAGTCTTTCTGTTTTTTTATATGGACAATTTGTAATATTTTTTATGGATACATTTATAGCATGTTATGCTGTCCTTTATCCTCCTTGTTTTTTTTTTTTTGATAATATCAAAGGAGGAGAAAGCATATATTTTATTGACTTATCAAATAAGAGAAGTATATGATAAAATGTGATATATGTGGTAAAGCATTTTTAAGAATCTTTTTTATTTCTCATATATTCTCTTATAATCTCAAAATATGCCTTTTTGAATCTTTAAGAAAGTAAGGGGGAGTGTTTCTTGCCTTAATTTCCTTTCTAGTATATTCTTCTGAGAATGTATTTTCTTTGATAAGGGTCTCTATTATAAAATAAATAAACTTTGGACTCAATTTTTTTTTTACATAAGTCACATTTTTGTTATCATCAAAAAAGGAGAGATTATTGACCTTTTAAGTTTCAATCTTATACTTTTATTTTGACGTTAACAAATATATGATTAAGAACTAATAATCTACTTGAGTATGTAGCAAAAATTAATATACAAACTATAAAAGACACTCAAGATAGATTATAGAGAAAAGAACTTGAAGAATAAAGAATATCAAAGATTAACAATACAAGACTTAGTTAGAAAAAGGGTAAAAGCATTTAGTCTTGTATGAGAGTTTATGTGTGTACATCTTATGACTCTCTATGGGCTCAAATTTTCTCAACAAAAAGTTTTAAATCAAAGTTCTTAAAACTATTTTCAAAATGCTTACTTGATTTAAAAAATTAAATGTACACCTTTTAAATAAATTCTATGATCTTTAAAAGTTATTAAACTATTTTAGCATTAAGTTAATGATCATTTTTTTTATGAAAAATAATAAAAGAAAACAAATTTTTATATAATCAATAGACTCATTGGCCTACCACTAATTACCGACGGTCTACCAGTAGACAGGGGTAGTCTACCGGTCCCTACTGCTAATCAAAAATAACTGTTAAAATTCGACTGTTGTAGCCGTACTTCTAACGGCTCATTTTTAGGAGTCTACTGAAGACTTTATCGGTTTATCAAAAACTCTAGAAACTGTATTAAATTGTCTAAAATTGCCATTTTTCAAAAATAATTATAAATAGAAGCTATTTTAAGACTCAAATAATCTTTTTGAACAATCTTACATTACTTTTAACAACCTTTCAAATCTTGATAGCCTAAATTTTGTGATCAAACTTTTTGATACCTTTTCACAAAAGTATTGAGCCAAACTAGATCATATTTTGTGCTTACACTCATTCTCCCTAAGTTTACCTTATATCAAATTATATACAAGAGAGAATTTTTTGTTGATTATTTCAATCTAAAAATATACTTTATATTTGAGAGGTGAGGTTGGCACCCGATTCATAAACAATTTAGTTATAGGTGAGGTTGACACTGGAGTCTAAACAATCCAAAGTTAGGCATGATAGAGCTGGAGTTAAGACTATTATAAAGGTTTGAGAGTGCCTAAGAAGAATTCACTCCGTTTGTACGAGGGTAAGTCAAGCCCACAATTTTGATCCAATAGTAGAAAACTCAAAGCAAGTTGCTGAAAGCAGCGGATGTAGGCAAACCGTCATATTTATCAAACCTCGTAAAAGTAGTATTTGCAATCTCTCTATCCATACCTCTTTAATTTATTTACTTGCTATTTTTACTTGTTTTATTTATTATTTGTAAATTCTAGTTATTTCATTAGAAATGTTTACAAAAATTTTTGAAATCTAATTCACCCTTCCTTTTAGATTAGCTAATCTCTCGATAACATAGTCTATATATTAAATAATGAAGCATAATATAAAAAAGAGTGAGCAATCTTCTTTTATCAGTATTGCTTTTAAAGGAGTGCTAAATAAACTCTTTTTTCTACTTTTTTATTTCACTGCTTAATACGTATTATTTCACTGCTTAATACGTAGACTTTACTAAGATATTTTATATTTAGTAATATTACAAAATATAATAAATTCCAAATGTCAAGTAGTAGATAATAGGGTTGTTAAAATAGGCCGGCGCAAGCATGGAACTCTTACGAGGCGGAATGGCATAGTCAGTACAATTAGTTACCATGCCCAATCTAGCATGACACAATTACTAACCCTGCCCTAACCAGCACAGCATGATTAGCAAATGTGCATGCGCTCACATGAAATAGACATTGGCACATGCGTCGCGTGCAACACGATAAGCACAATTACTAATAGTTATCATTATATATATATATATATACTTAAATTAGATATATGTAAGGATTTTTTTAATATAGTTTTAATTATAAAAAATAGAAAAAGCCCGAAAAAAATAAGATTAAAATATTTTCTATAAAGTAAAAGATAAAGTAAAAATTCATTAATATAAAAGTCCAAAACTTAATAAGTTTGGGTAAATAGTTTAATTTAGAAATAAATTATGGTCATTATTAAAACATATTGACGGAGGTTTTGTTAACATAGTAAATTTAATATATTGTCTACGAAGTAATAAAAAGTAAAATGAGTAATAAAAATAAAGGGACACCAACATTTTATCGTGCATGTTTAGTCCCAAAAAAGATAAGTAAAAAAGATGAGTATATATCTATTATTCTTCACTATTTTCTAAAGAATTATAAAAGATCTTTGAAGTCTCAAAAAGAGAGCGAAAAAGAGTTCTAGAGCGTAAGTGTATAGTGTATACAATTTTGGATAATAATACAAAATTAGATAAGTAACTAATTGCTAAATTAAATAGAGGATATCTTATTTTTACTGACTGACACAAAAAATCCATTGAAAATAATCGCAAATAGTTAGTACAAATCATCTAATTTGTATACAAAAGGTTCAAATTTATAGAAATTTGAAACGTGAAGGCATAATTTTAGGATTAAAATTGAAGAAAAGCTGTACATCAGGTTATATTTTCACAGTTAACCCAATATTTTATAATAAGTTTTTTTTTTATTTTATATTAAATCTTTGATTTTTGTTATTTAATGATATTTTAGTGCTAACATTAAAAAAATTAATTAAAAAAAACTTGTAGCAACGAAAAATAGTTTTTTCTTCCAAAAGTAATTAATTTTTTTTTCAGAAGTAATCTTTATTTGACTTGATACTATTGGTAACTTGATATGGTACCTATAGTTATTTTTTGTTCTCTTTATTTCATAAAATACTTAAGTAATTGGGTAGGATAAATAAGCAAGTTAGATACTTTTGTGGTATTTAAAAGAAAAATATTCTAAGATACCTACATAGGATACTCACAATAAGCGAATTTGATACATATAAATACTAGGCAGGTTATCCTATGGTAATGCCCATGTAGGATTAGTGGCGGAACCACATAGGGTGTAAGGGGGGCAATTGTCCCCCCTGATTATTTTGAAGGAAAAGTTAGTATGTAATAGTTTTATAAAAAAAAATTTTTTTTTTTTGTTTTTATTTTTTAAATTTTTTTCTTTGTTCCCTTAAAATTTTGGTTTTTTCCTTTTTGTTAAGTTCCAGGCTTTTTTTATTTTTTTTAATTTTTAGTTAAGGCTGGTTTATTTTTTTGCGTTCCTTAATTAAAAGTTTAAATTTTGAAAAAAAAAAATTACACTACATGAATGGGAAATGTCATCCAGGAAACTTCTTTTATCAAAAGAGGGAAAAAAAAAAAAAAAGGAAGCATCCTTTACGCCCAGCCGCCTAGGAGATAGGAAGCAGTTCTTCATAATGCAAATCACTATTCATGGTATTTCTTCGAAATTTCTCTTTCTTCTTCATCTATTTTAGTTTTATATTTGTTCTTTGAATCTTTAATAGAAATAAACATAAAAATATGATTCTATAATTTCTATTAAAGTTTCTAATCATATATTCTTCATTTAACAATTGAAAAATTTTCAATTCCTATCAAGTATCATCTTTACTGTGTGGGTATTATCCATGTTTATTAGTGATTTAGATTTCAATGAATAAGTTATAAGTCCTTTAGGCTTTGTGACTTTACTATTGAACACTTGAATGTGGCTTTACTTGAAATTAATCCTAATATAAGTATAACTAGGATCAATTCTAGTTAAGTGTGTTACGAGATTTGGATTTCAAAGTGCCTAAGAGTATTGCATATGAGGCAATTTCTTCGTTTTCAATAGTGAATTTAATTCTAGAAGCTAGAATGGCTAGAGCCGTTGAACTACACACCATCCATTTGATTAATTTTAGTTTCCTCCCAAAAAAAAAAGAAAAAACAATGTATCAGTTTAATGGTTCATGGCCCAGATTGTGTAATAACCCTTGTTTAAGGCCCAAAATTAAATTGTCTAATAATATTCCTTTCTCTATATTCCAAATTGTCTAATAGTAACATTATTTTCTGTTCATGTGGTGAGATTATAGTTATGTTGATATTAGAACTTTAAATTGATTACTACTAACAACATACTTAGATTTCAATTTATGTATATTCAATTTGGGTATGCATTCATTCAATGTTTAATTTTCCTTGTCTAAAATTATTTTTTTTATTCTTTTTTGCAACAATATGGAGAAATATTTTAAAAGGAAGTTAAAGTCACAATATATTAGTGAGGAAAATGATGATAATGCCAAACTAATAGATGTGAAAATCAATTTTGGCAAACTTTTTACTGATCCTGGATTGAGAATTCCAATTTTGAGTTATCATGCTAATGTTCGAGTTTGAGATCAAGTAAGAAGAAAATATTCGCAAAAAGGCCCTTGTCAACCTCGAGAACATGATTTTTGACAAAAAAAAGTTTGGCGAAGTATCAAGACGATTCAACCTTGCATGGTTTGATGAGCATCTCACTTTGTTAGAGTATAGCATGGCAAAAGATACTGTATATTGCCTATGCTATTTTCGTTTTAAACCAAATATTGGAGAGCAAGCATATGGTCACTATTTTGTTAGAGAAGCTTTTACCAATTGGAAAAAAAAGGAAAAATTAAGAGGTTATATTAGAGGTAGCAATAGTTCTCACAATCAAGCTTTGTAGAAATATGAAGCTTTAACGAATCCAAAGTAACATATTGAGACTACAACACTGTTTCCTAGGATTTGTGGTGTCGCAGAGTGCTATGTGAAGTTCATATGAGCTAACTATGAGAGTTGCAATCAAGAGGTAAAATTCAATGTTTTCAAGGCTATAAAAATGAATGATGATCCTAAAGATTTCTATAGAGTTGATATTTGTGATCGCTTGGTTATGGAAACTTTTGAAACTAGACATGTGAAGGATTCACTTGAAGACACAATTCTGAATAGGAGTGATGTGATGCCAAAGGAAGCTAGGGAATGTTTGCTTGCCATTGACATGTTCGCCTGCTTTACCAAAATGAACTTTTAGTTTAAGGCTCTTGACCGATCAGTTGAAGCAAAATCTACCATCAAGCCATCAATTGAGGTTCCACCTATAGTTGAGCTTAAACCGCTATCCAGCCACTTGAGTATGCCTTCCTTGGTAAAGAGTCAACTTTGCCAGTTATTATTTTTGTTGATTTTGATGAATTATAAGAAAAGAAGTTACTGAGAGTTTTAAGACAACATTTAGCAACTCTGGGGTAGACAATAACTGATATTAGAGGTATTAGCCCTTCTATTTGTATGCATAAAATCTTGTTAGAAGACGAGCATAAAACTTCTATTAAGCATCAACGGAGGCTAAATCCAATTGTGAAAGATGTAGTGAAAAATGAGATAATCAAATGGCTGGTGGAATTATTCACCCCATTTCAGATAGCTCTTAGGTGAGTTATGTTTAGTGTGTTCTAAAGAAGGAAGAAATGATTATGGTCACCAACATGAATAATGAAATGTTTCCTAAAAGAATAGTAACAGGATGGAGAGTATGCATGGATTATCAAAAACTGAATACGGTCATGTGAAAAGATTATTTTCCTCTACCATTCATCGATCAAATGCTTGATAGATTGGCTGGTCATGATTTTTACTGTGTCTTAGATGGCTACAGTGGCTATAACCAGATTGCTATTGCCTCAGAAGACCAAAAGTTGGCCACATTCACTTGTTCTTATGGAACTTTTGTATTCAGAAGGATGCCCTTTGGCTTGTATAATGCTCGAGCCACTTTTCAAAGGTGCATGATGGCTATCTTCACAGATATTGTAGAGAAATTTCTTGAGGCATTTATGGATAATTTTTCAGTTTTTAGTGATTCATTTGATATGTGCGTGGATAACTTATCATTAGTATTCAAGCATTGTAAGACACAAATTTGGTACTTAGTTGGGAGAAATGATATTTCATGGTGCAAAAGGGGAGTAGTACTTGGTCACAAGATCTCTAAAAGGGGTATTAAAGTTGACAAAGTGAAGTTAAAGACCATTGAGAAGTTTCCGCCTCCAATCAATGTCAAGGGAATCTAAAGTTTCTTTGGCGATACTGGGTTTTATCGACGATTCATCAAGGACTTCTCCAAATCACCAAACCATTGTGCACACTACTCGAGAAGGATGAGGTACTCAATTTTGATGATGCTTGTTTGCATGCTTTTAAAACTTTAAAACTGAAACTTGTGATGACACCTATTATTGTGGTAATGGATTGGGATTCGCCTTTTAAGTTGATGTGTGATGCTAGTGACTATACCGTTGGTGCTATTTTGGGACAATGAAAAGATAAAATATTTCATGCCATATATTATGCTAGCAATACTCTCAACAAAGCTCAATCTAATTGTATAACAATAGAGAAAGAGCTACTTGTGATAATGTTTATATTTGACAAATTCATATCTTATTTGATTAGCACAAAGGTGATTGTATACAAAAACCATGCATTAATCAAATACCTTATTATTAAGAAGGATACAAAGTAGCAGTTTATTCGATGGGTCCTTTTGCTACAAGAATTTGACTTAGAGGTTAAAGATACGAAGGGAACAGATAGCTGACCATCTCTTTAGATTAGAAGGGGAGACAAATGAAAATCCTGAGTTGTTGATCAATGAAACCTTTCCTGATGAGTAGCTCTTTGTGCTAGACAACAATATACCCTGGTATGCTGACTATGTGAATTACTTAGTGTGTAAGCAAATACCTCCTGACCTCACTCATTACTAAAATAAGAAGTTCTTACATGATGTGAGGTACTATTTCTAGAATGAACCTTTTTTTATTTAAACAGTGTGCTGACCATGTTATTAGATAATGTGTGTAAAAGGAAAAGATAGAAGATATACTCCACCATTGTTATGCTTTGGAGTATTGTAGTCATTTTAGAGGAGAAAGAACTACTACCAAGGTGTTACAATCAAGATTCTATTAGCTATCACTATTCAAGGATGCTTATTTCTTTGTTTTAAGGTGTGATAGATGCCAATAAATGGATAATATCTTTAGAAGGAACAAAATGCCCCTCAATACTATCTTGGAGGTGGAAATCTTTGATGTATAGGGAATCGACTTAATGGGGCCATTCATTTTTCATTTGGAAATCTTTACATATTGTTGGTGGTAAACTATGTATCAATATGGGTAGAAGCTATGGCGTTGCCTATCAGTGACTCCAAGGTGATGCTCAACTTCCTTAAGAAGAATATCTTTAATCGGTATGACACACCAAGGCCTGTAATCAGTGATGAAGGCTCCAATTTCTATAACAAGTATTTTGAAGCTTCACCTGCCAAATATGGGGTTACACATAGAGTTACAACTGCATACCATCCAATGGGGAAGCTGAGATTTCTAACTGGGAGTTAAAGCGTATCCTTGAGCAAATAGTAAGTCCCACACAAAAAGATTGGTCCAAGAGACTTGATGATGCTGTATGGACATACTGAACTATATATAAGACTCCAATTGGTACATCTCCTTATAAGCTACTATTTAGGAAAGCTTTTCATCTTCCAGTTGAGTTAGAGTTTAAAGCTTATTGGATAATCAAACAATTGAACTATGATTTGCAATCAACTTGGGAAAGACGTCTCTTACAACTCAATGAAATGGATGAGTTCTGGAATCAAGTTTATAAGAATGCTAAGTTGCACAAGGATTAAGTCAAGAAATGGCATAATAAAAAGATCATAAATCAAGAGTTCATACCAGGACATAAATTTTTACTCTTCAACTCTCCGATTGATGCTCTTTCTAGGCAAACTTAAATCTAGGTGGTCAGGATCTTTCATAATGGTAAATGCTTCTCCACATAGTGCAATTCAGGTTGAAGATACTAGCCCAAATAGGAGATTCAAATTTAATGGCCAAAGGCTAAAGGAGTACTTAGGCAGAGAATTTGATCGAGAGAAATCTTTAGTCACCTTAGCTAATCCTCAGTAAGGAATGGCATGGTCAAGCTTTTAAGAAGCAACCCAAGTTTTTGAGTATTTGAGTTCAGAAGTTCAAATTGAGTTGTATTTTATCATGTTTTGTTGGAAATAAGTAGGAGAAGATATGCTGGAAGGGGTAAAATTACAGAAAACACTTGGTATATGCAGTCATTTTGGCATTTCAACAAGTCAGAATGGTGCCCTAGCACCAAGTGGGGAACCAAAAACTGAAGCTTGGTGCTAGGGCATCATAAAATTGTGCCCCAGTGCCATTATCTTGCAAAAGCACAGGCGGTGGCCGCAGGGCAGAAAAAAAAATCCATGGGTTAGTGCCGCAACGCCAATTTCTAGTGAGGAGGGCTGTATGAGAGGAGGTTGGGTGTTTGGTTGAAAGATGGAGGAGGTGTGAAGATGAGAGGGGTTGTATGAGAGGAGGTGTATAGGAAGAGGGGCAAATTGTTATAGTGATGGAAAAAAGGAGCTACGATGCTGTAGCGAGTGGCAACACAATGCCAGAAATCTCACCATTTCCCCTCCGCCTTCAACCATTCCTACCTCTAATCTCCATCCATTGTCACTCAATCTCATGACCATCAGCTCCAACCTTCCATTTCATTGGTGGCTTCTCACACAAGCTCATTAACGCAATTCGTCAAGTGAGTCTTCTTTATCTTATTTTCATATTTGTAGTGGTGTTGTAATCTACATTGGTGTTTTTGTGGTTGATTGTAAATTTGGGAAAATTTTGACACATAAACAACATTGTTACAAGCTTACAATTTTTTTGCACACCAACTGTTCGACAAAATGCTTCTATGGTGTTTAATGCATGGAATTGCTTGATTTGAGAAAGTTGTGGGTGAGAAACGCATACTTACTACTTCTAGGTAAGAGAAGAATGATTTGTAGCCATTTTTTCTTGGAGAAAATTTGGTTTGGAAGAATTATATAATCTTGTGTTCTTAGCTTACTCTTCCAAGTTGGTGCCTCCTTGAATGAACAAATTGATCACATGTTGTTTCATTCTAGCTCTTTATGGATGAGAATATTTGTTCGCCTTCAAGGAGAGCAAATTTTGTGGTGAAGACAAATAGAACACCTAGTGTTGAGTGGTGGAGAGTTATGTGGCTTCAATTGATTTTCCTAAGTACTTAGTGGTGTATTATTGTTGCAAAGTGAGAGTTATGCCATTTTTTTGGGGAATTTAAAAGGGTTAAGAGTTGGTAGTATGCAATCAAAGAGGAAAGCCATGGTTGCGAGCCCTAGTTATGATCAAGATTGTTTTGTTTCTTTGGAAGCTTCTAAGAGATTAGGGAGTTAAAGAGTAGTCATTCCTGATAGGAGTTTTGATATAGGTGAAGATAGCTTCCTTGATATTGTGGCTGATATCAAAAGAAGAAAATAGGAGAAGCTTTGTAGGTAGCCAAATTCTAGGGTGCGAGTTATTATACAAGAATTTTATGCCAATCTAGGTGAACATAGAAACTGCATCACTAAGGTACGTGGGCAGAATATTTCATTTATAAGGGCATCCATCAATAAATGTTTCAAGCTACCTAACATAGATAATGATGAGTTAATCAGCTTGAAATGATGATGTATTGCGGATTTTATTTGCTCTGAGTACTTACTTGGTATGGCAAAAGGATGAACAGAAATATCTAAAAACCAAAATAATGTTTGTATCTACCAAAGCTTAGCCTTACTTTCTAAATGCTCGCTTGATGCTGATATCTCATCACGGCGACATCACTCCTGGCCGTGCAATTCTTCTCTATGCAATCATCAAAGGCCTATCTATAGATGTTGGGCGAGTGATTCGTTGTTCCATCTTACATGCCATTCGCAAGGTGAGGATTCGAATGGCATGTCCTTCTTTAATCACTAAGTTATGCTCTCGAGCGAGAGTTGTTTGGACCTCCAATGATGAGTTAATCCTCTCTCAGCATGTTCTCAACCAACTAGCTTAGGTGAGATTATTGATACAGGAGTCCACCATTCACTCTTTAGTAGGAGCCTTTTCTAATAAGCCGCACACCGTTGCTTCAGTGCTTGACACTATAGCTGAACTTGATGTAGAAGATGAAGAGTTTGATTCAGATTTCCATGATGAATTGAGCTCTATGCTCCAGCAGTTGACCTTAGTAGAATGAAGGCTTCGATAAGTGTCATCAAGAATTCTAGCAGTTCAATCAACAGTTTCAGACACACCAATATTAGTGCCACCAATGGGTAAACTATCAAGCCAATTGTCTCAACATATTTACCACTCACTTTGACATGAATGCGGCCCAATTCCCAGTGTCGCCAAGACACCCTATGTATCTGCCGATACAACCACCACCACCGCCATCCTCTCCTCTGCTCGCACCAGGTGGTCACCCCGATAAGGATCCCAGTATAGAGACTGATTGAGCAGTCTTCTATTAGGTATGCGTATTTACCCTTGCTCTTTAACTCTGTTATGCCTTGAGGACAATGCACTTGCTAAGTTTGGGGGAGTTATAGTTTGTTCTATTTCACTTCTCTGTTTCTATTGTTTTAATTTTTTTTGAATTGTTTGTGTTAAACTTTCGAACTTCCTTTCTTTTTATTTTCTTGTTTGTTTATTTTGAGCTTTTGAGCAAGGTTAAAGATCGATGATATGATTGAGAGTATGTGTATAATAACTCTTTGGAAACATTTAGTATCAGGACTATTTGTGCACTCAAACATGCTGTGGTTTTACTTTGTGATTAACTTTTGAACATTTCTTGCATGTAGTTATAAGTATTCTACTTTGAACTGCCTAGAATAGCTTTATGTATATGACTTCGTAAAATAGTTAGTCTTACATCACCTTAAAACCTGTTTGATTGTCAATTAAGGCGAAATCCTAGATAGCATGAAAATCAAAGAAATGATATAGGCCATTTTGGACCGATTGAGCCTTTTAAGTCTACCCAAAAATATAATATTCTTAGTTACCCCTTTGAGCTAATTTCTTTAGCTTTTTAATTTTTTGAGTCATACAAACTCCTGACCGACAAATAATTTCCCAAATTACCTCACTTCATATTATAGATACATAAAAGTAGATATTGAACTTGTGGTGAAATATGAGCAGATTATGAAAAAAAGAGGGAAATCTTTTTGAAGGAAGAAACTTGACTATCAATTGGTAGCTGATTATTTTAAAAAAAGGTCAAAAACCTAATTTTGGGGGAATTATCATAAATGGTTGAGCGAATTGTAGTCATTGAGCAAATGAGCTTCCATGGCATGATTTAGTCTAAATAATAATTGTTCTATCTACCTACACCAAAGCTCTACATTACAAGTTGATGAAGTCCTATTAATCTTCGAATTAGTGCTATTCTATATTAGTGGAGATTAACATGAAAAATAAGCTTATGAGATTATTGCATCAATTCTAATGAGATATTGTTGTTTTTGAAATCTAAGTTTGCATAACGTGATCTGAGTGACAAGGTGTATGCAAGCAACTACTCCACATATACACCAAGAGTGTAAATCAAGTGAAACCACTACTCTGATTGAAAATCTAAACTTTCGTGATGCTGTAGGTTTGCTATAAAAGTCTATTGAGAGTTTTGAGACTAATTCGACTTCATTCAAAGCTCAGTATATGTTATCTTATTTCTTGTGTATTTTTAGCAGTTACTTTTAGTTGTTCCTTTGTCATCTTAGCTCGAGGACAAGCTTTTGATTAAGTTTGGCGGAATTTATTAAGTGGATTCTGCACTTAATTTTATCTTCTTTTCAAACTTAAGAATTGCTTATCTTTGTACTCTTTTTATGTAAATTTATTGTTTTTGGTGTATATTTCAGATGAGGAATCATTGACTAGAGAATACTGAATTTTCAAGAGAAATCAAGGCTAAATCAAAGCAAGTTAGAACAATTGCGAGTGAAGATAGGTGAACAACGTCTTAGTAGTGTGAAGCAACGCCAATAGAAATAAAGAAACTGAGCAAAACTGGGTGTTGCAATGCCAAATTGGCACCACGACGCCATAAGCTCTAGAAATTTGGTGCCACAGTACCATTCAAAAACTTGGCACTATAGCGCAACATTGTGGCACCGTAACACTAGTTCATGGTGTCGCAACACTGTTTCTTGGGATTTGTGGCACCGCAATGCTACATTTTGGTGTTGCAGTGCCATTTTCTTGACCGTCTTGGCATCACAGTGCCAAATTTGGTGCTACAGTACCACAAAGCACAGACATGTTGTAGAATTCCTAGATTTTGGCTGGTTTACCTCTATTATTTAACTTCTCTTCAACTTATTTGAGGAAGAGGATGAAAAACCCTAGCAACCAAAGTTAGAGAGAATTTATGAAGGAAAAAAAATAAGAAAAATGAGGATTCAAGAGAAGACGAGGGGATCGCACAAGCTTCAAAGAGTTTTGCTTTCTTTTTCTTTAGTTTTGCTCTTTTATTTTCTGTTATGAACATATGCTGTGAAGAACTATTTCCTGTCTCCTAGGCAGCTGGGCATAAAAGATGTTTGCCCTTTTTTTTTTCTCTTTTCATAAAGGAAGTTTCCCGAATGATATTTCCCATTTATATAGTATAGATTTTTTCAAATTTTAACTTTTTTGTTTATTGGTTGTAGAAGAATTGAAACGAGCTTTATTTAAGATTTCAGAGAATTAAAACAGACACTACTAAAAATGTGTACTATCACGACGCGTATATGGAAGCGCCGTGATAATTGATTAACTATCACGGCACTTAACAAATACCGTGATAAACTGAGAAATACCACAGCGCCTAAAAAGCGTTGTGGTATAGAATCTTTACCGGCGCCTAATTGGTGCCGTTGAATATAACTTTCACAGTGCCTAAAAAGTGCCGTGGCATTTAACTTTCACGGCGCCCATAAGGCACCGTGATACCAATGTAGGGGCCCTATATAAAGAACCCAAAAAAACGATGCCATGTTACTTCTCTCTTACTTTTCTCACCATTTTCCCTCTTCACTTCCAACCGCGGCCAATCTCCCCTTCCACCATTTTCACCATTTTTTCTGGTAAACAAGGTATGTTTAAGCTTTTAAACTCGTTTTTGTCACTAAAATTAGATTACCCATTGTCTTAACCATGATTTTGACCAATTATTTTGTAGAAATTTCATGTTTTATGTTATATTTGAAAGAGTTTATATTTGGAACTCTAATTTATTAAATGTGAATATCCTGAGCATTCATTGATAATCTTTACTCTTGTAATGCCGAGTTAGACTATTTATTTAGTAGAAATCTTATTTTTGGGTATGTTTTGATATTTAAGAGGAAATTAATCCAAATTTGTTATTATTTTGTTGCTATTTTTTTATTTATTTTAGGTGAAATGTGAGTTCATTTAGTTGTAAAAAGTTTCAAATTGAAAGTGTGTTATATGAATTTATACCAATTTTATATTTATTTACTAGAAATTATATACTAGGTTATGCTTTTTAATTTACATCCTTAGTGTCAATTAATCCAAATTTATGCAATTTTAATTGAATATTGTGTAGTTTTTTAGAAATTTACATATTTAATATTTAATTTAAAGTATTGTAGATTATAGATGTTTATTTTTATTTTTCATTTTAATTTGTGTATAGGTTTTAGTAGAAGTTAGAGTACTTAGATTATTTGTGAATTAGCAAACTGATGTATATTTTCTCAAATTTTTTTCTTTTATTGACTTATGCATGTCACTTTTACATTAGTTTTATCTTATTATTTTTGAAAATTTAAACTAGATGAGATATGATATCATATAGGAAATTGTATATTGTGGTGATATGATGATGTTATAATTGTGTGGGATTGGTTGAGTTTATTATTTATGTTGATATTATTTTGCCATATGTTATATTTGCTTGATTGATAAATTGTTTGTAACAAATGAGACTATTTAAGGATAAATTAAGTTCTGAATTTGATAGTACTTAGAAATATAAGAATAATTTGAAATAAGTGTTAATTTATAATTGGTG
>JXTB01000201.1:445145-549799 GCA_002914805.1 Parasponia andersonii | reverse complement strand
CCAAATGATTGTATTTTATATCGAAAGAAATTTAAAGAAGCAATTTATTATCTAGTATGTGGTAAGCCTAGGTGGTAACAGAATAAGAATTCTAAAGAGGTAAAAGTTGGAACCCCTGCTAAGATTTTATGGAATATTCCTCCAATACCTCGTTTTACCCGTCTATTCTGAAATCGTGAGCATGCTAAAGATCTAATATGACATGCGAATAAGAGGATATATAATATAGAAAAAGGGAAGAAAGGAAGACCAAATGGTCCGATTTATAAGTTAATAATGGTACTAAACTTGAATTAATAACACTTGTTGGGTGAAAGATTAATTAAAATTACTTATGTTTACTTTATGCTTATGTATAGTGCCCAAGACAACCGACAAATGTCAAGTGCGGATTCAACATATGTAAATTTATGAGAGCAGTTATTGAACAAGCTAATGTTACATCATTTATCACAATTGTATGTAACCATATTTTTAATTAGTTCTATTCTAATTTATAGTATGATTGATATCTTTCTGACAAATAAGGTGTTTGAATTTGTAATTTAATGGACAAAATTTCTATACAAAGGATGATATCAACGGACTTCTTGAAGAGTGGGTCGAAGAACTAATACAATTTCTCATTTGAGGTTCTTAATCTTTGTTTATTTAAACTATATATAGTCTTTGATAATCATGTTAGTTTGGCTTAGGAAACTAATATATATATATATATATAGTTATATATAATTAACATAATAACTTGATCATAATCATATCCATATAGTCTATATAGTTTAAGTATATATATATATATATATATATATACTTAGTTTATGTAGACTATATGGATATGATTTTGATCAAATTATTATGTTAATTTAATATTAGTATATAAATATATATTTATACTCCATTTTATTTCAAATATTTGGTATATGTAATGAATTTGGATTATATTTATAAAATTCCAGGGAGTAGTATAGACAAATACGTTACAAATATCCCCTGGAAATATGTACCACGGCGCTTATAAGGCGCCGAGGAAGATTTTATCTACCAAGGTACCTTGGAGGCACCATGAAAGACATCTTTCACGGTGCCTTTTAAGCACCTTAGTATTTAGATACCAAGGCGCTTAACAGGTGCCGTGGAAGATGTCTTTCATAGTGCCTCCAAGGCACCTTGGTAGACATCTTCCTCGGCACCTTATAAGTGCCTTGGTATCTAAATATCAAGGCGCTTATAAAGTGCCGTGAAAGAAGCCTTTCACGGTGCCTATTAGGCGCCTTGGTAGACTTTCTATGGTGCCTTATAAGCGCCTTCGTAGCCAAGGCCTATTACGGCACTTGCAACCAAAGCGCTTTTGTAGGCGCCGTGAAAAGTCTTTCAAGGCACTTATAAAGTGCTTTGAAAGGCCTTTTTTGTTGTAATGAGACTTGTGCTTTATTAATAGGGGAAAATCTAAATTTTTAGGGAATTAAGTATAAAATTTTAAAAATTAGGAGGAAGTAGGATAATTTTTTTTATAAAACTATTACATACTATTTTTTTTTTCANTATATATATATACTTAGTTTATGTAGACTATATGGATATGATTTTGATCAAATTATTATGTTAATTTAATATTAGTATATAAATATATATTTATACTCCATTTTATTTCAAATATTTGGTATATGTAATGAATTTGGATTATATTTATAAAATTCCAGGGAGTAGTATAGACAAATACGTTACAAATATCCCCTGGAAATATGTACCACGGCGCTTATAAGGCGCCAAGGAAGATTTTATCTACCAAGGTACCTTGGAGGCACCATGAAAGACATCTTTCACGGTGCCTTTTAAGCGCCTTAGTATTTAGATACCAAGGCGCTTAACAGGTGCCGTGGAAGATGCCTTTCATAGTGCCTCCAAGGCACCTTGGTAGACATCTTCCTCGGCACCTTATAAGTGCCTTGGTATCTAAATACCAAGGCGCTTATAAAGCACCGTGAAAGAAGCCTTTCACGGTGCCTATTAAGCGCCTTGGTAGACCTTCCATGGTGCCTTATAAGTGCCTTCGTAGTCAAGGCCTATTACGGCACTTGCAACCAAAGCGCTTTTGTAGGCACCGTGAAAAGTCTTTCAAGGCACTTATAAAGCGCTTTGAAAGGCTTTTTTTTGTTATAATGAGATTTGTGCTTTATTAATAGGGGAAAACCTAAATTTTTAGGGAATTAAGTATAAAATTTTAAAAATTAGGAGGAAGTAGGATAATTTTTTTTATAAAACTATTACATACTATTTTTTTTTTCAAAAAAGTAACGGGTGCAATTGCTCCCTGGACCCTACGTGGCTCCGCCACTCGTACTATAATGTCCTGACAAGCACTAATGTGCACAGTGACAACATGCATCAACACCTTTTTAAAAACAACTAATTCTCTTTTTTGGTGCCTATACTGCATTTTTCAAAGGCTTTAGCTAAATGGCCATTTTTTTTGAAGCATTTTGTACATGCCGTAATTTTGAAAAGCAAACTACTTTTTCTTATATTTGTGTGAAAACTCCGTTATTTTTGTCATACCACCTATACATGTTATTGTGCCTAATCCTGTCTATTTTTTATATTTCTAAAGTTTTGGTAAGTAACTAATATATGAATTGCTTAGTCTCCATGCATAAACTTGTTTTCTATATATAAATTAATTAGTAAATTTCTCACTAGACATAGAAGTTGAATTGAGAATATTTTATTTTTGCTTACTAATACAAATAATTGTTGAAAATAACTGAAAACAGTTAGTACAAATCATCTAATTTATACATAGAAAGTTCAAATTTACAAAAATTTGAAGTGTGAAGGAATAATTTTACAAAAGACAAAAGATTAAATTTACAGAAACATCATATTTCAAGATATTTTTTGGTAGTTATCCCTAAAATATTCAATGAGAAAAGAAAACAAACTTTGAACAGTAAATAAAAATAGAAACAAAAAAGCTAAAAGAAAAAGAATAAAAAGTATTCAAAAACTACTTCTAAAATAATTTTGAACAAAAAAAAAGGAAGGTAAGGATTAAAAAATATAAAAGCATGCGTACCTTTTAAATAGAGCTTTTTGTTTCTTCTTAAATCGCATTATATCGCACAAAACTAATGTAGACTACTTATTTTTCAAAACTAAAACTTCCGTAGACCATAATTTGCTGAAAAAAAAAAGCAAGTGTTTTGCCAAAAAAAAGCAAGCAAATAACATACGACGCCTAATTTTTCCAAAAATAATATTGAAAACTGTTAGAGTTCGTGACTTGAATTCTATTTATCCTGGCCCAAAAATTTTGCGGTGCGACATATGTGGTATTTTTGTAATTAGGAGAAATTTTGAAATTATATATATTTTAGGCTTGGTCGTGTAAAACTCTACTTTCTGTACCATATTTTTCGATATAGTGAAATTTTCTCCTCTGTCAGTAGTTTTTCCCGATTAAGGTTTTCCACTTAAATCTGTGTGTTCTTATTTTCATCCTTTTTTTGTCGATTATTGTTTGGTAATTCTTAACAAAAATATGCACGATGCATAATATTGGGTTTACCTGGAAGTTATGGTATGCTCTTTCTATTGGTCTTTAGTGAATAAATTAATCTTTTTTACCATAGCAAAAAAACTGGCATATTAACAAGCATGGGCACATGCATGATGGGACGGACACATCATGGGCATGTCATGGGCTAAAGATGGCACGATATTGATCGTGCTAATACTAACACAATACAAATCACAAATGAGCTGAGACAAAACTTTCTTAGGGCGGTAAAGATGTCAGATGAGGTGTTGTATCGGCCCGGCCCATGAAATATAAGCTCGTTCATGCAACGTATCGTGCTAGGTATAGTCTAACAAAACATCATGTCGTATTTGTGTTGGCCCAAAATTCAAATTTCTAGGCCTGACATGGCCCTTATCATATCGAATGTAGTGTGGCAAACATGCTAGTATATTTTTCTGTCCATCTTTGATCGACCTAGTAAATTATTATGATACTTAATATTTTATAAATTTTTTAAAAATATTTAACCCAAAGCCTAGGTCATGACCTTTTGGTAATTTTGAGTATAAATTAATATAAATAAATAATTTTACATAAATTCAGAGAAAATCAAGTACTTGGATTTTCATTTTAGTCCTCACATTACTAGGAATTCTATATAAAAAATGTTCATCTTCAGTTTAGTTTATCAAGAAAGAAACACCAATTAGAATTCGAAAAAACACAGTTAAATTATGAAAAAACTTGGTTTAATGAAATTTTTGTATTGATTAAATGTATTTCATAAATCTTGAGTTAGAAAGTCCAAAAATTAATTTATAAAGTTCATCAAAATTCTAAGTACTCAAAACTTTGAAAATATGCTCCTCGGAAACTATATTACCCCATCTATCCTCTAAATTCTCAAATAATAGTAATAACATCCTCATACAATCACTTACTAGGAACAAGCAACTTGGCTAGATAGATAGACATGAGGAAGAAAAATAAAACAAGGTACAAAGACCAACCGAAGAGGGATAGAACGGCAAGCGTAAGCTAAGCGACTTGTCTAGCCAATAGGACAACCGACTTGAATGAACAACCACCTGAAAGAGAGGAAAAATAGGAGGGGTGAGCTCAAGAGCTCAGTAGGAAAGCTGTTACCTTGTGTAAAACCATTTTTAGTGATGGAAAGTTTCTACATGGTAAGTTTAATCCAAAACCACTATTTTTTAGTAAAACTATATGTATATATTTATATATATATATATATATATATAGGGTGCACCAATCCAGTAGGTATTTTTTCTTTTTACCTTTGTGTAGGTATCAATTTGGCCAATGAAAATTCAGCATGCACATTTTTTTATTGTAAAAAGTAGGAGAGAGAAAGAACATTAATGATGCACGTCTTTTCATGCACTTCATTATAGCCTTTGGATCACCAATGATGATCCAACGGCTAAAAAAAAATACCTACCCATAGGTAAAGAAAAAAAATACCTATTGGATTAGCAACCGTATATATATATATATATATATTTTTTTTTCTTTACCTATGAGTAGGTATTTCTTTTGCCAATCCAATAGGTATTTTTTTTTTTTAACCATATATATATATATATATATCCATCTTCAAAGCTGATAGTCCATATATGTATATGCATATAACTATATATATATATATATATTTATATATATATATATATGAAAACATGTTATCCAAAACCAATAGTCCGTATACACATATATATATATATATATACACAAAAAGTATGATATCAGAAAATCAATCAGTCCACAAACACATGACACAAATCCACCCATACTCATGAGTTCATCACCTCTCATCAATAGAAACTAGGGTGTTGGCACTACGTGTGTCGTACAACCTACCTGACACCTTGTCCATAACCGGAGGGGACATTCATGTGTCGCCTACCAAACCTAGATGGGCAACCGCATTGCCTGCACCTGCCAAATGGAGAGGTAATTAGAAGAAATACCCCGCGCGGGTTCACGGACTCTGCACCGTCAGTTGGGTCGTAGTGCCACACTGTAAAAATCTCATGACACTAACCTAGGACTCATGTATGATCCTATGTCACGTGTACTCTAAACTGATGTATAAAAGTAACCATGCAGTAATTTAAGTTCAAATAATACTCTGGTTTATAATAAAATGGTTAATTAAATTTTGTAGAAAAATGGGCATAACGGCCCTATTTTTAATATATCCAAAAATAACATGCACTCAGAAAAATCTCAGAGTAATCCAATATATAAATCATACTATTTAATTCCATCACATATATTTAAAAGTTTTAAAGTCACGTTTGTTTTCATATGTTGCAGAAAATAAGTTTTATTCAAAAATAATGTAAAAGAGAGGTAAACAAATCCCTATCTCACTAGAATAGCGATACCATATTATTAGATACTTAAGGTGTCGATTGGACGATCGTTCGGAGGGTCGGGAACTAATTCCACGCCCTCGATCACTCACTTAGGAAATATGGACCCCTCAACGAAGATTCGAATCAATGAACGGACCTCTTCATTAAATTCCTAATGTCCAAAATAGCTAAGTTGGACATATAACTCAACTAATTCGGGTCTGAGCCGACACCGAACCAGTGGCATACAAAACTAGATAAAATCTAAGCCGTTTGATATTGACTTTCGTGCTAGTCACCAAAAATAGTCAATATATATATCAAACTTCACCATTTTCCGAGTACATTCCAAAAATGACAACAAAATGAAATCTAATGGTTGGATTAAAAACTAAAATTCAAAACTTAAAATACTCAAAAATGACAACTTTTTGGGTAAAATGTGATCGTGAAATATATACCTTGAGATTCCTCTCGACAAGACGAACCCAATGAGCCCAAGAACACGACCTAAAATAGTCCAAAATGGCACCGGTGACGAAAAGCTCCAAACGGCCAAAAATAGCATTTTTCAGTGGGAAGAGCTCGGCGACTTTGCGAGACCGGCGGTGTGAGTAATAGGCAGTGTAGGGGAGCTTCGCCGGTAGCTGGCCTGGCTAGACGGTGGGCAAGGCGGCAACAGCGCTCTTCCTTGCGTTCTTTTGGCCGAGAGAATGAGAGAGAGCAAGAGTAATATATATATATATATATAATTTTTTTTAAAAAAATGGTCAAATGACCATTCTGCCCTTTAAAAAGATAGGTTATTACATTTTTTATTTAAAATAATAATCAAACTATGTAATATTCCCATAATTAATTATTTGAAAAAAAACTATTTAATTAAAAATCACGTGCAAAATTATTTTTATAAGAAAGAAAAAAAATTGAGTTTTACATACAAAATTTATAAATATAAATAATATAACAAATAAAAATAAATATTTTTAAAAGTATTAAAAATCATGTTTTTCGTGCTTTTTATGTTTGTGCCTCAGCCAACAGTGCCCAAAAATTAAAGTCCCACATGCCCACATTGCCCAAAAATTAAAGTCCTAGTGGATCAATACCCCTATCATGCTTGGTATGCTCCAAAGTCGCCCGTATCGTGCTTGGCACAAATTTTTTTGTGCCGTGCTTTCGCGCCATTTGACATCTCTAGTACAGCAGAGTTAACGTCACTAGTCGATAGATAAGGGGAAAAAATGGAAATAGATTTAGCCTTCCACTTATTTTAACATACTAAGAGGAAGAGAGTAATATTACAAATTCGAACTCGGTTTCGATTTTTCACTTCAAGTAATAGAAAAGTAGATCCCGTCCACAAACTCAAATTATCTTCTTAAGCGACTTTTATGCTTACAAGTCACAACCCTCGAAAAAAACAAATTAATATGCAAACTAAACCAACTCACCTTCGCTACAGCAGCTAATTAATTAGCTCTTAAGATCCGGTGATATGAGCAATGAAGGAATCCCATTCCCCGCGCGTAACTCCTCCTTCAGCAACAGACTTCCGTACTTCACCACCCAACTCCTCAGCCCTTTTCCTCATCTCGACTCCTTCATCTGACCCCATTAGCCTCTCCACAACTTTCTCGATCACGTCCGAACTCACCAACTCCTTTCTCTTTCTCCATTCCCTAACTTCCAAACCCACTTTAAGAACCTCAGTAATCAGCACCGCATTCCTTGGTTGATCTGCACACATTGGCCAAGCTGCTATGGGCACTCCCATACTAATACTCTCCAAGCAAGAGTTCCACCCACAATGACTCATAAAACCACCTGTCGAAGGGTGCCCCAAAATCTCCACTTGGGGCGCCCATTCCCTCACCACCATCCCCATTCCTGTCACTCTCTCCTCGAACCCATCTGGAAGTTGAAGCCTTTTAACCGTTCCTTCATCAAAAACATCTCCTTTATCGGCATCTCTCAAAACCCATATAAACTTTTTACCACTTTTCTCTAACCCAAGAGCGATTTCTTCAATTTGTTTATCTAAAATGGAGACCGTAGTTCCGAATGAGACATACAAGACCGTGTTTGGCTCTTGTTCATTTAACCACCTCAAACACTCGTGACCATTATCACTAACATTTGAGTTGAGTCTGTGTAAAGGCCCAACTGCCCACACTTTCTTTTTGCAACGAAGTTCATTGTCGTTTGCCAGAAGATCGAGAAAAGTGTTCTCGATCGATCTACAAGTGTTGTAGAGATCTCCAGAGCCCCGAGCTTTCATGGACTGGAAAAATGAATCGAGGTACAGGTTCACCTCAGGAGGAAAGCACTCATCACGAGCTGGAATACTTATAAGCTTATTATAATAGTTATTAGTACAAAACTCGTGATTATGATCGGTACTAATTTCCGAAAGAAAAGTGAAACTAGTGAAAGCCGAGATGCAGTCGAAGCCGTAAGATGCCACATTAGGTATCGAAAGGACGACATCGTCATCGATGACCGAACCCATCAAAACGTCGTGAACGATGACGACTCTCCGGGCGGAACAGGAGAGAGAGCGAATGAGGTCGGTGATGAAGCGGCGGAGGTCTGGAGAGGCGGCGAGGAGTTCTGGTGGCGCCGCCGTGAGGTTTTGTGGAATGGAGAATTCGTGGAATTGGATTGATGTGGTGGAGTTGGATTTTTGATTGTGCAGAGTTGACCGGAACGGAGATCGGGAGTTGACTAGGGTTTTGTGTAGGGTGGAAGCGACGTAGTGGACGTGGATATTATTGTTGTTGTCGTACAAGGAAATGACGTGGGAGAGTTGGAGGAGTTGGTTGAGGTGGCTTTGTTGTGGGAATGGAACCATTACCACCACAACTGACGAAGATGATGATGATGATGATAATGATTTAAGGCTATCTTCAGTCGCCATTGATGAAACCTTTGGTGTTGGATGATCAGTAAGACCATCAATACAATAAGTGCGTCAAGTGCTCCTCCAAACAAGCAGAATATTTCGTCCTTCACGGCAAATGAGCTATGCTTGCATACAAAAATATATGACAGATTTACTTAGTCATGTGTAACGATAAGTACTTATAGTCCAATTTAGAAAAGTCTATTATTGCCAAGTCTATTTTCACCGGAAAATATGGATATAGTTATTTTTTTTCTTTATTAAAGTAGGATGAGGTTTATGGTGGGGAGACGGCATATGTAAGGTGCATACAATTTATTAATTAAATTATTAATAACAAACATATATATATATATATTTGTGGTGCTGATATCGTTGGTCTTTATAGCATTGCAATTATTTTTGGAATCTGCTTTTCCTGGTTACGTCATTAGCTAGCTAATTGAATTGACTTTTCTGCGTGTCCCAATCATGTTCTATGCCAGGATTCCTGATTGACATAATTCAAAATATATATATTTTTAAAAAGAAATAGAGAAGATAAATGAGAGATGTATTCTAATATTTACCCGTGAAGAGTCAGTCTAGGTAGGATATTATAAGCTCTTTCAAATAGTTAGAGTTTCTCTGATAGCACACCATGGCTCTGACGAGATTTCTGGCTTCTCTAGAGCTTAACATATACTACTTAAACTTCCTGAACACAAGTGCATATTAGTATTTAATGAGCCTTAGGAACATTTCTATGAGTTTGGTAATTTCCCTACTAACTGATAGAGGATCTCAGAGAAAGAGGATTTAGAGACGAGTCATGTTTTAGAACTCACAAAATACAAATTTTATTATCCTTTTTTCACTCTGCCTTCTTCTGAGGGAAGAAGGGGGATTTATACAACTCCAGAGACCTTACCCCATTGGGGAATGAATCTCTTTTTGCAAAGGAAAAGACAAACACTGATTAAAGGAGAAGGAATCTCCTTTTTACAAAAGCTAAAGATATGACCGGACTAAAGCTTAGACAAGTGGCTACCATCCGAAAACTGGCTCGTGACTGGGACTAGAGTTCATGATGTCTTTGTCACTGTCTGACGAGTCACGTGGCTGGGGCCATGGATTCATATGGTTCAAAATCATGTCATCTTTGAGGGATGAGCTGTGAGGATCTTTTCGTGGGTCACTTTCAGATTGTACACGTTGCCACGTTGTGGTTCTGGTGAGTTCTTGATTGATCTGAGACATTGACAAAGGAGACTGGTCATATGGGTCCTAGGAATCTCGAAACACTGAGGCTTGATAATTGACAGCATCAGTACTGTCTGCAGTAGATTGGTTTTTCTCTGGTGGCATCCAAGGTCCATTATTGATGTGGGTGAGGAAGTGTTTCATGTCCTTGTCCATCCGAGCTGTATAGGCCGGCGAATAGTGTTCCCATGGTACGTCATCTTCTGGTCTCGGCCATATCTCATTTGGAATTATTCCATTTTTTAGGAATAATATCTTCTGAAGCTGTCTATACTCTGGATTTCCTATGGTGACCATCTGATGCTCACTGGATCTGTAGACCTCAGTATTGGTAGTGTAGGAGACGATAGTACTTCCTTCTTTTGTGAATGAAATATTTAGGAAGAGTATCGTCCAGCAGTCGAAAATGTGAATGGAGTTATCTCCTGGGAACTTTGGTGCATCTACCAATGTGGTTGGCCTTTTTCCTTTAACTTTATTCCATTCATCCGTCAAGATCTGGTCCCAGTCAGAGAGAGTATGGAACTAGCAAAGCAAGTTTGTTTGGACCTGGTAGACAGGATGGAACTCTTCCCTTTCTTAGTAGCTGCGGATTGTTGTCCTCATCTGATTGGTTTGGATTTCTATAGCAATTGTATAGGAGCTTGCCAAATACCAGAAGAAGTGGGCCAACTGTTTAGGCATGAAAAAGGTGTTCTTCAATGGTAGTAATTTTGAAAATGGGTAAACAGGATGGATACCTAAATCTTTTGTCATTGGTGGTCCGATGTTTTGGATGAGCCAAGATTGAAGGGCCAGTGCCCTTTGAACAGCTTTTTCTTGAGGCCGACGGCTTTTGATAATTCTTTTGGCATCTTTTGGAAAAGATGAAGGAAAGAGGGAGTCCTGGGATGAGGACGTCATGGTGTATATTTGTGGTAGAACAGGGATGGCTTTGATGGTTCTACAATTTGCTTGTGCAGGACTATTTATACTGGTTTGAGGTGGTCTTGACAGGAAGTCTGGGATAATATTATTTTTTCCTTTGATATGCTTAACTTCGAAGGAATACTGGGAAAACCACGTGGCCAGTCGGAGTAGTTGGGCGTTGACAGGCTTATTTTGTTTGAAAGTCATCATTCCTCGGAAAGATGCGAAGTCTGTTTCGACCAGGAAGTGGTGTCCAATCAAGTGGAATTCGAACTTCATTATCCTCATTTTTACAGCTAGCAGCTCTTTGAACGTAGAGTGGTAGTGGATCTGGGAATCTTTAAAGCTGCCACTCTTGTATCCACATACTCTTCTTTTTCCTTCTTTGTCTTCTTCCAATAAGGCTGCACCCCAATGTCGGTCACTTGCGTCGGTCTGGAGTATTCTCTTTCCATGAGAGGGAATCTGGAGTGTGGTGGCAATGTCTGCATTTTTTTTTTAATTTTTTGACCGCTTCAATCTGTTGCGGGGTCTATTGTTGAGCTCATTTTTTGAGCATAGTTGTCAGAGGGCTCGTGAGCTTTGAGAGGTGAGGTACAAAGTCTCTTAAATAATTGACTATGCCAAGGAACTGTTGTATCTGGACTTTTGTCAGGTCATGATCTGGGAACTTCAGAAGCTCTTGGGCTATGTGGGGCTGAGCTTCGAACTGACCATTGTGTAGTTTCATACCCAAGAATTCTATGTTGGGCCGTGCTACGACCATCTTTTTCTCTGAGAGCATTATTCCATTCTTTTCTGTGATTTCAGTGAATTGGACTAAAATGTTATAATGGGCCTTCTCGTCAGGAGATAACAGGAGGATGTCGTCAATGTATATAAGGGCTTGGTTTTAGGATTGGGCCATAGATAACAGTAATTGAGTTGTACTTCAATACCATGATGTTTGTGGATTGTAGACTTGCTGCCCGAGAATTTAAATGTACAAACTTTTTATATGAGAACAAAGGTGAAAAAAAAGTCTGCTTGATGACTCGGCAATAATAGACTCTTCTAAATTGGACTATAAGTAATTATTGTTACACATGACTAAGTAAATCTGTCATAATTTTATATGCAAGCATAGCTCATATCAATTGCTTTGGAAATTGGCAGATTCTCCTTGTTTGAAGGACCACTTGATACACGTATTGTATTCAATGGTGTTACACGCGTATTGTAGTACATTCTAAGCGTTATGCATTTATTGTTTTTAGTTTTTCAATAGATTACGTAATTTTTGTGTAATGCAACATCTAGAAATGCGGACATATTCATTGCTAGCTTTGCTTTGAGAACCAAAATTTTAAGCGCAATAACTGACAGCTTAGTATTAGATCATGTATGATATTACGTGCCAGCACAAATCTGATTTTCTCTAGTAACTCACGATTGCCTAGGAAACTAACAACCGTGAAGTTACTAATAGACTATACATTAAAGACTATATATGATACATCATAACGTTACTCCATTTTTATGCTAAGCTACTTTATCTTTTAGCAAGAATTACTCGGTTGGTTTGTCAAAATCTAAGGAAATTTTAGTAAATAAAAGAAGAAAGAAATAACAAATGAAAAAAAATGTTATGGGCACCTGTGTTACTACATCGAATCGGTACTAAGCATTTGCTTGTTAGTATAAGGATAAAAATTTCATCCAAATTTTGGAAAATTAATGTACCGAAATATCTCTTCGGCGTAAAAAAAAATTTTAGAAAAATTTCATGGAAATTTCAGAAAATATTGGTAAAATGTTGGTGCAAATATCGATTTTTGAAAATATGTGATATAATTTTTCAAAAATTTCGAAAAATTTTGGATAAATTTCATAAAGATTTTAGGAAAATTGTAGAACTTGAAGAAAAACTAGAAGTTAATAAATTTTTTCTTTTTATTGGATTACTTTTAAAGGTATAACAATTTTTACATATTATATATATAATAGGTAAATATATTTCAACATATTTTTAAATTATAAATATTTTTATGAACTTTACATTATATATGACTTATTTTTGCATGCTTTAACTCTACTAATTGTGTTTATTTCTTTCATTTTGATCATAGTTTCACAATTTATGTATGAAAATCATTCATACATTGATAAGAAATATAGTAATTTTAGGGTTTTAAATTATACTATGCTTCTTTTTAACTTTTCTAGGTTTTATGTAAAATTCTCATATTTTTTTCCCAAATGCCCATCACGTTTTTCTAAATATGTTTTCATTAAATAACATTTAGATTCTTTTTCTTTTACTAGCGTAAGCGGAAAATCAAATTAGTGTTTGCGACAAAAATAATTAATAAAATTAAAAAGAATAATCAAGATTCTTGTTTCAGGCTCCGACTGTTTTATTTCTTTTGAACATAGTACTTGAGTTTTGCAACTAAGCGAAGACATTGTTGATCAGTTTTAGAGTATTTAATAATCTCTGTCACCGACTTTGGTCGAGTTTCGAAGTTGAGTTTCGTAATTTGTTTTGTTGAAATATACAGGCGAACTAGTTGTTTTTCCCCTTTTCGGCCTGCCCAAAATTTAGCATATGATCGATTGAAAATTTGATTTTTTATGGTATTTTTTCAAAAAAATTAAAAAATTCCAGATTTAATTATAAAAATACTATTTTCAAAAGTATTTAGAAAAATATCACTTTTTATTGATTCATGAGATACTTAAAGTAACTCATACCTGAGATAACTTAAACAGTTACTTCAATTGGGTTGGTTACTCTAAGTTACCCGAGTATCATTAAAAATGATATTTTTTAAATATTTTTTAAAAGTGTTATTTTTCTAATAATACTTTTACAAAATGATATTTTTCTAAATCAATTCAGGATTTTTCAAAAAAATGAGTCCATTCGAAATTTTTCAATTTTTAATTTTTGATATCTTGGGCTAGAATTTTGTAAATATCCTAGAAATATGTAGTTAAATATTGGATTTTGGATATTTATACCTATTTTTTAAAAAGAATTACTAAATTTACAATCTTTCAAAAATAATAAAAATTCGTATGATTTTTTATGGCATTTTTCTAAATAATTTGAAGGTTAGAAAATGTGGTGATATTTTATTAAATAAGTCATTTTTTTTTTTACAGAAAACCACAAAGGTTTCTTGGAAACCAATTTGGTTTAATTTGGTTTCCTATTAGCGGAATATTCTATAAGTAAGTAAATCACAGAATACTAGTTTAGTTTCCTTTAGCCGAAAGTCTTGTACGTAAGTAAATCACAGAGAAGCGCAAAGGTTTATTGGAAACTAGTTTTGTTTCTTTTAACCGAATATCTTGTACCTAAGTAAATCACATAAAATCATGAACATTTTCAGAAAACCATTATGGATTCTTTTTTTCAGAATGTCTAATAACTAAATAAATCACAGGAAACTATCGTGATTTTTTTTTTTTTAGCAAAATACCCTGTAGCTAAGTAAATTATATGAAACAATAAAAATTTCCTAAAAGCCATTGTGATTTCTTTTTCTAATCACAGGAAATATTGAAAGTTTCTTAAAAACTATTGTGATTTTCTTTTGAAGAATGCCTAGTAGCAAGAATTGGGTGAGACATTGAATAAAGACGCTATGGAATATGATCAAGTTCTTAAATTAAGTAGTTATATTTTTGAAGTAAAAGCAACAAAAATATATATTGACATTTAGCTATAACTTTTAAATGTTGATATTGAACAAATTTGAAAAATTAGCCATTCACTTAATTTTCTCAAATATATATATGTGGTTGAGTTTGAATTGATATTATTTTTGGAATAAAATATTATATTTTCTGAAAATAGAAAAAAATGCTAAAAACTTCGTCCCTCCATTAAAAGGGAAACATTCAAAAATACCCATTTTCTTAAGTATATTTATATAAATACTTTTTAATTTTATGTCATAAATACCTTTTTATACATACTTATGGAGAAATGTATATCATGATATATATATATATGTATATATTTCATGTGTAAAAGTTATACTTAAAAATTGATTTGAATTTTAAAATATATACCAAAGGTATAAATTGACATTGTAAATATAAAACTTAGGCAAAAAAATTACATTGTTAATGTATACCACAAAATATTTTTGCAAATGAAATATATACGTAAAAATTAAAAGGGCGTCTTTTTAAATATAAGACACAAAAATGTATACTAGGTATAAATTTCTCCAAAAACATTAGTATTTGTGCAAATCTCCCACGTGTCAGGGCTATGACGGGAAAATATTCATAAATACCTATTTTAAAATCATATTTTCATAAATTATTATTTTTTTATTTTTATTTCATAAATATTAATTTTTATACTTCTCATAGAAATGTAAACCATCACTGCATTAAATGTATACTGTGGTCTACGTTTTATGAATAAAAATTATATTAAAAATTAGCACACATTTTAAAATTTATATGGTTCATATTTTATATATAAAAAGTATATCTCATAGATAAAATTTATATTATAAATGTGGACTACTCGTATTTTACATATGAAATGTGGACCATAAAAACAGATTTTTTTGAAAAAAAATAAAAACGGCTATTAATGAAAAATGTTTTCAGAAAAGCGTAAATTTCTCGCTGTGGCGACAGAGAGGGACAGACCCGGCCCAGTACCATTTAGACTGGATAATGGATTGAGATCAGTTTCTGAAGAAAGGAAGTCGCTTCAGAAAACGACCCAAGGTTGACTGACTCTTCTTCCCAGTCCGCCGGCGGCCTGGTCGGAGATACGACGTCGTACGCCTTGTTGATGGAAGGGGCAAAAAGGGAAATTTACTTCGGAGGAGAAGGAGAAGAAAGTGATGGTGAGACATGCAGTGAAGATTCCGATGATGAAAATGAAGATGAAGAATATTGCTATGCTTCTGTACCTGTCTCCAAGTTACAACCCAGGTACAGAGCTTTTTCCTCAATTTTATTTGTTTATTTTTGGATGAGAAAGAAATTTTCTGATTTATTTTTTCTATAAAAAAAATAATAAATTGTTTCAGGAAAGTTTTATCCAAGGGTCGTTGGATTAAGGAGATGGGAATGGCCGAGATTGAAGTTCAAAAGGGTCCAATTTGGAGAACTACAGGGATAGTTCGTTCTGGCAAAATCTATTCCTCAATTGAAGAAGTTTTGTGAGTTAATTTTCTATTTTTTTAATTTTTATTTTTCGCCCACTGCTTCGTATTCCTTGTTTTGTTTTTTGTTTTGTTTTGTTTTTTTTTTTTTGTTTTTTTGTTATTGTAGAATAAATAATTTTTTATTTTTATTTTTTTTGTTACAAAATATGATTTTCCAGAACTTTATAATAAGACATCATTTGATTATATATTGATGCCGAGATTTTGAACTTTGTTACACGATGTGCTATTTAAAATAGCATAAATGTAGAATGTGTATGCTTTCTTTTCAAAAAAAGTATTATGCCCTTTTGTTTGCCAAACTGAGTACAATAATTAGTAAAATAACATAATCATTTTTTTTGCCAAAATGATTATGGTGTTTTATTTGAAGGTTTTTGGCTGAATTAGGAGCTGTTCATCTGACGGATGAAACTGGTGTTAGTATTTCTATGGAAGAGATGTATACGAAATTTTCAGATGAAAAGAATGGATGTTCTTGGGAGCATTTTCAGGCCTATAAGCAACTGAAAGCTCTTGGTTACATTGTCCGGCGACATGGTATCCCTTGGTCTCTGAAAAGTGGTAACAGCAATAGTGAATCAATTTCTCCTCAGAGTTCTTTAGAAGAAAATGAGGTGGTCTTGAAATCTGAAGACAATATCTCCATTGTTGGAATGTTAAGTAGAATGCATATCAACGAAGTAAGACCAGTATTTGATGTTTATCTCCCAAACAGCAAGTTTAGGAAGTCCTCACCTGGTGATCCAAGCTTTGTGCTCTGCTTTACTAGGTACTTTTGTTTTCTTAGATTCTTATAATATTGTGTGAGCTTACATTCATTTGTGATAATAGTATATTTTCTCATCAAAGTTGTTGCTAGTATGAAGTTTTTTATTTGACTTTTTATAATTCATTGCCTGAGAAATCGTTATGTGCTAAATTTAAATTGGCATAGATTATATGTTCAGTCTTTTTAATTTTCACTACAAGAAAACCTCAGGCCAAATCAACTTAGTATGAATGCACTTTTAGTATAACATTGCTAATATCTCACCTATAGGATAAGACTGATGCGGTTGTACATCTGACCACAATAAAAGTCGCTGGAAGAGTTTTGATGTTTCTTTTACCATAACACTCACTTACATTTGGCGTCCTTCATACTGTTTCCTGATGTTGCTTTACATCATACACTCTTTAGACTCTAAGCTCTAGTATTTACCTTATTGTTATCTTTTTTCATTTTAGGGTCTATCCACCATCCAAAGCAACACTTGAAGTCCTGGAGAGACAATGTGGAGGAGTTCCTTTGAAGTTTTGTCATGTAGAGCAGGGACGAGTGAGTTTCTTTTCCTTTGACAAAGTGGAGCTTCCTGTCCTACCTTGATATGCAGTTCTATGCATGCTCAGTATTAGATGCAGAAGGAAACACATAACCAGATATTTTCAATTGAATCTGAGCACAATTTTGGTTTCCAGTTTCCTCAGCATGACACGTTAGTAACTATTTGATAGTTGAAATGTGTTCAAGTTATGGTCTGGCCAGGATTTTTACACTACGGTCATGAAAGGTAATTGCATTCAGTTTGTATTTGCTAAGGTTTTTTGCCTGCTGGTTCTTCACGTTCTCAGGTCTTGTAAAAGAACATCAGGAATATTTACAGTTGGCAGAACTTTCTAACAGTCCTTTCTTATAAAACTCGGTGTCAATTTAAATTTTTTTGCTCGAGTGATTTTCATTATCTTTGGTTGAATGTCTTCCCGTATTACCAGTATATTGGATATATTTGACCCTGAATGTTGACCTTTAGGAAGAGGACCGGTAGATACATTAGTGTTCAGTATATTGCGTCAATGACATTTTGTAAAATTTATGGAGACAAGAGGACTTTACTAAATCCTTGATACAATCTAAAGAATAACTGTGTTGCTTGCTATTAATTATACCTTAAATAAGTTGGTAAAAGAAATGGAGTTGGGATTCTTGTTAACATAGTTGTGCATGTCTGACAAGTAGGAGCATGAATTCTATGTTCATAACTGTTTTGTGGGCTCTTCATGAGAATTCGTTGATTATATTCTATTTGTAAACTAAGTTTTCATGCAAGTTAAAATGCATAAGGAAAACATTAAGAAACTAAGAACTAGCTGCATCTTTAATTGAGCAAGTAAAACTTATGGTTTGTTGCTTCTGCAGAATTGAAACTGTCGCATATCACTTACTTAAAAGTAGGATATCCTTTATTGACTATACTCCTACGTACCAGAGCCTAATAATCCTAGCCACATGGTAAATGGCAACACCTTTGTTCTTTTTATTATACATGTTTTCCAACATTTTAATCTTATATTTTAAACTTCACCATCAGGAAATCTGTCCCGGTAAAACTTCACACTTAAAGCCATTTTATTGCCTGGTCAACTTTCTTGACATTTCTTCTAAACCTGGAATCTATATGGTGATATGAGCAATAACAGAATCCAAGCAGTAGATTCTCAAGCTGCACAACCCAATATCTCAGCTCTCTTTCTCATTTCATCTCTTTCACTTGAGGTCATGAACTTCCTCACAGCCATTCTGATCATTGAGGATCTCAGCAATTCGTTTCTGTTTGCCCATTCCTTAGTGGGCATACCTACTTTGAGCAATTCTGTTAATAGTACAGCATTTCGAGGTTGGTCTGAGTGCATTGGCCAGGCTGCTATGCGCACTCCCATGCTAATGCTCTCCGTGCAAGAGTTCCAGCCACAATGACTCATAAATCCACTTGTCGATGCATGCCACAGAATTTCCAGTTGAGGTGCTCAATCTCTCACCACCATTCATTTATTTTTCACTCTCTCCTCAAACCCTGTTGGAAGTTCATGTATCCTAACTTGTTCTGTGTAAACATCTCCTTTATCAGCATCTCTCAGCACCCAGAGGAACTTTATCTCACTCTGCTCTAACCCAAGAGCTAGCTCTGTACTCTGTTGGTCTGCCTTGGAAGTCGTAGTTCGAAAGGAGATGTACAAGACGGAATTCGGTGCTTGTTTGTCTAATTACTCCAAGCACTTGTGTGTTGCTGACCGCGGGAGGTGCTGTAATTGCAGCGCGTTGCTGTGTTTAATGGCCCAATTGCCCATAGCTGCTTACTTTCATCAGCCAGTTCTCTCTAAAAGGTCAAGGTATGTGGTTTCTATTGCTCTACTCGTATTGTCGATATCTCCAGCTTTGAAATTGTTGAACTCAAATTGATAGGCCATAACATTTGTACTCTCAGAGGTGAAGCACCCTTCAAAGTGATGGAAGCTCAGTTTGTATTTCAGCTTCAATAGGGAAAGGTTTTCCCATAGCCTCCTTTATATTGAAGAACAAAGTGAAGGCAGAGATGCTCTGGAAAGCATAGGACTCTACATTGGGTAGGGACCGACATCCTAAACTACAGAAGCCATTAAATTGTCATAAATTATGATAATTCTCTTCGCTTCAGCAGAGAGAGTTTTTAGAAGATTACCGACATGTGCTCAGAGGTGCAAAGAGGCTTTGAAGGTCGGCATGAGATGTGAAGGGAACTTAACCGTGGGATCGGGGTTAGGTGGTTGAGACATTAAGGGATGGATTGGAAAGTCATTAAATTGGATTTTGGTTATATGATGAGGACTCGAGGCATGTCCTTAAGTCTTGACCGGCGATTGTGTATAGCGGCGCTGACGAAATGAACAATTACACATTGTCAGAGGAAATGATACAAGAAAGTTGAAAAAGCTTATTGAGATGGCCTTATGCAGGAAAGGGCAACATAATCACAATAACTGAAGCCTGTTTCTGGTTAGTAGACTCTGTACATAAATGTTCTCAACCTGATACCTCTCCATTGATGAACTCCGATCATTGTTTCTAATTATTATTTTCTCAGCTCAAACAAAACTTAACAGAATTGCCGGAACTCAGAATAGGATAAACTTATGTGTTATAACATATATGTGTTAATGTGTATTTTATATGGAGTCTGAAGCAGGTAAATAAAAGTAATTATGACCACCGAAGTTGACTACTCATGTTACTTCCTTTCTCCTCCTCCTTTTTTTGTTTGTTTTTTTTTTTTTTAAGCTTGTTGTGAGCCATATGTAATTATGTACGTTAATTAATCTGGAGTGCCGTGGCCTCTCAAACATTATCTCTTATAAAAAAATATCCACAAAGCTGTGACCGTCAGTGCTCTTGCCACTAAGTAATAAAATAAACCGGGGAAAAAGGATCTGTACTCTGTATTATGTTTTGTTCTTTATTATAACAAACATGAACTGGACAGTTAATTAAAAATGCAATATTGGACGACAATCTCGTGATCAAGATATGTGGATCAACAATATATGGTGCTTTCTATTATTATTATTATTTTAAAAAAAAGTCGATTTATATACTTATTTTTTTCTTTTAGATTCCTATAGTTGTTGGCTTCAAAACTTTTAAAATGAGCTCATTCTTTTCTCTGTTCCCCTAACCAAGTTTGTCTTCCTAAGTAAACATACTACACGCTTTCTCACATGGCTAGCCAAGTTGAGATAGTAATGGTACCGTTACCGGCACAAGGTCATCTCAACCAGCTCCTCCACCTCTCCCGCCTCATCTCCGCCTACAACATTCCGGTCCACTTCGTCGGTGCCGCCACTCACAACCGCCAAGCCAAGGTCCGAGTCCAGGGTTGGAACCCAAACTCCATTCAAAACATCCATTACCATGACTTTGACATCCCTCCTTTTCCCACCCCTCCTCCGGACCACACATCTCCAAATAAGTTCCCTTCTCACCTCCTTCCATCCTTCCACGCAGCCGCCTCCCATCTCCGCCAACCCGTCGCAGCTCTCCTCCGCCATCTCTCATCGAGAGCGAGACGAGTGATTGTCATCCGTGACTCTCTCATGGCATCCGTTGTCCAAGACGTGGCTTCAATACCAAACGCCGAGTCCTACACTTTCCGCAGTGTCTCGGCTTTTGCAATGTTCTTAATGCTTTATGACCTCGTAATGGATAAGCTACCAGCGGAAGCACTAGAAGTGGACGATCATATAATCCCAGGAGATGTCCCCTCCATTGAAGGGTGCTTAAGCGCTGGGTTCTTGGAATTTACAGCTTCACAAAACGAGTTTCGAAGTTTCACTTCCGGGTATCTCTACAACACAAGCAAGGTATTCGAAAGTCCTTACATGGATTTGCTAGCTAAACTTGTCCCGAACAAGCAGCATTGGGCAATGGGGCCGTTCCATCCGGTGTCGTTTCTGGAGAAGAAAATGTCAAACGACAGTCACATGTGTTTGGAGTGGCTAGACAAGCAAGAACCCAAGTCGGTGATTTATGTGTCGTTTGGGACAACGACAACATTCACGGACGAACAAGTTGAACAACTGGCTTTGGGGTTAGAACAAAGTGAGATAAAGTTCATTTGGGTACTTAGGGACGCGGATAAAGGGGATGTTTTTGATGGAGTAGAAGTCAAAAAGTTCGAGCTTCCAAAAGGGTATGAAAAAAGAGTGGAAAGTACGGGGATTGTGGTGAGAGAGTGGGCGCCCCAATTGGAGATTTTGGGGCACCCGTCAACAGGTGGGTTCTTGAGCCATTGTGGATGGAACTCGTGTGTAGAGAGCATAACAATGGGAGTGCCGATTGGGGCGTGGCCAATGCACACTGACCAACCAAGGAATGCGGTTCTAGTAACGAAATTGCTAGGGGTTGGTGCTTTCGTGAGGGACTGGACCCACCGGGATGACGTGGCAAAGGCGGATACGGTGGCGAATGGGATTAGGAAATTAATGGCATCGAAGGAAATTAGGAAGAGGGCGGAGGAGTTGGGTGGGGCTCTCCGGCAGTCCATGGCGGAAGGGGGAGCGTCTCGGATGGAGTTGGATTCTTTTGTTGCTCATATCTCTAGATAGATAAAGAAATTTCCCTTAGGTTGTTCCACTAATGTTCGAATTTTTAGTAGTACAATAATGTAAATTTCTCCTCATAAAAAAATGTATTTTCTTTCTGCTAATTGAAAAAAAAAAAAAAGACACCAATTTAGTGGTTATTTTTTTTTCATTTATTTATAGATATTATTTTGTTTAATTAAAATTTATTATACACGTATTTTTATGATAAATATTAGAAATAAAAAATGTTAAATAATGCGTATTTATTTTTATCATTTTTTTTCTCAATTATTTAAATTATGATAAATTATGATCTATGACTAAAAAAATACATATAAATTATGAAAGATTATGATCTACAACTAAAAAAAAATACATATAAATAGATAAAAAAAAAAGAAAAAAAAATATAAATAGGTAAAAAAAATACAAATTATAAATCAATATATATATATATATATGGGTT
Organism: Parasponia andersonii; assembly: GCA_002914805.1. Taxonomy (NCBI): domain Eukaryota; kingdom Viridiplantae; phylum Streptophyta; class Magnoliopsida; order Rosales; family Cannabaceae; genus Trema; species Trema andersonii. The sequence continues at coordinate 527,316 of JXTB01000201.1, read as the reverse complement.
GCCAATCCAATAGGTATTTTTTTTATTTACCTGTGGGTAGGTATTTTTTTTTTTACAATAAAAAAATATACATACTAAATTTTCATTGGTCAAATTGATACCTATGCATAGGTTAAAAAAAAAAAATACCTACCATATATAGGGTACCAATCCAGTAGATATACTTTTTTTTACCTATTCATAAATATTGTTTTGGTGAATAAAAATTTATATACATATTTTTTTATAGTAAAAAGTAAGAGAAATATTATTAATGCTATGCGTCTTTTTATAGGTATTATTTTTGACCAATGAAAAGTTATAATGCATATTTTTTAATACTAAAAAGTAAGATAGAAAAATAGCATTAATGATATATGTCTTTTCATATGTATCGTTTTGGTCAGTAAAAATTTATCATGTATATTTTTATCATAGTAAAAAGTAAGAGAAGGACATAATATTAATGATGCACGTTTTTTCATGCACCTCATTATAGTCATTGGATCATCATTAAATAATGACCGAACGGCTAAAAAAAATATCTACACATAGATTAAAAAAATTACTATTAGATTGACAACCTATATATATATATTAATATATAATGCTATAATTGAGAGATTATATGTTACTGTTCATTATAAAGTTTAAGAATAGTTATATGATTAGCTAGGCCTTGTTTGGATGTACCTCTATTTTTTTAAATATAAATTAAAAATGGAAAAAAAGTTTTATTTATGTTTTAATGTTTTAGAAACAATAAATTATAGGAAAATATCTACTGCTACCTAATCCTCATCTAACTCCATTAGAAATCATATATTTCATATCTACTGCTAGTGTAACTCGAATCTATAATTGAAATTCAAAATAATGGGTACTTTTATCACTTGAACCAATCCATTTCATTAGAAATAAAAACTTACTGAAACTCTTGAAAAACAACGAACTTACTTGACAACACACAAAAGTATTTATAATTTCAAAAAACAAAACACATAAACATGCTTAGCAACAATTATATAATAAAACCAAAAATTGGACATAGACCATATGGTCTAAATTGAGTGAGGGATGATACAAAAGGTGAAAAAAAAAGGAGAGTAAAAGAGTATTGAAAGGAATTAAGAGTCAGTTTGGTATTGTAGTATTATGTTGTAATTTTGAAGTAGCTTTGTTGTGAAGAAAAAGAATTCTAGTCATTTAATAAATTAATTATAAAATTGTTATAGTATTTAAAAGCAGCATCTAAATGTTTAATAAACTATTAATTATCTATACTTTAAAATGAAATCTTTAAGAGTAAATTTATATTATAATAGCTTTGTATTCTAATTTTCAAATTCTACTTAAAATAATTATTACACAATACTTTTTAGAATATAGCTTATCAAAAATGATAACTTACTAAATATCTTCCTCTTCTTTTTTCTCTAACCACTTTCAAAAGCTAAAAATAGTATTTAGAACCAATCCTGAAAGAGAAAAAGTAAAAAAGAAAAGGACGAGAAAGAATATGAGTGAGAAACTAAAAAAAGAGATGAGGAAAACTAGAGAATGGGGAGAGAGAATATGTGATGTGAGAGAACACTACAGAGAAATGAAATGAGAAAAATATGATAGAGAAAGTAAATAGAAGAAGAGGATAGAGCAAGGAAAATAGGAGAGAAAAAGTAATTAGAGAGAGAGAAAATAAATTAATAATTTCTTTTAAATTTTTTGTTTTGAAATAATGTGGAAGAGAAAAATTTTTCACTTTCATTATTTTTATACAATTTTTTAAAATAAAAAATAAAAACAAAGTTACCAAGTTTACTTTTGAAAAGAACAAAAAAAATTATAATTTTTTTTTCTCAAATAGAAAAAAAAAAAAAACAAAACAAAAGTGTATTAGTTGAATCTGTGGCTCAAAATTGCAACACTCTTTTCGGTGGCCATATTTGTTGATTCTGCAGTCCATAATTTTGCCACCCACAAGAAGACTTGCTAAAGTAAAGTATTGCTGCCCAAGATCATTGCCAGAGAAACCTTTTTGATTTGCGGCTTAATGGCCACGTGAAGGCTTTGCTTTTCTACCTAAAAGTGTTGACCCAAGTTACGACCCATGTGAAGGATTTCGACTCTGTCTTCACCGAAATATTGAGGCCATGAATCTCACCTCACCTCATAACTAAGATGTCTAAGTCTATATATATGTAGAGTAGTACTCGTCCATTTGATGCAGAGAGAGATAGAAGGCAAGCTGCTCCTCCTTCACGTAGAGAGCATTTTAAGTGCGTTAAAGAGTGAAGGCTAACAGTAAAGAGAGGTGTGAAAATTAGAGTGATTTCTTTCTTACATAAAGAGAGAATTTGTGGGTGTTATTTGGGATTTGAGTTATGCGATTGAAGGTACATTGTAATCCACCTTTTATATTGTTGTTAGTGTAATTTTTTTGATCTCTCCCTCCGTGGACATAGGCAAATTGCTTAACCATGATAAATCTCTTGTGTCTCTCTTTTGTCACTATTTTTGCTCTCTAGTTTTAATTCTTTCACCAGCGTCGTTATTATTGTTGCCGTTGTATCGCTATTTTTCACAATAATTGGTATTAGAGCTAGTTTTAAGAGTGGTCATTAAAGTTTCTTTCATCTAGATAAAATGATAAACACCAAGTTCGAGGTGCCTTTTTACGGCAAAACCAGTTTTAGTATTTGGCAAACTAATGTCAAAGATGTACTAGTACATCAAGGGCTTCTCAAAGTTTTGCAAGGAAAGAAGCAAGAAGGCATGAAGGATGACGAGTGGGAAGAATTAGAAGCAAAAGTTATTGGTACTATTCGACTCAATTTGCCTACTAAACTTAAGTACTATGTTTTAAATGAAACGTCTCGTACAAAATTATGAAAGAATTTGGAAAAATTATATATGTCGAAATCTTTGATAAATCGACTGTATTTGAAGAAACAATTATACAAACTAAAGATGGAGGAAGGTTAAGATGTTAGGAGCCACATCAACAAGTTCAATAAATGCATCGCTCAACTGCAAAGAGTAGAAGTCAAAGTCGATGAAAAAGATTAAGCTATTATTTTATTATCATCCTTGCCAAAATCATACTAGTCTCTAAAGACTACATCTCTAGTCCGGAAGAGTCCGTTGATTGTAGATAAAGTGATGATCGCGTTACTTGAGGTAGACAATATTAATCAGCCAAGCACGTCTTCCCAAGTAGAGAGTCTAGTCGCGAAATTAGATTCTAAATCTGTATCACGAAGCGAAGAAGTTCCAACAAGAATAGTGATAATTCCAAGTCGCGTTCTAGAAAATACATGAAGTGCCGTTACTGCTATTAGAAGGGACATGTCAGAAGATATTGATACGAATTAAAGATAGACTTGGAGGCAAAGAAAAACCAAACAACAACGGAAGCCAATTGTGGGCCCGTTCCTAGATTATGTACTATGTAGACGGTTAAGTGACGGAACAGATAGCATGGGGCATACCGTTCGACACGTGTCCAGAAAGACTGCTTAAAAGCCACACGAGTCGCACGTGATACTGTATAGGCTCGTGATTGTCGAAGGCCAGGACCGAATCCTTCTCAGATCCTGGACAGGTTCGGCTTAATCTAATTCTTACCTCGACAGCTGGGGGTTAGGAACATCGAGGGTCTTTCGCTAGAAGATCATTGGAAGCAGGGCGCTGCTCCAGACCTAAACAGGGCATTTAATGTAATCCTGGGTAAGTGTGCGCATTGGGCAGACCATCCTGACAGGACGATTTGTCAAAGTCTTATCCCTGCCAGACTCGAGCTATAGGGGACGGCGGAAAGCAGGTCACGATGATGCAAGGGAAATTACAGTAATCGCGGCCCGTGTTTTCTGGAGTAAGTTATGATGAGAAAAGACACTCGATCCTGGGATTGAGAGCCAGAAGATTATCAGTTCCAAAACTATATATATATGAGCCATGCGTTCTCTTGAGAGTGGGATAGAGATAGAGATAGAAAGAGAAATATATAAAAATTTATAAGTAAGAGAAAAACTTAATCTTTGCTACTCAATCTTAGGGGTAAATATCTGACTTAAGTATCAGAGAGTCTTTGCAGGTAGCCACCCTCGCCTTTCTGATCCGACTTGAGATCAAAAGTACTCTGAGATGGCGAGGATATGTGGACAATTGATATGCACAGCATCAGCAGTTCGGAGTCACGTGGATAGCTGGAAGAATTGCACCAATAGTTTGGCGCTGTCTATAGGAAGTTAGGATGTGAGAGAAGAGTCTCACGATAGCGCTCTCCCCGAACAAAAAGCCATATGATATCGGATGGCACCCTTATGAATGACGACAAAAAGCACACATCCTGATGCTGAAGGAAGCTCCCAGGAAGCACGACCTAATCTGGAATAAAAATTGGACCAAATGCTTGCCGCCTTGACAGAAGTAAATAGGAAGGTGGAGATGGCCCATAAGACCGTCCTGGGTTTAAAAGATGAAGTCGCAGAAGTTTGTATAGATAATGCCCGCCTTGAAGGGCTATTGGCGAGCAAGGCCAGGAGCGGGCGAAGGAAGAACTTCGATGAGGAGGTCTAGCAAGAGTCTAGGAGTCAGCAACTGCCAAGGGAAGTCCCCACCCCATCTAGATCGCGGATGCAAGGGGAATGATAAAGTCAGATAAGGCCCTTCTGGGCGGGATCGGCATTGGACAGACGACACTAGAAGTGCCCGGAAAGGGTGCTCCTCGACTTGAAACAGAAGTTGATGGCGGAGCTGAGTAAGAGGCTTGAGGCCTATCACAGTCTGACCCCTAACGATCTGGCAGAACAGACCATGCATAGGATCAATCGAAGGGCCTTCGCCGATTGGATCTAGTTGGAGCCCAAGCTAAAGGACTTCACGACCTCGACTTTTAGACCGTTCGAGAAAGGACCGACCCTCTTGACCATATATACCATTTCTAGCAGAAGATGGTACTAAAAACCAGGGACAAAGCCTTGACTTGCAAAGTATTCTCCACCACCCTGGCCGGGCCAACCCTGTTATGGTTTAGGCAACTTTTGGAGAAGTCTATAAATGAGTTTGAAGATTTTTGCAAACTTTTCTTAAAACAATACACGGGCGTCTGGAGGCAGCAGAAAACCATACGAGACCTAGACTGGTTAGAGTAATCTACGAATGAGTCTCTAAGGGAATATTTATCGGGTTTCTTGGAGGTGATGTCCTTAGTACACAACGCTGACTTGACCCAAGCCGCGAGCTCGTTTGTCAGGAGCTTACAGTCAGGATCGATACTGTCGGACCATCTGCTCTTGAATTTACCATATGACATGACTGATGTCCTGGCAAAATTGGAAGGGATATTTAGGATGCTAGAGAGCCACCAGAAAGCGCCCAAAGCCTCCGCGGTGATAACAATAACGCTGGCATAAAACCCGGCCACGCAAGGAGTGAAGAGGCCTGTGCTGGCCCAGGAGCCAACTCCGAAGCAGGGAGCCCCAACCCAAGTCAGTCAAGAAAGCAACAAGAGGAGGAAAACATTTAAGGACCTTATACCAAAGTTCGAGCTCAACACGCCGATTGATGTGATCTACCTCCAGATTAGAGACAGGGGCATTTTCAAAGATCTCTCCAAGTCTAGCGTTCCTCACCACATGAAGAACATGAGCAAGTATTACCAATTCCACAAAAATCACGGGCATGACCCCATCCAATGTCGTAGCCTTTACGTGCAGGTCATGATGGTGATCTAAGCTGGTAAGTTGAAGTAGTATGTGAAGGCGGGTGGAAGTCAATCTAAGGGGGACGCCGCTGGGCTAGAAAAAGAAAAGCATACCTAAGCTTCCGAGTCAGGGGAGTGGGCTCTAAGGATAGTGCCAGCAATTATAGGCAGACCAGAGCTGACCCAAAGTCAGGAAGTGAAGGGAAAACACCAGAAAAGAACCAAAGAGAGGGTGAAGCTCTTGAGGGGCCTGGGGTATTCCGTGAATCACCTGACGATGGAAGAGAGATACACCTCAACCTCCCCCATTGTCTTCACCCAGCAGGATTTGGCCACGGTGCGCCTACCTCATGACGACCCCCTGCTGATCAAGCTGTAAATCAACTCCATGATGGTAGGAAGGGTCCTAGATGACGGCGGGAGTAGCGTCGACGTCCTATTCCTCAACACTTTCGAGAGCATGGGCCTGAATCAGAGCACGCTCAGGTCAACCTGTCAGCCATTGTTCGCCTTCAATAGCACTACAGTCAGCCCCTTAGGCGTCGTGACTTTGAAGTCTATGTCCCAGAGAGGTGCCTGGACGTAGATTTCGTCGTCATCGATTGCTAGTCCTCTTTCAACATCATCATATTGAGAGGGTGGATCCACGCCATGCATGGGGTTGCCTCCACCCTCCACCAGGTCCTAAGATATCAATCAAAGGATGATACTTATACAATAGACATTAAAGGAGACTAGGCCTCTATGAGGAAATATTTTTCGTCTGTCTTGAGGGGAATCGATACGAGTGCGAACGTCTCGACAGGGGAAAGATAGCAATCAAAGGACCGCCTACCATCATACATGAAGCGGATCGGATAGTATTCTGACGGGTCAGAAACCACGATTGAGGAACTGGTAGCAGTCACTTTGAAAGAAGTAGAACCGAGGAAAGTAGTCTTGATCGGAGCCTTGCTGCCCGAAGAGAAAAAGAGCGAGCTGCTGGATTCCCTTAGGCAGAACAAAGACGTCTTCGCATAGTCCCATGATGACATGCCCGGAATAGACCATGCGCACGCCTGCCACTGACTGAACATAGATCCTAACTTTCCTCCGATCAGACAGAAGCCCCGAAGGTTTGCACCAGAGAAAAACAGGGTGATCAACAAAGAGGTCGAGATACTACTGGAAAACAGCCTAATCATGGAGTGCGTGTACCCATGCTGGGTCTCCAACTCAGCGGTGGTAAAGAAGAAAAACGACGATGATCGAACCTGCATAGATTTCACCAATCTGAACAAAGCTTGCCCGAAAGACAGTTATTCCCTGCTGAAGATCGATCAAATGGTCGATGCGATGGCAGGATTCGACAGGATGAGCTTCCTAGATGCCTACTCTGAATACAACCAGATCCCTCTATATAAGGGAGACCAGATCCACGTGGCATTCATTACGGAGCGAGGTCTGTACTGTTACAAACGCATGCCTTTTGGCTTGAAGAACGCGGGGGTGACCTACTAAAGGCTCATGAACAAAATGTTTGCCGAGCTGCTGGGAAAGACGATGGAGGTTTACATCGACGACATGGTCGTAAAGGGCAAAGAAGTTTCGGACCATTTGGGGCATCTGGACGAGTGTGTTCCATATTCTGAAGCACTACCGAATACGTCTGAACCCTAAGAAATGCACATTCTGGGTGTCCTCCGGTTAGTTCCTGAGGCACATCGTGAGCAGAAGGGGCATTGAGGCAACTTGGGCCAGTTATCCTCAATCGTAGATGTACAAAGACCCTCATCCATTCGGGAGGTCCAGTGTCTAACCAAGAAGATAGTCACACTCAGCTAGTTTGTCTCCAAAATGTCTGACCAATGGAAGCCTTTCTTCCAATGCATAAAGAAAAGCTCCACAATCGTCTAGGAGGAGGAGCAGGACAAAGCACTGATAGAGCTCAAACTGTATTTAAGTCACCCACCTATCCTAGCTTCCCTAGCGGAGGGGCATCGCCTATATGCTTATTTGGTAGTGTCCGAAGTAGCGATCAGCGCCGTACTGTTCGTCGAGGAGGACAGCAAGTAAAAACGGGTGTTCTATGCAAGCCGTATGCTCCTGGACCCCGAGACGCGATACAGTATGGTGGAGAAACTGGTTCTCGCTCTGGTTAACACTAAGAAGAGACTAAGGCAGTACTTCGAGGCACACTCGATTACAGTGTATACGGACTTCTTCATCGGACAAATCTTGGTCAAATCGGACCTATCGGGACGACTGACCAAATGGGCCATCAAGCTAGGGATATACGACATCGAGTATCGGCCTCGAGTGGCGAAGAAAGGGCAAGTCATGGTAGACTTCCTAGTAGAAATCCAATCCTTGGGTAAGCCACGCGACCCACCACAGATGCCTCCGGCTCACCTCTTTCAACTTGGACCCTCTATATCGACGGATCCACGAATATCTCATGGTCAGATATCGAAATAGATCTGCAGACCCCAGTAGGACTCAGGGTAGAGAAAGCCTTGAGACTTGGTTTCCAGGTAATGAACAATGAGGCGAAGTACGAGACGCTACTACAAGGCCTTGAGCTGGCTCTACACTTCGGAGTAGAGAACATCGCAGTAAAGACTAACTCGCAGCTGATCATGGATCAGGTTAGGGGAGACTTCGAAGTAGAAGAGCTAAGATTATAGAGGTACTTCTCCAGGGTAATGGGGGCGAAAGTGCGCATTAGCCACTTCGATATCGAACAGATACCCAGGGAAATAAACCAAAAGGCCGACGAGCTAGCTAGAAGCGCGTCGATCGGGAGGATGACCAAATACACAGAGATTCTACTAGAAGGCAAAAACACGAGAGACTCTTTGGAGACCCCTGCATGCCACATGTTCGTGACCGACTCTGAAGACAAAGGTTGGATGAGACCCATCACCCAATACCTGTTGTCGGGAAACCTGTCTATAGACCCCCAAAAAGCAAGGTCGATCAAATTGAAGGCTGCCCAATACTCGATAGTTAGGGGACAACTGTATAGAAGATCAACGTTTGGACCAATGCTGAGGTGCGTAGGCCCCATAGAGGCACAGAAGCTGATGGAGGAAATCCACGAGGGAATGTGTGGCAACCACTCTGGCGGGTATAGCCTCGCTCATATGGCCTTAACTGCTGGATACTTCTGACCCTACATGATGACTGAGGCGGCCCAGTTTGTCAAGAAATGTGATAAGTGCCAGAGGTACGCCCCTTGAAATGCCAACCTGCGGAAGAGCTCTATTCAAACATAACTCCTTAGCCCTTCGCTAAGTAGGGTCTGGACATCATCAGAAAGCTCCCCAGAAGCCCTAGGGGAAGAAGAAATGTCTTACCGGCCACCAACTATTTCATCAAATGGGTAGAAGATGAAGCCTACGCAACTATCAATAAGGCAGACACGATTAACTTCATTTGGAAAAACATAATCTGCCGATACGGAATCCCAAAAGAAGTACATGTCACCATGGCACGTAATTTCAAAACGCCAAGCTTAAGGAGCTGTTTGATTTGTATGATATAAAGCTTAGCTTCTCATTCGTAAACTACCCTTAGGGGAATGGCCAAGCAGAGGCAAAAAATAAGGCTATATTCAGCAATATTAAAAAGAACTTACAGGAGGCTAAAGGAAGGTGGTTGAAAGAGCTACCAGCCATCGTGTAGGCCCACCGAACCACAGAGCGGAGATCAACGGGAAGAACACCGTTCGCCATGGTCTAGAGGTCAGAGGCTATGATCCTAACCGAAATTGGCCTCTTGACCCTTTGTTCCGAAGTGGTAAGAGATGCCTCATTGAACGAGCAGTAGCTAAGCCATAACACAGACCTCCTTGAAGAAACAAGAGACATGGCTCTTATCCATCTAGCCTTGTACCACCAACAAGCCAGGTCTTATTACGCAAAGAAAGTCAATGCTCGTCAGTTTAATGCTGGAGATTAGGTCTTGAAGGTCAGAATAGGAAATTCCTCAAAGCTAGACTCTAACTGGGTCAAACCCTATGAGGTGATCAAAGCGCTTGACAATGGCGCGTACGTCCTAAAAGAACTCAAGACCGGGAAGAGCCTATCTAACACGTGGAATGCCTAGCACTTGAAGAAATACCACGTGTGAAACACATGTAAATGTTTGTATTATTAAATAGCCCGATTTCAAAATAAATCGAGATGTCTACTATATAGATTTACTCGCTAGATTGCTATGTAAAAGGGTCTGCCCCCAGTGCCAGACCCCTTGAACTATTCGCACGAAAAAAGATCGTACTATGGGAATCACATCACGCAATAAAATGCTTGCCGATGGCCCGAGAAAATGTACGAGGAAGAATAAGCTGTGCAATAAAATGCTTGCCAGTAAACCTAAAAAAAGATCGTACTATGGGAATCATATCGCGCAATAAAATATTTGCCGATGACCCGAGAAAACGTATGAGGAGGAATGAGCTGTGCAATAAAATGCTTACTAGCAGACCTAAAAAAAGATCGCACTATGGGAATCACATCGCGCAATAAACTGCTTGCCGATGGCCCGAGAAAACCTACGAAGAGGAATGAGCTGCGCAATTAAATACTTGCTAGCAGACCTCAACAAAGATCGTACTGTAGGAATCATACCGCGCAATAAAATGCTTGCGGATAGTTTGAGAAAATGTACGAGGAGGAATGAGCCACACAATAAAGTACTTGCTAGTAGACCTTATTAAAAATCGTATTATGGGAATCACATCGCGCAATAAAATGCTTGCTGATGACTCGAGAAAACGTACAAAGGGCAACAAGCTGCGCAACAAAAACTTGCCGATGACCCTTAAGAAACACCTGCATGATAGGCAAGAATTGAGCGATAAGACCCTCCCCCCCCAAGAGAACACCTTAGCTACGCATAGGCTAAAGGTAAACAGGGTCAGGGTCTACTTGTTGGAAGTAGACCCTCCCCAGAGAGTACCTTAGCTACGCATGGACTGAAAGTAAATGGGACCAGGATCTACCCATTGGAAGGATCCCCTCCACTGAGCTTGGCAATCTCCCTACGGGAGCAAGCAGCACCAGACCTCGCGCCTACCTGCTGGAGCTGGGGCCTGAAGAAGTCGGTGCAGTAAGCTCACCTAGCAGGCTTGAAGGTGCTCTTTTGCCATACACAATCTTTATGGCCGGCATCTCTCAAGTCATTGGCCCGCCTACCTCAGGAGAAGGCACCACGGATGTTTCACCCCCGGACACGAACAGACCCTCTAGCTCGTGGTCCGAGCCCATTCTTGAGACGACAACTCCCTGCTTCCCTGCCTCGTCCTCAAAAGACACCACCAGGTGCTAACCAGCAAGGACCTTGGATCGAGCTCTGTGGACAATGGTACTCCCCTTGGTAGAGGAGGGATCTACCAAAGAGCCAACGTCCAAACCTACAAGGGCGAACGATCTTATTAGAAAGCAGCCATGACCTAATCGACGAAGCGTCAAGGTATGGAATAAACTCATTCCTAACCCTTTTGGGGGCAGCAGCCTTCTTATTTCGAAACATGACGCACTCCTCAATCACGAGCTTCATCGCCTCTTCAAGCTCATGGCTAGTTGGCACCACCAGGTTGTCGGGGCTTGCCAGCTAGCTCGAGGCTATGATTTGATGACCCACTATGGCGATGTGGCTCCGCTTATCCCGGTGGAACTGGTTTAGAGCCGAAGTGTCAAGCTGGCTCTGAAAGTGCTTGGAGATGACTCATGTGTCCAGTGGGAAGGAAGATAAGAGACCATCCTCGACATCATGTTCATCACCTGGGGATTTAGAATGGCCTGAATATGTCGACAATCCCCAGAGGCTCTGAAGATGATGACCCCCTCCAGCTCCTTGAGCTGCCCTGTCGATGGCCATGGCTCGAACTTGTTTTCCTCCACAGAAGCTACGCGAGGCTAGATATCATGAGTAAAAATGGGCAAAACTCACTCAGACCAAAAAATCAAAGCATAACCAAGTACTTATTTTGCAGAAAAAATGGGAGGATTTGAAAAGCTCCTCGTTCACCCAAGGAGAGCACCACGCTCTCCGACGGCATATAGCCTAGAGTGAGAATCCCACTGCTTGTCCGATCTCAGCAGACCCTGGAAAACGTGGCACCCTAGAAGCAGGTGGAGGTAGAAAGTAGAGTAAGAGCTCCTTTTGTGGATAAAGGTGAGCTTGTAGGCACAGAAGACCACCTCCAGATTGATATGCACGTCGAGGAGGACTGACAGAGCAGAGAGCCCCATTAAGATCATGACCCTGTTGGCGTTCAACTGCATCGGGTGAATCCCCGTCAGGCTGAAGAACTAGTGGACTAGGGGAGGAAGGAGAAATCACAGCCATTCTAGGTGTTTCCTCCCAAGACGATGGAGCCTTCAGGGGTGGAGGGGCGAAGGTACTAGTCTGCCGGGCCCTTGACCCTTTGTAAGGTGACTCCGCCAGGGAAGCAGTGCTGCCTCCTTAATGAGCCCAACTCAGAATCTGTGAAGGGGCGGAGGTTCTGACTCTGGTTCAGAGTCATTGTCATGGATGCGATCGAAGAGGGCAGAAGTCTCGAGATAAAGGAGGACTTGGGAACCCTAAGATTCGAGAAGGCTGAAAATTTTGAAAGAAAGGAAGCAGGAGCACTTGCGAATTTCGGTAAAGTAAGAAATGAGCGCAAGTGCGGTTTTTATAAAGGGGAAGCTGAAGAGTTTTCCCTAGAGGAGAACAGGTGGCAGGGGGCATATCGTCCGATACGTGTCCAGAAGGACTACTTAAAAGTCACACGAATTGCACGTGATACCGTATAGGCTCGTGGGTTATCGGAGGCCAGGGCTAAATCTATCCCAGACCTTAGACTGGTTCGGCATAGTCTAATTCTTACCTCAACAGATAGGGGTCAGGAGTCTCGAGGGTCTTCCGCCAGAAGATCATTGGAGACAGCACGCTGCTCCAGACCCAGACAGGGCATTTAATGCAATCCTGGGTAGGTGTGCGAATTGGACAGACCGTCCTGATAGGACGGCAGATTGTCAAAGTCTCGCCCCCGCCAGACTCGAGCCATAGGAGACGGCGGAAAGTAGGTCACGACGATGCAAGAAAAATTACGATAACCACGACTCGTGATTTCTGGAGTAAGTCATGATGAGAAAAGATACTCAATCCTGGGATTGAGAGGCAGAAAGTTCTCAGTTCCAGGACTATATATATATGAGCTATGCGTCCCCCTGAGGGGGGGATAGAGATAGGTATAGATAGAGAAATATATAAAAATTTATAAGTAAGAGAAAACTTAATCTTTACTGCTCAATCTCAGGGGTAAATATCTGACTTAAGCATCAGAGAGTCTTTGCAGGTGGCTACCCCCGCCTTTCCGATCTGACTTGAAGTCAAAAGCACTCTGGGATAGCGATGATACATGGGTAGTTGATAGGTACGATATCAGTTGTTCAGAGACACGTAGACAACTGGTAAGAACTGCACTAACACAAATATTGCTAACAATAAAGCAGGCGATGAAGGAAATATATTGTTAGTTTCAACAAATAATAGATCACTACCTGAATGTTGAATACTAGACTTTGGATGCTCATACCATATGTCCCTGTAAAGAGTGGTTTCATACATACAAACCCTGCAATGTTGATACTGTTCTAATAGGAAATGATGCTGCTTGCAAAATAATTGGAATCGGTACTATAAAGATCAAGATGCATGACGGTACTATCGGAGCATTGGGTGATGTCAGATATATTCTTGAGTTGAAGAAAAATTTGATCACCTTTGAAACTTTTGATTCTCTAGGATATGGTTTCTCATCCAAAAGCGAAGTATTGAAAGTAAGTAGCGGAGCTTTAATGGTGATGAAAAGAGAAAAGATAAGAAATCTATACAAGATACTTGGAGATACAGTTACAGATATTTTGAATTACATACATATTGACATGTGGAGACCATCTCTAGTTACATCATATGAAGGTTCTTTTTTCTTTTGCTCGGGACTGAAAAAGTTTAAGTTTGGGAGTGTGATTACTTTATGAAAATAGAGTTATTTGTATTTTTTTATTTATATATTTTGTGTATTTTTAGATTAATTTAGGTTATTTGATAGTTAATTTAATTTTTAGTATTTAAATATAGTTTTATTAATTTTAGGTATTTAATTTGATTTAGATTATGTTTTTATTTATTTTTTTTATTTGATTTGTTTTAGATTAAATGAAAAGGAAAAAGGAAAAAGAAAATCGGAAAAATAAAGCAAAGATACGCGAATGAAGAATTGTTTGATCTTGGTTGTCAAATCACGACCAAAATCAACCAAGCAGGCGTGTGCAGTTGGCCGCTGGGAGCAGGCGTGTGGAAGGCTGTAGATAGCTAGGGCCCACGCTGTTTGTACAAAATCAAATTTCAGCAACAAAAAAGCATATAAATATTTATACACAAATGCATAAATATATATATATATAAGTCGATATGATATATGATTTTTTTCTCGTTAATTATACTTTATTGTTTTTGAAAAAAAAAATCGTGAAATAAAGCTTTTCAAGCATGTTTTTTGTTTATAAAATTGAAAATCAAAACAAAATTTTTATTTCTATTTTCAGTTTATTTAAACAAAAAAACTGGAAGTGAATATAAGAAAGCCAATAATCTTTGCTATCCCCTACTTTTTGAGTATTTTTTGCCAATTTTTATGCTGAGTTTGAAACCCTATTTTTCTTTTGTTTTTTAAACTCTGCAACTTGAGCTTTCTCCATAATTTATGTTCAATTCCATTGTCTTTTCTTTTTTGTTTTCTCTTAAACTAGTTATTGTCTTATTGAATTTTCACATTTTATTTACTGAGGCCCAACAATCAATTAAGCCCAAGATAATGTTAGGCCATTAAAAATTGATTTTTTTCCCCAAATTTCATTCCAAACAATTTAAGTTTCAGCATCTATATGCGTATATGTAATCTTTTTTATGATTTTTCAGTGGTTTAGGATTACGAAATTAAACCCAAAAAAAAAAAAGGAAAACTTACATTAAAAAAAAAATCCCAAAATCCAATGGGGGCATATGCTCCCGCCAGGCCTCGTTTCCCTCCACTCTTAACTATAACTGAATCAGATTGAGCTTTTATAATTAATTTTGGCGGCAAAAAATTTACGTAGTCAAGAACCTTATTTTTTTTTATTTTTTTTTTTTTAAGTGTTGTAGTTGGGCCTTAATCAATTATATGTTTCAGTTATGAATTAACTCGAAGATGGTTAAAATTTAATTATTTAGTGTCGGACATTACTTGAAGTTCCAAAAAAATTGCACGCGAGTTTAAAATATTTAAAAAAAAACAAAACAAAACAAAAAGTGGGGCATTTGTCACACTGGTCTCCTACCCTTCTCCCTCTGCTCAATTTCTCGTTATTAATATCTAACTACAAACGATATTAGAATAAAACAGTTTTCAAAACAGAATGAAAATTAATTGCATAGTCAAAATAGACTTTTTTTTAAAAAAAAAAAAAAAGAAACGGTGAAAGTTGTTGATGGAGGTTTTATCAACAATAAATTTAGAAAAAATTAAGAGATGTGGCTAGTGCAAATTGAGTTAATAATCAAAGCAAATAAAGTGAGAGGATTTTATAGTGGTTCAGCCCCAAAAAGATGAGTCTACGTCCACTATTTTTCACTATTTTATGGAGAATTACAAGTACTCAAAGTTACAATGTCTCGTCTGAAAATTGGAAAACTGAAAAGCAATTGGAATACTGAAAACTTGATCCTCCTCGGAACATTGAGTCCCCTTTATATAGGTAAAGGTAACCCTATGTCCCTATGATCCTAATTGTATAAACGGGTAACTATACAATTGGGTAATATAAATTAAGTAACAACATAATTGGATAACCACTCAAAACGGGTAACTGGTTGATCATAAATATGAGACTTTTGTTTCCTTTTCCTTGTAGGATTCCTGTTTGACATAGCGTATACTTGTTTCCCTTTTCTTTCGGAAGAGGTCATCCACAGCCTATACAGAGAAGGTCGCACATAACTTATGCAAAAAGAGGTCACACGACTATACAGAGGAGGTCGCATATAACTTGTGGAAGAGGTCGCACATATCCAATACAGAGGAGGTCGAACTTAACCCTTATGCGACCTTAGGATTTTAGACCGCACAACAATTGCCCCCCAGCTCCATTAGTTCTTTAGGACGAAATGGAGCTTCCAATTACCGTGCAACCTTAAAAATGTGATGTCATGATCTAAACTTGAGGTTTGAAGAGTCGAAGAGCCGCCAGATTTCAAATCCCATCCTCAAGATCACGCGTATCTTTTTCCTGACGGAACAGAACACGTGTAGCCTTTTCTGAGAAAGAGCAGAATTCGAGGAAGTCTAATGATATCAACCGTCTCTCTTTTAAAACCAAATCTTTTCAAATTTTAAACAATCCTGATTTTTCAGAAAAAATCAAATACCGCGCAAATCTTCGGCCTTCAGATTTAAAAATCAAAATCCCTGATCTACGGCTGTGATTTAACGGTGCTTGGAATATAAATATCAGAAACCAGCCTATTCCTGTTTCATTTTACTGTTTCCATCTCAGAGAATATCAAAACACCAGTGAACTCTAGAGCGTCGTTTAATCCTTCAGCTCGCACAGTCACAGCTTTTTCTCCGACGAAGTTCAAATCATCTCAAATTCTCCGCTTCTGAAGAAAGGTCAGTTCATTTCTTCTCTTATTCCTTCTGTTCTTGAAAAAGTGATTTCAATCTTTAGGAATAAATACTCATCCCCCACTGAAGTGAAATGAGAAATTTTTTTTTTACACTCCCCCTTTTTCAGTCCGTAGGGTAGACTTACTAGATAACAATCAGAAACGAACTTGTGAAAAGAATTCCTAGGGTCTGATACCCTATTTTATTCCCAACGAACTGCTCGAACATTTATTGATGAACTGTTCGAACATTTACTGATGAACTGCTCGAATATTTTTACGAATCCGTAGACCCTTTAGGAATGAGCTTGCTTACTTAGTACAGTCTTAAGATGAATACCCAAAGTGCTAGCATAGTGAAAATCCTCGATGCCTGAATCTCTGCATATTTCTTTTCAGATGTCTAGTAGTGAGGAATTTAGGGAAGGAAATGCGTTTTCTGGAGAATCTAACTCGAGTGTTAGCTCCATTAACCTCGAAGACTATCTCGAGCCGGAACCCGAGATAGAAATAACAGGGACCAGACAAAGTAGTCCTCGAATAGGCGATCTCCCTCAGGATCAGTAGCCCAGACATATAAGGGATGCCCCTGCATTTTCATCTGGCTACCAATATGTAGAAGGGAATTGGTCATGTACCAATGTACGGACGAGCTGCACATCGAACAAACTCAGCAAAATTGCGAGCAGCTATAAGATCGCTATTCCACTTCGTCTACCAATGGAATTTAACCTACCACATACTCCTCCACATGGACTCGCTTCCTTTTCTGAGGCAGTCCTCAAGTGTGGCGTGCATATCCCACTCCATCCGTATATAAAATCAGTCATTGATTATTATGGGGTCGTCCCTTTTCAATTGACCCCTAATACCTATAGATATATGATAGGTTTGTATATACTGTACCATAAACTAAGTTTAGAAACCCCTTCACTTGAAGAATTTGCTTGGTTCTACCAAATAAAATCAAATCCGTCAGATCTCGGCTTCTTCTATGCTAGCAAATGGTCGAATCAGGCAATAAAAACGATCTACGAGGTTCGCAACAACATGAGAAAATGGAAAAATCTATTTTTTCATTTTGACTATGCAGCTAACGGCTTCTTTCAGAATCCCGGTAGGTAGTCTTCCAATTTATTGCCTTGTTTTTATATTTATTCTTATACTGATCGCATTCAAATGTCATCGCAGATAATAGGGATCGACCTGGACTCTCTAGGGAACAGCTCGCAAGAGTATATAAAATCAACGACCTTCCAATTGAGGTATTTAAATGGAAGGTACTAGGTACTTCGAATAACCTGGTCGCTTGCGGTCTGCTTCCGAAGGGTGCCGCGTTCCCAGATCCCCCGGTTCTCTCATCCAGGCCTTCAAGCTCGAAGAAGAAGCCAAGGAAAAGGACGGACTTAGGTGCCTCATCTTCAAGGATTAGAAAATGAAAAGCACCAGCCACACCTCCACGCTCAGAGCCTTCATCTCCAGAGACAGTGTCACCACCAGCTCCTCAACCAGCTCCACAAGAAGAAGGTAATTACACGCTCATTCTAATTGCCTTTATATTATATTTCCTCGCTCACTTACATATCTGTACAGAGATGGTCATTGGTAGTGGCTTGCGAGCTCCACCTTCAACTCTCGAGTCCATGGCAAAAACCAAGACACCCGAGAGTACCTCGCCATCAAAAGGGAAGGAGAAGGTCGAATGCTCGAAGAAAAGAAAAGTTGCCTTCGAGGACTTCCCAGCAAGCTCGCCTCCTCCACAACCATCTCAGCCAGCGAGTCATCCTTAGCCTCCCACCGAGGCTGCTACTTCTTCGGAACCGACCTTGGCAGACAAAGGTGACGAGCTTTTCGCACTCCTCAACTAATTACCAGAGAAGGCTGGTATGAGCACAGCTTTTATTGACTGCTTCACATCTGAGGAAGGTTGGGAGCGGATGAAGCGACGTTCTGCCAAGTTCGCTTTTGGTTCTGCAATGAGGATGCTGGCCAATGTAAGCATTTTTATCTTCTCTCTATGTGTATTCTTTTGATGTTAACTTAGAGATTTATTTATATATATATATTTTTTTAGACTGCGGCTACTGCTGTCTTGATGCACGATCCGATTCTCGAATGCTTGGAGAAGGCTGAGAAAGTTGAAGAAATAACACAAGCATTCGAGAACTCGGAAAAGGGTCGGGAGGAGGAGAGAATGGCCTTCAACTTGGAAAAGCAGCAAATACTCGAGGACCTGGCCAAGGAGAGATCACTAAGGAGAATCTCGAGGAGAAAGTCAAAGAGCTCGAGAAGGTCATTTCTGAGCATCCGGATCGTATGAGGAAAGCGACCACCGAGGCGGTTCACAAAGCTATCGAGGAGTTCAAGGCGACCGAGGTCAAAGAACTTGAAGATAAAGCTAGTGATATCGCCTCGTCAACTATCATCTTTAACATTTCTGCGAGCATCTGGATTTTGACTTCTCCATCCTTGGCGAGGATGTGGTCGAACTTATGCAGAGCTTGAAAGAAGATACCACCAAGGCTGGGGATGGCGGCGCGAGCCCTTCTATATGAACTTTTTTTTTTTTTTTTTATATTTAGAATAATGCGGGCTTTGTTCTCCTTCTTTTCTGTTTATGTATGGATGACTCTTTTAATAAATATCATTTTTCCTTATATGCTCTTGCAAAATAATGAAAAGAAACAACAGTAATTTTAATTAAGTAGTCAATCACAAGTGATCGATCAGTACGCTTTTAGTGATTTGAATCCGACTAACTTAAAACGAGTTTTAAGCGTTAGGATAGGTTAGGTCGCTTAAGAAAACAATCAATACGAGTGATGCAAACTCTAACTGTGTTTCAAAAGTTCCATGTCAAAATAAAACATAGCAATATATCACTTCGAACGACGAACGTTTTGCTTAGTTACTTTTCTATTCGAGGAGAGAAATTGCGTAATACGACATGTTGAGGCATGAAGTGAGGAGAAAATCCTAGGATTTTAAGGAGATTCTGATACTTCGACGATCTGAGATTTAGATACTTCGACGATCTGAACCCTGTCTCCTCTAAATGGACGTTTGCATAGTCCCTTAGGAAACAAGTAGGAGATAACATTCTGATCCCACTGCCCCCTGAGTTTTATGGTGTCCGAAAACTGCCATAAAACTATAAAAGACGATCGGAAACGAGTTGAAGTAATAGCCGAAGAAGTATTATTGAATATTAATGAAGAAGATACAATAGGCTGTTGAAGATAACATGAAGATTTATTGATAATAACGACGAAGTTGTTCTGCATTCCAGGCATGCTCGACCTTTTGTCCACCGATGCGAGTTAGGTTATATGTTCCAGGTCGAATGACATTATCAATAACATAAGGTCCTTCCCAAGAAGGCCCAAATACACCAGCACCATGCTCTCTATTATTAGGTAGAACTCGTCGAAGGACAAGATCTCCAACTTCAAAATGTCTACCCTTAACTTTGGAATTATAATATCGAGCAGTGCGCCATTGGTATGATGTAATTCAGAGCTGAGATTGTTCACGCCGCTCTTCTAAAAGATCGAGTTCAAATTTCAGCAATACATCATTCTGTTTTTGCTCATAAATAGATCACCGTAGGGAGCCCACACCAATTTCAACAGGAATCATCGCTTCATATCCATAAGCCAAGGAGAATGGACTCTCTCCTGTAGTAGTTCGTTGTGTGGTGCGATAAGCCCATAACACTTCTGGAAGTACTTCTGGCCAAGTTCCTTTATGCTCCTCCAGCTTTATCTTTATATTTTGCTTGAGTATTTTGTTTATCGCTTCGACCTGCCCATTGGCCTGTGGATGAACAACAACGGAGAAGCTCTTTTTGATACCCAAGTTATTGCAGAAGTCACGGAACTCGTCACAGTCGAATTGTTTCCCATTATCAGAAATTATGGTATGTGGAATACCATAATGACAGATTATAGATTTCTAAACAAAATCTATCATTTTCTTCGCGGAGATGGTGCTCAAGGCTTCGGTTTCCGTCTATTTTGTAAAGTAATCGACTGCGACTACTGCATACTTCAAACCACCTCGCGCTAATGGAAGCATCCCGATAATATCAATTCCCCACACAGCAAATGGCCATGGACTAGTCATTGAAGTTAAAGGAACATGTGGTTTTCTAGGAATGGTCGCAAATCATTGACATTTATCACATTTCCTAGCAAATTCCAATGTATCCTTCTTCATAGTTGGCCAAAAGTACCCTTGTCGAAAAATCTTATTTGCGAGCGCTTGCCCCCCCAGAATGATTCTCACATATTCCTTCGTGAATTTTCCTCATAATATAAAGTGATTTTTTATCATTGACACACAATAATAATGGCGAGCTGAAACTCCTTTGATAAAGTTGCTCATCCTGGATGATATAGCGAGCTGCTTTCATGCGAAGTCACCTTGCATCATCTTTATTATCAGGGAGATCGCCATTTTGTATATACTGCTTATAGGGTCCATCCACGATGGTTCTTCATCAACTGACATAATTACTTGGGGTTCGACCTCGATGCTTGGTGATACTAGAAATTCAACGGGAACCACCTTCAACAATTCTACGTCTTTCGTCAAAGCGAGCTTAGCGAGTGCATCTGCCCGGGTGTTTTTAATACGAGGAAGAAGCTGTAGGTCATAAGTGTCGAATGTTAAGAACAACTGTTGTACCTTCTTCAAATAGGCCATCATTCTTTCTCCTCTCCCTTGATAATCACCCTTAACCTGACAGACGACCAGCTGGGAGTCGCTATACACCTCGATTACTTCGACCTTCATTTCCTGTGCGAGCTTTAGCCCAGCTATCAGTGCTTCGTATTCGGCCTCATTATTCGACACTGGGAATTTGAAGCGAAGCACATAATGAATATTGTGCCCTTCAGGACTGATTAAAACTATGCCCGCGCCTGCTCCATTTTCATTCGATGATCCGTCCACATAAAGCTTCCATAACTTTGATGTATCTGAGACGGGTTTCTCGAGTACTCCTGTGGGAAGATTGACGTCGTATGTAAATTCTGCAATAAAATCTGCGAGGGCTTGACCCTTTATAGTAGTGCGAAGTTGAAAATTGATGTCAAATTGACTCAATTCAATAGCTCATTTAAGCAGCCGTCCTGATGCCTCAGGTTTCTGTAAGACCTGTTTCAGCGGGAAATTCATGAAAACCCGGATGGAGTGAGCATGGAAGTAAGGTCGAAGCTTTCTTGATGCAATGACGAGTGCCAGCGCCAATTTTTCCATTTCTGGATATCTGGTTTCAGCATCAAGTAAACTTTTACTTACATAATACACAGGTCGCTGAATATTTGCCTCCTTGCGAATTAATGCGGCACTCATCGCATACTTAGAAACAGCGAGATATAAGTATAATTCTTCTCCCAGATTTGGTTTCGACAAGAGTGGAGGGGAACCCAAGTGTTTTTTCAATTCTTGGAACGCTTGTTCGCATTTCTCCGTCCACTCGAACCTTTTTGATCCCTTCAGCACCTCAAAGAAAGGTTGGCATTTATCGGTTGATCTGGATACAAACCGACTTAGAGCAGCTACCCTTCCTGCTAGGCTTTGTACATCTCTTGGTTTACGAGGAGATTGCATATCAATCAACGCTTGTATCTTCTGAGGATTTGCTTCAATCCCTCGCTGGTTGACCATAAAACCCTGAAATTTTCCAGATCCTACTCCGAATGCACACTTCTGGGGATTTAGCTTCATCTGGTATCTCCGGAGGATTTTGAACATCTCATCAAGGTGCTTGATGTGATCTTTAGCTTTCTCCGATTTGACTAGCATATCATCGATGTATACCTCCATTGTCTTGCCAATTTGTTTTGCAAACATCATATTGACAAGACGTTGGTAGGTCGCTCCCGTGTTGATAAGTCCGAAGGGCATCTTTTTATAGCAGTATAACCCTCGATCAGTGATGAATGAGGTGTGTTCTTCATCTAGCTCGTACATGGGGATTTGGTTGTATCCTGAATATGCGTCCATGAAGCTCAAAAGTTCATGCCCCGACGTCGCATCTACAAGCTGATCAATTCTCGGAAGAGGGAAGCTGTCTTTAGGACATGCCTTGTTGAGATCAGTGAAATCAATACAGGTCCTCCGCTTTCCATTAGGTTTTTTCACCAAGACCGGATTTGCAAGCCAGTCAGGGTAAAAAGACTCTCTTATGAACCCAATTTTGAGCAACTTCTCCACCTCTTCTTTTAATGCGACGTAGCGTTCTGGATTCATGGCTCTTCTTTTCTGTCGTACAGGCTTTTTTGTCAGATCTATGTTAAGATGGTGGGATATGATCCTTGAATTAATCCCTACCATATCCGAATGCTGCCATGCGAAGACATCCAAATTAGACTTCAGAAAAGCGATCAATGAAGCTCGCACAGGTCCTTGAACCTCCGTTCCAATCTTTAAAGTCCTGGAAGACAGATCGAATGATAAATCCTCCAGGTCTTCAACGGGTCTAGTTTTGATTTCTTCGTCAACTTCTCGAGGATCGAAGTCTTCACTGGTCGTTTCGATTGACGCTTTCACTGACGGTTCGACTGACACTTTATCTGATGATCCGACTAGAGCTTCGCTCGCTGCCTCGACTGACGCTTTATCTGCTGCCACAACTGACGCTTCATCCGCTGCCATGACTGACGCTTTGTCTGCTGCCACGATTGATGCTTTGTCCGACAGGTGGACCATCATTGCGCAAGATGTCATATCCTTTGCTGCAAGTTTTAGCGAGTTGTTATAACATGTCCTCGCATCATATTGATTTCCTCGCACCTCACCTACCCCATGTTGGGTCGGGAACTTCATTGTTAGATGGTAGATCGAGGTGACAGCTCGAAGTTCCCTTAATGTCGATCTTAATCTACCACCAAAAACTGGGTCATTATCGATAAAAACCTTGGAAAGGTCCCAACGCTGACCATCATTTCAATCATAACTATAGGCATCAGGCTGTCACCAGTAAAACCATAGAGTGGAGTGGCGGCAGGTTTCAGGTTGCTCTCATTCAAACCCATCTTTTTGAAGGCGTCGAAGTACAGGATGTCCACAGCACTTCCGTTATCGACCAATACTCGTTATAACTGTGTGCTTCCACAGTTAATTTTTATGACCAGTGCGTCATTATGCGGATAATGGACTTCCCTTGCATCTTGCTCTGTAAAGGTAATATCCATTTCCAGTACTCGTTGAAGCTTGTGTGGTCTTTGGTCAAGATGCATGACGTTGGTTAACGGCTGCTGTCGAGCTTCTCGCGCATATCTATCCTGTGCTCGCTTGGAATCTCCTCCAACATGCGGTCCTCCAAAAATAGTTCGCACCTCATGCTGAATTTCTGGAGGTCGCTGTTGGTCTTCTTCTCGCCTTTCGTCGCTCTGCCTGGTATACTGTCGTAATCGTCCCTCTCTAATCAGCCTTTCAATTTCATCTTTCAGGGTAAAGCAATTATTAGTATCATGCCCAATATCATTGTGATATCGGCAAAAATTGTTGGGGTCGCGCTTTGTCCTGTCCCGCTTCATTAGTTCTGCTTGTCAAAATTGCTCCTTCTGGTTTGTGACCACATAGATATGATCTATGGGTGCATTCAATTCAGTGTGATTGTTAAACCTCATGGGAGCTTTTGAAATCTCCTGCCTTTTGGGTCTAGGCTGATTCTCATTTGTCTGTTCATTATTCCTCTTGTTTTTCTTATTACCGCCGTTGTTGGTAATGACCGCATCTTTAATCGCATCTGTCCTTCCTTCTTTTTTAGTCTTTTGAAGATTTTCGCGTGAAGATTCTAACCTTAGATGCCGACCAACTCTTCGATTGAAGTCTTCGAGAGTTCTACACTCTCACTCAAGTAATTCCTCCTAGAGTTTTGTTTTTGGTCGCACGCCAGCCATCATAAGAGTAAGAACTCCTCCTTCAGGTGGGTTGTTGACCTTAGCTAGCTCTGAAGTGAATCGATTGAGATAAGACCGTAGAGTCTCCTCTAGACCTTGCCGGATAGCGGACAAACTAACAAGCGGAACAGTGAAATTCTTTGCGGCTTGAAATTGTCTTAAGAACGCCGTCTATAATTGTTGCCAGGACGAAATTGAGCCGGATTTAAGTCCTCGAAACCACTTCTTCGTTGCTCCCGAGAGTGTTACAGCGAAACATCTGCAGCGTGCATGATCACTAACCCGATAAAGTTCCATCAAGTCACTGAAGTGATCCATATGGTCCTGTAGATCAGTTTTCCCATCAAAAGTGTTAATGGTGGGAAGTCTGAATCTAGTGGGAAGGGCTGCAGCTCGAACCTCCTCACTGAATGGTGACTGACGATACCCATCAGCGAGCTCATCGTCCCAACCAGCAAGTGCGTCTAATGCGATCCTTAAATTGTGAACATCGACGTTCAGAGGGAAAGCATCATCCCTTGCTGGCGGTAAAAGTGGCCTTCGTTCGTTATCCTGTTTCATGGCGGGTTGGTCAGGTAGAGTATTCTGTGACTTGTGAGTGGAATCCAGTGAAATAGTGCGACGAGACCGACTTTGGTCGTTGTGATGTGATACAGATCGATCATGACTATTTCGTCGCTCCAAATACTGTCTTAGGTCTGCAGGATCTTGTCTTGACTCTTTGCTGATTCTTTCGAAGACGCTTCTCGATGGTCGTCTTTGTTTGCCACTCAAGCGATCTTGACTATTAGTGGATTTACGAGAAGGTTGTACACGATCATGGTTCGTACTTGAACTCTCCGTACCAGATTCTAGAGGCAAGTATGCGACCTTGCCTTTCCCTTTGGAGATGCGATCTTCATGACGCTCCTACTGAGTTCTTGGCTGGCCGCGTCTTCTCGTCTCTAGGATATGTATTCCTTTCTCAGGTAATTGAGCAGGACGTTCTTTGGGACGTTCGTGTTATGGTGGGGTCACCATCTGCCCTTCAGCAAGTCGTCGCAGGGTATCATTGATCTGGTTAGTGACTTGCTGAAGGTTCACCAGCGTCTCCTCCATACGATCCTGTCTCTGGGAAAGGTTTTCTGTTACAGTCATAGTAGGTTGATCCGGAGCTGGGTCTGCCTGTGTAGCGGCAGTACTTTGAGGTTAGTTTTGGCTAGTTCCGGTGACTCTGGTAGTGTTTCTAGTGTTTGCCATTATTGAAAAAGTAGAATTTGACAAATTTTTCTGCCGGAATAGCCCTCTTTCTAGCGCCAATTGTTGATGGAGGTTTTATCAATAATAAATTTAGAGAAAATTAAGAGAAGTGGCTTGTGCAAATTGAGTTAATAATCAAAGCAAATAAAGAGAGAGGATTTTATATTGGTTCAGCCCCAAAAAGATGAGCCTACGTCTACTGTTTTTCACTTTTTTATGGAGAATTACAAGCACTCAAAGTTACAATGTTTCGTCTGGAAATTGGAAAACTGAAAAGCAATTGGAATACTGAAAACTTGATCCTCCTCGGAACATTGAGTCCCCTTTATATAGGTAAAGGTAACCCTATGTCCCTATGATCCTAATTGTGTAAACGGGTAACTATACAATTGGGTAATATAAATTAAGTAACGACATAATTGGATAACCACTCAAAACGGATAACTGGTTGATCATAAATAGGAGACTTTTGTTTCCCTTTCCTTGTAGATTTCCTGTTTGACATAGCGTATACTTGTTTCCCTTTTCTTTCGGAAGAGGTCATCCACAGCCTATACAGAGAAGTTCGCACATAATTTATGCAAAAAGAGGTCACACGACTATACAGAGAAGGTCGCATATAACCTGTGGAAGAGGTCGCACATATCCAATGTGGAGGAGGTCGAACTTAACCCTTATGCGACCTTAGGATTTTAGACCGCACAACAGAAGTCAAAATAGACTTTAATTTCATTTGATGAACATTCGATAATTGTTGGAGCAGTAAAGGAGAACTGATGGTGGAAGTTGGTTCAGGTGTTAGCAAAGGGCTTAAAGAATGTGCAATTAACTG
The DNA here is from genome assembly GCA_002914805.1 of Parasponia andersonii. Classification (NCBI taxonomy): domain Eukaryota; kingdom Viridiplantae; phylum Streptophyta; class Magnoliopsida; order Rosales; family Cannabaceae; genus Trema; species Trema andersonii. Next base: position 500,966 of record JXTB01000201.1, on the reverse strand, counting down.
AAGCTTTAGCTATAATTATAAACGTTCTGAAAAACAAAAAATTAATAAAGCTGTTATTTAGCCGGTGAGGCGGCAGTGGCCGACTTTAATTGTTTTTTCTATGGTTAATATATGATTAAAGAAAATTTATCCATAATTTCCTGTTGATTAGGCATTCTATTGCTATATATTGTTGGAAGAACAAAGCGATAGAAGATGGTAGTAAAGCCAAAGCCAATAAATTGACAATTTTTATTCAGCACAATTGAACAAATAGCAAGCAGACCCACTGCTTTGTGAAGATATTCTTCCAATATACATGTGCGAGTCGTTTTCTTGTGCCGATGGTAACATGCATTGTTCAAGCTGTTTGTATGTAACAGAGAGGCTCATGGGTTGTCTGAATTGACTTGTAATATAATTTAGTTAGAGGAGGTTCCGTAGCGAAAGTAAATACATAGTCAAATCAGATAATTTTTAGGCCGTCACATCTATCGACATTAACGAAACATTGAAAGTTGAGTTAATTTATATAAATGCATATATAGGTCGATCGTGAATTCTGATCTCATTTTTAATATAGTTCCAAATGTCACTAATTGTAATATTTTCTAATATAAATAGGAGAAAGTACCGAAAATTTCCGCCATATTTTAACGAAATACATTTTTTTTTGTTAAACTACAAAATGTAAAATACAAATTTTAACCTTGGGTTTTTAGGAATGCAAAATCTATTCGCCCTTTTTTTTTTTTTTTTCAAAAAAAAGAATGTACCACCAATTTATCAAACTGAGTTAAAACTATCAATCTTAAAAATTTCCGTTAAATAATTTGTCAAATTTTTACCTGAAAATGACTGAAATTTCCTTAGTCAAATAATTAAATAATAACTTAAATGCCATATACTCATTTACAAAAATATACATAAAAAATTTTATTTATTTATTTTTGGGTTTTTGGTTACAAGGTTAAGGAGATATGACTATTTGATTAATTTTGGCTGAGGTTATGGTTGATGATTGGTAAAAGGGAAAGGGGGAAAGAAAGGATAAAGAGAAAAATAGAGACAAAATGAAAAAGAAATAAAATTATTTATTTAGTAAGAAGGAAAATGGAAAAGAAAAGGAGATGAAGAATAAATAGTGGGTCCATAAAAACTTCTTCCCGGAGATTTGGAGAGAAAATAGATGGCAAAAATTGTATATTGAATAGAAAAAGTTGAATTTACTAAACCACCCGTATATATATATCAATTTCTAAAATAATGTAGAGAAGAAAATTATCATTAAAATAAACTAGTTTTCTTCGTTCCATGCCAAATAATAATGATAGAGTAAAGTCTCTCTTATTTTTTTCCTGTCATTTCACAGTATACTGTCCAAATCTAACCTAAAGGGATAATTCTGATCCGATTTGATAAAATTACTGGGGCTTTTTTCATGGATGTAGCAGTTATGAGGAGAAAAAAAATGTTTTACAATAGTTTTTTCTTTTAGGCAAACTGGTCAAAGTGAATGTAAAACTATTTTCAAAAATTTCTATTCATCCATTACCTCAAGGGATACAATTTGAAATATCTTTAAGAGCATAAGTTCAGCAAAAGTACTAAACAGGTATTTTTGCTAAAATACAACATATGTTTTTTGTATTTTCCAATAAATAACGATATAAACCGACGATCAAAGTACATCATGAACTATAGAGCTAGCTAGGGCAATTCTACGAAAATGGAATTTTTCTTTGGAAAAGGATGAGCAATACGAAACTCGAATCCAGTTCAGAACAACTCGGAAGCTCCAATAAACCTTTCCAAGAAGATCAGAGAAATGATGAGAAATTGGCATTTAAAAAAAAAAAAAGAAGAAAAAAAAGAAAGAAAACGTATGGCACGATGTCCAATGCATCTCACCTACAAGGCCCACATCTAATTACATGTTGCCTCAATTTGTCTTAAAACCATTAATAAATGTGGACCGACCATGCGACGAAGATCTAACACATAAAGAAAAGCAGCATTGATACCTCTCCTCCGTACGAGTGATACTACCATGATAAATCGATTGTACAAACTTTTTTATGTATGATCAGTTTCTTTCGGGGAAAAAAATGCGATCAAATTCATACATAATTATTCCAAACGTACTACAAGAATTTCAGATCACTAGATCCGGTTTTATCAATCAAAACGACATTGACTACTAATCACGTGCTACAGCTGTCCCTTTGAGCGCGACACATTGAAATCTGTCTAGAAATATGAGCAATGAAACAATCCAACTCCCTCCTCGAAGCCCCACCCTCCGCCATTGACCGCCGGAGGGCCCCACCCAACTCCTCCGCCCTCTTCCTCATCTCATCCCCTTCTTTAGACGCCATCAGTTTCTTGACCCCGATCGCCACCGTGTCGGCCCTCGCCACGTCACCCCGGTGGGCCCAGTCCCTCACAACGGTACCAATCCCAAGCAACTTGGTCACTAGAACCGCGTTCCTTGGCTGGTCCGAGTGCATTGGCCACGCCGCTATGGGCACTCCCATTGTTATGCTCTCTACGCACGAGTTCCACCCGCAATGGCTCAAGAACCCGCCTGTTGATGCGTGCCCCAAAATCTCCAATTGAGGCGCCCACTCCCTCACCACGATCCCCATTTCTCTCACTCTCTCCTCGTACCCTTTTGGGAGTTCGAACTTTTTCTCTTGGGTCTTATCGAAAACGTCACCTTTATCGGCATCTCGAAGTACCCAGATGAACTTTTGGTTGGTTTGCTCCAACCCCAAAGCCAACTCTTCGATCTGTTCATCCGTGAAAACCGTGGTGGTCCCAAACGACACGTAAATGACCGACTTGGGTTCTTGCCTGTCGAGCCACTTTAAACACGTGTGTCTCGTCATGTCGTTTGCCGTGTTGTTCCCCATAAACGACACCGGGTTGAACGGACCAACTGCCCAGTGCTTCTTTTTGGGGAGAATCCTAGCGAGTGAGTTCATGTACGGCCTCTCCATGACACGGCTCGTGTTGTAGAGATTACCCGAGTTGAGCTTATTGAACTCGTATTGCGAGGCAATGAAGTCCAGGATCTCCGAGTTCAGACACCCTTCGAGGGACGGGATGTCGTTTGGGAACTTAACGCCATCGTCCATTTCTAACAACGACGTCGTTTTCGCCATCCCGTCACAGTAGAACAAGAAGATGGCGAAGGCCGAGACGCTGTGGAACGTGAAAGACTCGGCGTTGTGTATGGAAACGACGTCTTGGACGACGGAGGCCATGAGTGAGTCGTGGATTACGGCGAGTCGTCGAGTTTGGGACGAGAGCCGGCGGAGGAGAGCCGCCGCGGGGTCTCGGAGATGGCGTGTGGCGTGGAAGGAAGGGAGGAGGTGAGAAGGGAAGTTGTGTTGAGAAGTGGGGTTGGGAGGAGGGGAGTGGAAAGGAGGGATAGTGAAGTCATGGAAATGGATGTTCGGGATTGAATTTGGGTCCCACCCTTGGACTCGGAGCTTGCCTTGGCGGTTGTGGACGGCGGCGCCGACGACGTGGACCGGTATGTTGTAGGCGGCGATGAGGCGGGAGAGGTGGACGAGTTGGTTGATGTGGCCTTGCGCCGGCAAGGGGACGATCACCACCACCACGTCATGTGATGGTTTCATTAGTTGGTTGGTATTTGGTGTGACAGTATGGTTCTGGTTTTGATCATGATTATAGTGTTGGCGGTTGTTAGCCATATGGTCAACTTTTGGAAAGGTCTTACTATTATTATTTCTTTTTTGGGGAGGTCTATATGTGGTCTTGATTAATGGCTAGGATGGCAGGGTGGGTTTATATAACAATTAGGGTCTTCTCTCTGGTACATATGTATTGCAAGAGTACCTATTGGATTGGGATTCATATATACGTGCATATATATTATTACACTGTTTTTTTTTTCTTTTTCAAAATTTTGAAAGTGTTATTATTATGCCTTTTGGTTAGGAACGACGATAGGTGGACCCGGACGGTTTTTCAATTACCGCCAAATGTAATAATACACATGGCTCAATCATTTTTAAAATGCAATCATTTTTAAAATGCAAGGACGATGCGAGAAATAACTAATAACTAATAAATAATAAATAAAATCATGATTACTCATTATTTATTGATATAAAAAAAAATTAACATAAATATTCATTGATATACAAAATAAGAAAAAAAATTAAGATAAAAATATTAATTTTTTTATAATTGATAAAAATTAAACATAATAATATAAGAAATAATTTCCAAATTTTGAAATTCAAATATATTTATATATATAAAAGTAAATATAACTTTTCAAAATTATTATTTTATTAAAATTATACGAATATAAATAGTATAAAATTAAATAAATATATATTTATAATTTTACGTGAATATATATAAATATATATATTAGGTGGTATAATACAGATTGTACTAATAATATTGTCACACTATACACTATTGTTTTCCACGTTTTAATAATTTTGCCTAAAAGTGTTGCCATCCCTATTTTTGTGGTCCTTTTAGCCTAGTACGGTAGAGGATGGGTTTATACAAGGCAACAATTCTAAGCGGTTGCAGTTATTTAGTACTAGATTTTCCATTTTTTTTTTAGAGAGAATGATAATGCTAGATTTTCGTACTACCTATATTTTGTTTTGTGTCAATAATCCATTACTGAATCACGGTTACGTACTGTATTTACATAATACAGATATGACAGTTTACTTATAAAATTGGTGGTCCAGAACAATGCATGCCTTTATATTTTATTGATGTAATAGCATGATGATGATGCATGTTGGTACCACTCTATAGTCATTGACATTTAATTTAGAAGGGACTTTTTTCTTTTGCCTAGCACACAAACGTTTCAATAACTTTTATTGGATAAAGGCTATATATAACTGTCTAAAAGAGAACGATATTCATCACTTATATGTTCCGTGAAAATTAATTATTTGACGCCATATATTATATGATAGTCATATTAAAGTAATATATTTTCAGAGCTTGTTTGTGAATATTAATTTCTCTATTTGTTGTTTTTAGAATTTAAATAAATGATAAAGAAGATGGTATATGAGAAAATTCTTAACATTTATTGTACTAAAAAAAACACAAAACAGAAAGTATGAATGTTATCAAATAAGTCCTAAATTACAGTTACGAATAAAATATTACATATATCACTGGTGCACTGGTCCATTATGGTATCACTTTATAGTGTTGTTCCGTTTTATTTTAACAATTATTGTCGGAGCAGGCTTTTAGCAACGTGACGATGTGGAAGTAATAATGCGATATTACTATTAGACTGGCGGCATTAGTTGGTTAATGGTTATCATAACTCAATTATACTGGTGTTCCGCATAAAGGTTTTCTCTAAAATGGAACCATGTGATCATCAATTATTGACGTTCAAACAATTAATTAAACTATTCCTCAAAAAAAATTAGTTAAACTATTATTTTTCGTATACCCACGATTTGAAAAAAGAATTAGCGATATTCTTTTACATTTTATGAATATATATATATATATGTTGGAGCGGTTTTCACCAGCTGTCCACGTGTCTCTGAACTGCCGGTATTGTATCCTCTAACTGTCCACGTGTCCTTACTATCCCAAAGAGTTTTTGACTTCAGGCAAGATCGGAGAGGCGGGGAAGGCCACCTGCAAAGACTCTCCGATGCATAAGTCAGTTGGTTATCTTTGGTTCAGGGTAGCAAAAATTTAGTTTTTCTTTTTATGAATATATCTTTTTAAATGTTTCTTTTTTGTATGCATACATGCCACTCTTTTGGGGACGCATGGCTCATATATATAGTCTTAAAATTGTGAACCTCATGGTTCTCAATCTCAGAACCGAGTACCTTTTTTCACCAGGACTTACTCCAGAGATTACGGACTGAGATTACCGTGATTCTCACTACATCGTTGTAGCCCAGTTTCCGCCGTCCCCTATGGCTCGAGTCTATCAGGGGCGAGATTTTACAAACCGCTGTTCTGTCAGGACGGTATGTCCCATGCTCATACCTACTCAGGATCGCCTTAAATCCTCTGTCTGTGTCTGGAGCTGTAGTTGCTTCCCATTGTACTCTGGTATAAGACCCTTGGGGCTCCCGACCTTCAGCTGTCGAGGTAAAAATCAGACTGGGCCGAGTCCATCCAGGGTCTAGAATGGACTCGGCCCAAGCCTCGGACAGCCCAATGGCCTATGTGATACCACTTGTGACTCGTGTGACCTTTAACTAGTCACTCTTGATACGTGTCGGACAGTGTGCCCCGTTTATGACCTGTTCTGTCACTTAATCGTTCACGTGGTGTATGATTTAGGAGCGGGTCCTACAACTGCCCCCATTTCCCTAGTTGATGGATTCGTATCCATCAAGTGGGGAAATCGTTTCTCCGTTCCTCCAATTCGAGGGATACACGTGGCTCCCCTATTGCCGACGCGGAGGCACGCCATCCCATGTCACAATTTTTTCAAATTTCAAAATTCTGACGGTTCAGTCTTCCTTGTTCTGTCCTTCTCTGGGAAAAACCTTCGGCTCCTCCTCTATAAAAGTCGCATTTACGCTCATTTCTTACTTTACCAAAATCTCAAAGTATTTCAGCTTTCTCAAAACTTAGAGTTTCCGCACCTTCTTTTTCCTAGAACCTTTCGTCTTCTTCGATCACTTCTAACACGATGGCCCTGGAACTGAGTCAGAAACTTCATCCTGTCGCGGATTCCGAATTAGGGTCGTTGAGGAGGCAACTTTGCTTCCCCTGTAGAGTCACTTTGGAGAGGGTCGACGGCCCAACGGACTGGTACCTTCACCCCTCTGCTCCAGAAAGCTCTATCATTCTGGGGAGGCGGCATCTGGAGTGGTTGTAGTTTCCTCTCCCTCTTTTGGTCCATCAGTTCTTTAGCCTCACGGGGATTCATCCGATACAGCTCAATGCTAACAGAATCATGATCTTGATGGGGCTTTCCGCCCTGTCAGTCCTCTATAACATACATATAGACCTGGAGGTGGTCTTTTACGCCTATAAGCTCACCCTCATCCCCAAAAAGAGCTCCTATCCCACTTTCTACCTTCAACCGCTCCCGGGACGCCATATTTTCTGGGGCTTGCTGAGGTTGGACAAGCAATGGGACTCCCATTCTAGGCTGTACACCGTCGGAGGGGTGTGGTGCTCTCCTTGGGTGAGTGAAGAGTACTTCCAAGTTCCTTCATTTTTTCTGCAGAGTAAGTACTAGGTCGTAATTTTTGGGTCTGTGTTTACCTCATCCGTTATTGCTCACGATGTTTCTCCTTGTGCAGCCTCTGCGGAAGAAAGCAGATTTGAGCCGCAATTGTCGGCGGGGCACCTCAACGAGCTGGAAGAGATCATCATCTTCGGGTCCCCTGGGGATTGCTGATACATCCAGGCCATCCTGAACCCCTAGGTTATGAATATGATGCCTAGGATGATTTCATACCTTCCCTTCCTGCTGGATACCTGCGTTATCACAAAGCACCTGCGGAGCCAACTCGATGCCTCGGCTCTAAACCAGTTCCGTCGCGACGAGCAGAATCGCATCGCTATGGTGGGTCACCAGGTTACGGCGTCGAGCCAGCTGGTGGGTCCCTGCGACCTGGTGGCACCAACTAGCCACGAGTTCAAAGAGGCTATGAGGCTCGTGGCCGAGGAGTGCGTCAGGCTCTGTAGAGAGGAAACTGCAGCCCTCAAGAGAGTTAAGGGTGAGTCCATTTTTGCATTCTAGAGCTCCGTCGATCGGGTTATAGCTGTGTTCTAACTACATTGCTTGCTCTTTATAGGTTCTGATGCAGGCCCTTCAGCAGACCCCTCTCCGATCAAAGGAAGTGCCGCTGCGCACAAGGCTCGATCCAAGGTACCCGCTGGTCGGCGCCTTATGGTGTCTTCAGAAGATGAGGCACCCACGGTCCCCTCCCCCGGCCCTAGCGGACCTCTGACTCGGGAGATGATGGCCATAAAAGTTGTACTTCCTGGGGAATCTGCCACTCTGACCTCTTCCTCCCCCCACTTCGGTTCGAAGACAAGCGCGGGGTCTGGTTCTGCTTGCCCCCGTGGGGAGATCACTGATCTCAGTGGGGGGCTCCGAGGTTGAAGTATCGGCTGTCCTCCCCTCCTCTGGTCCCAATAAAGCGGCGTCACGAGGCCGACTCATCCAAAGAGAAGGAAGGCCCGGCAAGGAAGAGGGGTAGAACTACCTTCTCTTCCAACAGTGACAACGATGGGGACATGCTGACCCTCATAAAGAGGAGAAAGTCCGCGTGCGGTGGTCTGTCACGAGGAACTGGTCAAGACAAGACCGAAAAATCACAATCAGGCAGGGCTTTAACGGGGGTGGCAACCGGAACTGCCGATGCAGCAGCAGTCGCCGTGGTATCCTCTGCTGAGGATGCGCCAACCTCAGCTGTTGCCGAAGGTGCATTCGACGACGCTCAGCATTCTACCATCCCCACCACTACTGCTTCAGGAGGAGAGGGTGTCCTCGCAGTTGGCGACGTGGAGTCGCGTTCCTCAGATGTGGATAACGCCCAAGGAGAGGGTCCAGCTGCGGAGCCCGAGCTGTAGGCGCTATCCTTGGAGAACATTGAGGTCGTCGCCAGCCATAACATCGTGTAGGTTTAGCTCGTCTGGCCGCCACCTCTATTTTTTGCCATCCTTGCTGAACACTGACTTTCCTTTCTTGTATCTTGCAGCTAGTCGCTGTCCAATCCTTCTATTCCTCTCATGTCAGGGAGCTGACCGGGGAGTTGAACTCTCGCTCTACGTTGGCCGAGCAGAGCGAGGCCACCCTTGCTAAATTGAGGGCTAACTTCGACTTGTATCGGAGCCTGGATGAGGCTAGGATCGGCAGCGTGGTGGCTCATACCCTGAGTATTGAGAGGACCAGGTGCAAGGAGCTGGCCGCAAAGTTGGCTGAGGCGGAGGCCGGCAGGCTCACTTAATCTGAGGCCGCTAGGTTGGCCCAAGACGAGCTCAGGGTCAAGGAGCAGGACCTGCAGAATGCAGGGGCGGAGATAAGGCTAGCCTTCATCGCCTGTGATAGGGCCGTCGAAGATGCCAAAGAGGCAAGGAAGGCCGAAGCAAAAGCTAAACTGGAGGCCCATTCCCTTCAGTGCAGACTCGACCGGTCTAATGAGGTAAAACGTCATCTTTGCTTGGACCTCAAAAATTTGATGGGGGCTTATATAGAGCTGTCTCGCAAGCACGATGAAGATCTTGCCAACATTAACACTCTTTCAGTCGACTTGTCGCAGTGGCAAGCGGAGCTGAGGCTAGCGGCACTGAGGGACAGACTGGTAGATGCGGAGAAGCTAAAGATGAGGTATCAGAGGCAGGTAGATGTCCTTTCTACAGAGAGCTATAGGTCTGGCTGGGAAAATAGGGAGTTCGAAGGCCACACAGAGGTGGTAATGCCAGACCAGTTCGATGAGCAGAAAGGCATCGAGAGGGACCATTATTCCATCATGCATTACATGCAGCAGCTAGGGGATGAGATTAACTTCGTGTACCCTACTGATGTGCTGAAGATGCTCAATAGAGAAAAAGATGGGCCCTCTGCATCTGCCTCTGTTACTAAGGAGATCGTCCTCGCTTCCGGTCCGCTAGAGCAAACCTCGGAGGTTCCTTGCGGTCAACCTGAGCTTGGGGCCTCAATTGGTGATGGGTCTGGAGCGGTCGTTTTATCCAGTGATGACTCCGACCCTGGCACACCGCCCTCTGTCGGAGCTGGACCAAGTACCGAAACCGGCCACGCCCCCCTGGCTGGAGGTAATAGAAGACGTGTTGTTTTTCCAAGCTTATTCTATTCTCTTACTCCTTTCGTTGACCGCGTTTAGTGTTGGGGTCAGATATTGTGTATGATGTCATTCACTTGTCGGCAGCACGACTGGCGTTTGGGTTTGACTCGGCTGTATATAGTTTTGAGTTCTTAGTGAATTTTCCTCGTACTTTGATCGACGAGATTAACTTTGGAGACTGGGATGTGAATTTCGGCCCATCCAGTTTCGAGAATGTATAACCTCTGTTATGACTTATCTTGGCAGAATTCGACCCACGCGTGTAGCTGGATTTCTCTAACCCCAAATGGGAACGCGCAAGGAACCAGCTTTAGGGGTTGGTCGACAACTATTTGGACCCGTCGCTGCAGAGGAGAAGGCCTGGACTCAGCTCTCATCGGGAGCGAACAGGGCGGTACCACTCTGATGTATCCCTACGAGTCCGTCCAAGACCTGACTCTTATAAGTAGAGCTTCCGGATGTACGTCCCTATCGGCCATGTGCTTTGTACTTTTAGGAAATAATAAACAGAGTTTGATTTTAACTTCTGTCTTTATGCCTAGTCTTGTACTGGACTACTTCCAATGGGTAGGCTCTAACTCCGTTCATTCTTAGTTCATACGTAATTAAACCGTTCTCTTGGTAGGGTCTGCTTCCAACAGGTAGATCCTGACCCCACTTTCCTTTGTCTCGCACATGGTAAAAACGCTCTCTGGGGGGGTCTGCTTTCAATGGGTAGACCTTGTCCCCGCATTCCTTTGTCTTGCACACAGCTAAAACGCTCTCTGGAGGTGTCTGCTTTTGACGGGTAGATCCTGTCCCTGCTTTCCTTTAGCTTTTCACATAGCTAAGAAGCTCCTTGGGGAGGGTCTATTTGCAACGGGTAGACCATATCCCTGCTTTCCTTTGAGGGCAAGTCGTAAGCTTTCGCCGCGCGACTCTTTCTTCTTCGTACATTTTCTCGGGCCATCGGCAATCCTTTTATTACACGATGTGATTCCCATAGTACGATCGTTTTCGAGGTCTGTTGGCAAGTTTTTGGTTGCACAGCTCTTTCTTCTTCGTACGTTTTCTTGGGTCATCGGCAAGCGACGTGATCCCCTCTGTACGATCATTTTTGAGGTCTACTGGCAAGTTTTTGGTTGCGTAGCTCTTTTCTCTTCGTACATTTTCTTGGGTCGTCGGCAAGCAACGTGATCCCCATAGTACGATCGTTTTTGAGGTCTGCTGGCAATGTTTGGTTGCACAGCTCTTTCCTCTTCATACGTTTTCTTGGGTCGTCGGCAAGCGACGTGATCCCCTCAGTATGATCGTTTTTGAGGTCTGTTGGCAAGTTTTTGGCTGCATAGCTCTTTCCTCTTCGTACGTTTTCTTGGGTCGTTGGCAAGCGACGTGATCCCCATAGTACGATTCTTGATTGTGTGAATAGTGCGTGGGGTCTGCCACTATGGGCAGACCCCTTTTCCATAGTAATCTAAAGGATAAATCCATGTGGCAGAAAACTTGACCTGCTTTGGAATTAAGCTTTTTGACAAAATAAGCATTTACACAAGTCTTACAAAATTTACAAGCATCTTACACGTGATACTTTTTCAAGTGTTGAGCATTCCACGTGTTGGTAGGCTCCTCCCGGTCTTGAGTTCTTTCAGGACATATGCGCCATTGTCAAGTGCTTTGATCACCTCATAGGGTCCAATCCAACTGGAGTATAGCTTCGAGGAATTCCCTATTCTGACCTTCAAGACCCAATCCCCGGCGTTAAATCGACGAGCACTAACCTTCTTTGCGTAATAGGACCTGGTCTGCTGGTGATATGAGGCCAGGTAGACTTGGGCCACGTTTCTTATTTCTTCCAGGAGGACTGTGTTGTGGCTTAGCTATTGTTCGCTCAATGGGGCATCCTTTACCACTTCGGAGCGAAGGGTCGGGAGGCCAATCTCGGTCGGGATCACAGCCTCCGACCCGTAGACCATGGCGAATGATGTTCTTCCCGTCGAACTCTGCTATGTGGTTTGATGGGCCCATACAACAGCCGATAGCTCTTCTAACCACCTGCCTTTAGCCTCCTATAAGTTCTTTTTGATGTTACTGAAAATGGCCTTGTTCGTAGCCTCTGGTTGTCCGTTTCCCTGAGAGTAGTTCACGGATGAGAAACTGAGCCTTATATCATACAGCTCACATAGTTCCTTGAGCTTAGCATTCTGAAACTATGTGCCATGATCAACGTGTATCTCTTTCGGAATCCCGTATCGACATATTATGTCTTTCCAAATGAAGTTAATCATGTCTGCCTTATTAACGGTCGCATAGGCTTCAACTTCTACCCATTTGGTGAAATAATCCATGGCCAGTAAGACGTACCTTCTTCCCCTTGGACTTCTGGGGAGCTCTCTGACAATGTCCAGGCCCTATTTCACAAACGGCCAAAGAGTTATGTTCGAATGGAGTTCTTCCGCTGGTTGGCATTTTATGGGGGCGAACCTTTGGCACTTATTGCATTTCTGGACAAATCGGACCGCCTCGGTCATCATGTATGGCCAGAAGTATCCAGTCGTCAGAGCCTTGTGGGCGAGGCTACGTCTACCAGAGTAGTTGTCGCATACTCCCTCGTGGATTTCCTCCATCAGTTTCTGCGCTTTGATGAGACCTACACACTGTAGCATCGGTCCCATTGTCGATCTCCTATACAGTTGCTCCCCCACTATAGAGTATCTGGCAGCCTTCAGTCTGATTGACCTCGCTTCTCAGGGGTCCGCGGGTAGATTTCCCAACACCAAATACTGGGTGATAGGTTTCATCCACCCCTCGTCTGCGGAGCCGGTTGCAAATACATGACATGTGGGGGTCTTCGAAGGGTCCCTTATGCTCTCGCCCTCTAGGAGAATCTCCATATGTCCGGTCGTTCCCCCGATCGACGTGCTCTTAGCTAGCTCATCGGCTTTCTGGTTCATCTCCCTGGGAATCTGTTCGATATTGAAACCGCTAAAGCGGGATTTTGCCCCTATTACCTTGGAGAAGTACCTGTGTAGTCTTGGCTCTTTTACTTTGAAGTCTCCCATGACCTGACCCGCGATCAACTGCGAGTCGGTCTTTGCTACGATGCTCTCTACTATGAAGTGCAGAGCCAGTTCAAGGCCTTGTAGTAGTGCCTCATACTCCGCCTCGTTTTTCGTTGCCTGGAAACTGAGCCTCAAAGCTTTCTCTACTCTAAGTCCTATTAGGGTCTGCAGGACTATCCCGATAGTTGACCCCGAGGTATTCATGGATCCGTCGGTATAGAGGGTCAAGGCTGAAGAGGGGCGAGGCTTAGACGTCTGGAGCGGGTCGTGCAGCTCGCCCAAGGATCTGATCTCTGCTAGGAAATCTGTCATGACTTGCCCTTTCTTCGCCACTCGAGGCCGATACTCGATGTCATATATTCCTAGTTCGATGGCCCACTTGGTTAGTCATCCCGATAGGTTCGGCTTGGCCAAGATTTGCCGGATGGGGAAATCTGTATACGCTGTGACCGAGTGCGCCTCAAAGTATTGCCTGAGTCTCTTCTTAGCATTGACCAGAGCAAGGACCAGTTTCTCTGCCATACTATATCGTGTCTCGACTTCCAGGAGCATGCGGCTTGTATAAAATACCGGCTTCTGCTTGCTGTCTTCCTCGACGAATAGTACAGCACTGATTGCTACTTCGGATACTGCTAAATAAGCGAATAGGCATTCCCCCTCTGCTGGGGAAGCCAGGATAGGCGGATGACTTAAGTATAGCTTGAGATCCGTCAGTGCCTTGTCCTGCTCTTCCCTCTAGGCGACAGTGGAGGTTCGCTTTAGGCACTGGAAGAAAGGTTTGCATTGGTTAGACATCTTGGAGATGAACCGGTTGAGAGCGGCTATTTTCCCGGCTAGGCACTGGACCTTTTGAAGAGTCGAGGGTCTCTGCATGTCTGCAATTTAGGACAACTAGATCAGGTTGGCCTCAATACCCCTTCTGCTCACGATGTGCCCCAGGAACTGGCCTGAGGACACCCCGAACGTGTATTTCTTGGGGTTCAGACGCATCCGATATTGCCTCAAAATCTGGAAGCATTCGTCTAGATGTCTCAGATGGTCTGACGCGTCTCTGCTCTTTATGACCATGTCATCAATTTAGACTTCCATAGTCTTTCCTAGCAGCCCAGTGAACATCTTGTTCATGAGCCTCTGGAAGGTTGCCCCGCGTTATTCAGACCAAATGGCATGTGTCTATAACAATACAGACCTCGTTTCGTAATAAATATCGTGTGGATCTGGTCTTCCTCGTATAGGAGAATCTAGTTGTATCCAGAGTAGGCATCCAAGAAGCTCATCCTATCGAATCCCGCCATTGTATCTACCATTTGGTCGATCCTTGGTAGGAGGAAGCTATCCTTCGGACAGGCCTTGTTCAGGTTGGTGAAGTCTATGCAAGTGCGGTCGTCACCGTTTTTCTTCTTCACCACCACTGGGTTGGAGACCCAGCATGGGTATACGCATTCCATGATCAGGCTTTTCTCTAGTTTCGTCTTTACCTCCTTATTAATCGCCCTGTTTTTCTCTGGCGTGAACCTTCGGGGTCTCTGCCTGACCGAGGGGAAATTGTGGTCTATGTTCAGCAAGTGGCAGGCGTGCGCGGGGTCTATCCTGGGCATGTCGTTGTGGGACCACGCGAAAACATCTTCGTTTTACCTCAGAAACTCCAACATCTCGTTCTTTTCCTCCTCGGGCAGCAGTGCCCTGATTAAGACTACCTTTACTGGTTCTGATTCTTTTAAAGGGACTGCCACCAGCTCCTTAATCGTGGATTTTGGTCCATCGGACTCCTCTTCGAACCCCTTCATGTATGCTGGCAGGCTGTTCTTTGATTGCTACCTGTCCCTGGCCGAAGCACTTGCGTCGCATCAGCTCCCCACAGGGCGGTTGAAAAACATTTCCTGGCAGAGGCCTGGTATCCCTTGATGTCTATCGTATAGGTACCATCCCTTGATTGACATCTTAAGACCTGATGGAGGGTAGAGGCAACCCCATGCATGGCGTGGATCCATCCTCTCCCCATGATAACGTTGAAGGAGGACTGGCAGTCGATGACGACGAAGTCCACATCCAAGCATCTCTCCGCAGCGCAGACCTTCAGGGTCACGACGCCTAAGGGGCTGACCTTGGTACTGTCGAAAACGAACAGCAGTTGACAGGTTGGTCTGAACACATTTCGATTTAGGCCCATGCTCTCAAACGTGTTGAGGAATAGGATAACAACGTTGCTCCCTCCGTCGATCAGGACCCTTTCGACCTTTAGGGTTATGACGCCTAAGGGGCTGACCTTGGTACTGTCGAAAGCGAACAGCTGCTGACAGGTTGGTCTGAACGTATTTCGATTTAGGCCCATGCTCTCAAACGTGTTGAGGAATAGGATAACAACGCTGCTCCCTCCGTCGATCAGGACCCTTTCGACCAATACAAAATCAATCTGTAGCTTAATAACCAAAGGGTCGTCGTGAGGCAGGTGCACCGTGGTCAAATCTTATTGGGTGAAGGCGATGGGGGCAGCAGAGGCACAGCTTTCTCCCACTATCAAATGGTTGACGGAATGGCCCATCCCCTTCAGGTGCTTCGCCCTTTCTTTGGTCTTTTTGAGGCATTTTTCCTTCTCCTCCTAACCCTAGGTCGGCTCTGGTCTACCCACGATGGTCGGCACTATCCTCAAAGCCTGCTCTCCTGATCCGGAGGCCTGGGTTTGCTTGCCTTTTTCGGGCCTGGTGGCATCTTCCTGTTGCTGGGTTCCGCCAGCCTTCATGTACTGTCTCAACTTGCCGGCATAGATCGCCATCATAACCTGCGCATAAAGGTTGTGGCAGTTGATTGTGTCGTGCCCGTGATCCCTGTGAAATTGGCAGTACCTATTCCTATTTTTCATGTGCTCAGGAACGCTGGACTTGGGCGGGTCTTTAAAAATGCCCTTGTCCCTATTTTGGAGGTAGATCCCGTCGATCGGCGTGTTAAGCTTGTATTTCGGCAGTGGGTCACGAGACACCTTCCTCCTCTTGCTGCCTTCTTGACCGCCTTGGATGGGGGCTTCCCGTTTCAGAGTCGGCCCTTGGTCTGGCGTAGGCCTCTTTACCCCGTGCGGGGCCGGGGTTTGCACCGGTGCCGTTGTTATCGCGGTGGAGGCCTTGGGCACTTTCTGGCGGTTTTCCAGCAACCTTAATACCCCTTCTGACTTTTCTTGGACATCTGCCATATCATACAGAAGGTTCAGAAGCAGATGGTCTGACAGCATCGATCCTGGCTGCAGGCTCCTGATGAACGATCCTGCGGCTTGGACTGAGTCGGCGTTGTGCACTAGGGACATCAATTCTAGGAAGTGCGGCAGGTACTCTCTTGGAGATTCGTTCGCGGTTTGTTCCAACCGGTTAAGATCTCGCATGGATTTCTGCTGCCTCCTAGCACCTGCATACTACTTTAAGAAAAGTTTGCAGAAATCTTCGAACCCATTTATGGATTTCTCTGGGAGCTGTCTAAACCATAATAAGGCCGGTCCTGCCAGGATTGTGGAGAAGACTTTGAAGGTCATAGCCTTGTCCTTGGTTTCCAAGGCCATCTTCTGCTGAAAATGGTATATGTGATCGAGGGGGTCGAACCTCCCATCGAACGGCCTGAAGGTCGGAGTTGTGAAGTCTCTCGACTTGGGCTCCATCTGGATCCAATCAGCGAAGGCCGTCTGGTTGATCCCTCACACAGTTTGCTCTTCTAGATCATCGGGGGTCTGGCTGTGATGGGCCCCGAGCCTTTTACTCAGCTCTGCCATCATCTCTTGCTTCCAGTTGGGAAGCATACCTTCTGGGCGTCCTTGGTGTCTTTTGTCTATTGCCGCTCTGGCTCGGGATGGTCTCGTATGGCTTTGTCACTCACCCTGCACCCGCGATCTGGATGGGGCGGGAACCTTCCTCGGCGGTTGGCCCCCAGACTCCTGCTGGACCTCTTCGTCAAAATCTTCCCTTCGCTTGCTCTTGGCTTCGCTTGTCAGCAGCCCTTCGAGGGGCGTTATCTCTGCGCACTTCTGCGATTTCTTCTCTTAAACCCAGGAAGGCCTCGTGGGCGATCTCTCCCTTCCGATTTGCTTCTACCAAGGTGGCGAGCATCTGGTCTAGCTTTTGTTCCAGACCCAGTTGTGCTTCCCAGGAGCTACCTTCAACGTCAGGATGTGTGCTTTTGGTTGTCATTCTTGAAGGTGCCATCCTACGTTGTATGGCCTTTTGTTCAGGAAGAGCACGGTCGTAAAACTCCTACTCTTTTTTCTCACGCTCAACGGTTTCCCATAGACGGTGCCAAACTGTTGGAGCGGTTTTCACCAGCTGTCCACGTGTCTCTGAACTGTCGGTATTATATTCTCTAACTGTCCACGTGTCCTTACTATCCCAAAGAGCTTTTGACTTCAGGCAAGATCGGAGAGGCGGGGGAGGCCACCTGCAAAGACTCTTCAATGCTTAAGTTAGTTGGTTATCTTTGGTTCAGGGTGGCAAAGATTTAGTTTTTCTTTTTATGAATATATCTTTTTAAATGTTTCTTTTTTGTATGCATACATGCTTCTCTTTTGGGGACGCATAGCTCATATATATAGTCTTGAAATTGTGAACCTCATGGTTCTCAATCCCAGGACGGAGTTCCTTTTTTCACCAGGACTTACTCCAGAGATCATGGGCCGAGATTACCGTTATTCTCCCTACATCGTCGTAGCCCAGTTTCCGCCGTCCCTTATGGCTCGAGTCTGTCAGGGATGAGATTTTGACAAATCGCCGTTCTGTTAGGACGGTTTGTCCCATGCGCACACCTACTTAGGATTGCCTTAAATGCTCTGTCTGGGTCTAGAGCTGTGAGTTGCTTCCCATTGTACTCTGGTGGAAGACCTTTATGGCTCCTGACCCTCAGTTGTCAAGGTAAGAATCGGACTAGGCCGAGTCCATCCAGGGTCTGGGATGGGCTCGGCCCAAGCCTCGGACAGCCCAATGGCCTATGTGGTACCACGTGCGACTCACGTGGCCTTTAACTAGTCACTCTGGATACGTGTCGGACGGTGTGCCCCGTTTATGACCTGTTTTGCCACTTAATCATCCACGTGGTGTATGATTTAGGAACGGGTCCCACAATATATATATATATATAAGACCCAAGGCCATGTATAATATACAAATGCTCAGAGCATATGTTTTTTAGCCATTTTTGTATATTAGGTTTTAGGAGAATGCTATATAACTAAACTTTCAACATACACATGTGGCATTTGATCGTCATTATTTTTAATTGGAAAAATTACGGCAAAAGTATATATTTTTAGTCATAATTTACATTTTAGTATTTAATCTTTTTTTCTGATGGTAATAATACTTTCCATGTAATTTTTGTAGTAACTATTAAATTTTTTTGTTAAGTGTCATATAATTGTACACTTGTCGATATCTGAGTTTTTAGGCCATTAAAGTCATTTAAAAATTATAGAAAAATACGAAAATTAAATTAAAGTAAAAAGTCCGTTAAAAAAAAGAGTAAAAAAGTTAAAACAAAACCCCAGAAATTCATCGTCTTCACTCTCCGCCCTCTCTCTGTTTCGACTAGTTTTTGTCCAAAATCCATCATTAACGATTGCAAATTGCTAAAATCTTGACGAGTTCTTATAGAAAAGATGGAGCATCGACATCAACCTAGTAAGTATTTTCCAGTTGATTATGGGGTTCTTATTGCACCTTTTTCCAGTTTTATATGCGAAAATCGAGTGGGTGAGTATTATTCAAAATTGGGGCTTTTGTATTTTTAGGGTTTGTAAGTGACATAGTGAAGAGTTTCCTGCTTTTACAGTTAACAAAAGGTACTATGTTTTTAGGTTTGGAACCCATGTGCGTGGAGTCTGTTTGTTGTCTTTTTTGGGGACCACTACTTCTTCTTTTACTATTATAAGGGTCAACATTTACTTTGATGAGAGTGGGTCAATGGGAATCTGGCTTACTATTAGCTAGTGAGTTTATTTTATTGCTTAATTTATTATTTAGTGGGTGTTTAGTAGTTGATAATAATTACTTTTAAATTTGACAATGAGTCTTCTACATTAGTCACAGTCAAACTACACTATGGTGGAGATTTCTTCACACCTTATGGGAATAAAATATACGAAGAAGGGAGTGTTGCACTATTTGATAATTGTGACATGGATTACTTCAGCAAATTCAGTTTGGAAAATATGGTTTTGCATTTGAATTATACGATGCCATTTGGGTTTTGTAGAAGCCAAAGTATAGGGCATTAAAATATGGAAAAATGTTAGTAAGTGACAAGAAAGTTATGGAAATAATGTCTGAGAAGGTTATGGGATTGGAATAGAGGAAAGACAGTGATGCAATTAAACATCATCCTGGACCTGAACCCTTAAAGAAATGCATCATTAAAAAACTAGCTGAGAATATAGACATTCAAGGGTTGAAAGTGGTTACATCACAATCCCAAAGTCAGCACTCATATACTAACCTTGAACCTGAAGAAGAAATTGGTACACAAGAAGATAGTACCACATGAATAGATGAGCATAGATAAGAACCCCATAGATCCTCCCTATAACCACCAACAGAGATAAGATCATAATCCACCCTACAACTAGCAAATAAAGTGGAATATGTTTCACCATAGCCACCAAATGCTCCTACCAACTTTGATCCATACATACCAAGCCCACCTTATTTCCTAGACATCACACAACAATGCCAATATGAGGAAGTATTCAAGGATGTATACGACTATGATGTTGTTGTTGAGGATTTATTAGTAAGTGGAAGCAAAAACTACACTCAGAATGAACCTGTAGAGTATGAAGTTCTAATGAATGAACGTGCAAAGAATAAGGCTCCAGTGAATGAACCTGTAGAGAATGAAGATCTAGTGAATGAACTTACAGAAAATGAAGACAATCAGAACTAAAGGGCTAAAAATGTAACTAGAGAAGAAGAGTTTAAATTTGTTTAGGAGGAATATACTCAGGATGAGGGGGAAAGGAATATGGATCATCAACCTGATCCAAGTAGTTAGTGAGGATCAGTTTCTCAGTTATATGAAGAAGATGATGCTGGTAGTAAAGTGGGATTGAATCTGAGCATGATCTACAAAGCTTGAATGAAGGTGATGGTCGTAATGATACAATCAGGAAGAGCAAGTAGTTCAATGCCAATACTAGTTATGAGAATTTAAATTCAATTTAGGAATGGAGTTTGCATTAGTAGACCTTATTAGAATAGCTATCAAGGAGTACTTTATTTCTATAGACAAAAAGTACATATTTGTACAGAACACCTCAGAAAAGATAAAAGTTAAATGCAAAGCAGGACAATGCCCTTGAGTTTTATATGCATATATCAGTAGGGATGACAACAAGACATTTAGAGTGAATAGTTTAAAGGATGAGCATGATTATGGGCTAGTTTTCAATAGCAAGCATGTGGACAACACATGGTTGGCCAAGCATTTTCTTGAGCAGTTATGAGTAGACCATACTATATCTTATAAAACTTTCTATGAGATGACTACAACCACCAAATTCTTAGAGGTCTCACCTTAGGTATTTTATAGGACTAAGGGCAAAGCAATTACTATACTAGAGGGGTATGTTAGGGAGCAGTATGCCATTTTGGAGGATTACTGCAAACAGATCTTAGACACAATCCCTGGTAGTATAGCCCTTTTGAAGACAAAGTTAGTTAATGACAAATGATTATTCGAGAGGGTCTACATATGCTTGAAGACACACAAGGAAGGATTCAAGCTCGGATGTAGGCCTTTAATTGGCTTAGATGGTTGTTTTTGAATGGATATTGCAAAGGGATAATGTTGATAGTAGTGGATATTGATAAAGATAGTTCTATATTATTGACAGAGGGCTTATGCATAGCTCATTGCCTAAATCCAATATCTCCACCAATTGAATATAATTTACTAGAAAGACCAAAAAAAATCAAGGAGAAGAGAAGTAGATGAACCACCTGCTGGTGCAGCCAAACTGAAGAAAACTGGTCAAATGACCCATTGCACCAACTGCAGACAGAAAGGCCATTTCAGGTCCACTTGTGAGAATAAAATATTTATAAAGGTATGAATATATTAATTTCAATTTGGTATGTTCCTCAGTTTTTATATATATCTAAAAGACAATTCTGTGTTGAATTTTTGCAGGCTCCTATTCAAAAGAAGAAAGGTTGTCCACTTAAGAAAAACTCTACTGAGGAGACAATCAAGAGAAGAAAAAGGCAACAAAAGCAAAAGGACAGAAATGATGCTGCTGCAAATTCTAGTGCTCCAATAGGACTAAACATGAACTAAAATAGAAGTTACTTAGAATGATCATTTATATTTGATCATTAGGGATATACTGTAAAAAATTGCATCAAGTTTGGGAAATGCACATAGGTAGCATAATTCTAGCTTTTGGTGGTAGTTTTTCTGGATTACTATTGCCTTTGTAGGAACTAGATGTTGGAACTAAGTGTAGAAACTGTGTGCCTCTTATGGTATTTTACAATGTACATAAGTTATGTAATCTTTTTGAGACATAAATGGTCATTCTACGCAAAAACGGTTTGCCATTTTACTTATATCTTGTTCTATTTTAACAATCCTTCTCATATTCAAAATTTAACTACAATGCTATTAACAAACACAAACAACTCAGCTTGAATTGCAAAAATAAACTGACAAATTGATATTGTAATGACAAAATTCAATCATTAAAGCTACTACTTTAGAGTTTAGTACCAAATGTTACATACGCTTGTTTTACACTAACTTTTAAAACTAATCACACTATTACATCAATACCTCAAGTTAACCAGATAACAATAGCAATTATAACTGTAAAAACTAGTACATTATAACTTTCACACAGATGTGTTTTAACTTCCTCATTATGTCTCGGCATATTTTCAGCAACATATGAAAGCCTTCCTCCTATCCCTGAACTATCACAAGGTGTAGTATACCTCTGCTCAACACCAACTTCTCCTTCATCAAATGATGATTTCTCTGCCTCTAAGTCACGAATTGTTCTTAGTAATACCAGTATTACTCTCTTTGATCTCTCGCACATTTCTAGATCAACCCAGTAAAAAAACCCACAACCACCATAAGCCTGAATAAAAATTCATTTCATCAATTATACTTCAAAAATAATAATAATAAAAACAGACTTCTAAAATTACTCGTCTGAAGCTTCTTACATGACTTGAACCCCCTCCTTGGGTTTTCATTAGTCCATGAGGTTCTCACCACCACCAGATGTGGTGGTCTATACTTGCAAAACTCCATTCACACAAAATTGCTACAATGGATCAAAATTTCCCCAACCTTCACACACAAGAGTTAGGAATTCTTTCTTTCGAAGTATTGCAGAGATCAATGAAGGATTTTTGACAAAGACCCGGTCGAGAGAGAGAGAGAAAGTGGAGAAAAATAGATTTAGTTTTTTTTTAAAACTTGTTTCAGGTTTATTTTCTGGTATTAATACTTTAATTTTATTTTAATTTCATCTTCATATTTTTCTATAATTTTTAAACAACTTCTAATGGCCTAAAAACTCATATGGCGACAAGTGTATAATTATTTAGCACTTAACGAAAAAATTTGACAATTGCTACAAAAATTGGATGAAATGTATTATTACCGTCAGAAAAAAAGATTCAATATTAAAGTATAAATTTTGACTAAAAATGGATATTTTTACCACAATTTTCTATTTTTAATTAGTGCATTAGAATTTACTATAAATAGATTGATCATTTACTAATTGAATGCTTACAGTTCATATGTCATATAGGTTGATCATAGAATTTTTAGACACCTAATTTTATTCATTTCTAGTTCGCAAATCATAGGAAGTTAAAATTGATGCAACAATATCATTGTTTATATATTTTATGTTTTCCTAGCATTACTATAGGTATATATATATGGGCACCAATCCAGTGGGTATTTTTTTTTTAACCTATACATAGGTATTAATTTGGCCAATGAAAATTTAGCATGCATATTTTTTATTGTAAAAAGTAAGAGAGAGAAAGAGCATTAATGATGCACGTCTTTTCATGTACTTTATTATAGCCATTGAATCACCATCTAGTAATGATCCAACGGCTAAAAAAAAAATATCTACCCATAGGTAAAGAAAAAAAATACCTATTGGATTTGGCAACTTATATATATATATATATATATATATGTATTTTCATCTAATCTCTAATTTTGTATTGACGTTATAGACATTTATTTGAATTGATTAATCTTGGCTATACCATGTATCATGGTTAATCATATACCAAACTCTAATGCCTAGCATTCAGAAAGACACAATTTGTAGGCTTCGCGTATGTTTATAGTAATGTTTAATAATATTTTTAATGAGTAAGTATGATCAGTTATAAACTGCTTTTTTTTGTTTTGGGCTTCGCCTACACAGCTTATTATCAAAAAAAAAAAAAAAAATCTTATTGCATGTGTAGTTCTAAACATTAACTGGAGTGATACTTTACAGAGTACTAAGTTGAAATTATAAATAAGATATGAATCAGCTAAGTTGAAATTATAAATAAAATTATAAATAAGATATGAATCAGCCTGACATATATATAAAATATATATATATATATATATAGTTGTCAATCTAATCAGTATTATTTTTTTTTACATATAGATAGATATTTTTTTTTAGCCGTTAGATGATAATCTAACGATAATCCAATAGTTATAACAAAATGGATGAAAAAATATGCATTATTAATGTTCTTTCTTTCTCTTATTTTTTATAATAAAAAAATATGTATACTAAATTTTTATGGATGAAATTGATACTTTATAAATAATTAAAAAAAAAAACGTACTGGCTTCCTATTTATATATATATATATACGATTGAGCTCACGTCATGAAATCAAATCTTTCGCTATAGCTAGAAATTTGAAACACCACAGCACGGAGTACAAATCCAAGGCCTCAGAGACTAATTCAGTAAGTTACGAATCTTATGTGAAATTCGTCACCTGGAATACTCTTTCTCATTGTCACCATGAATTAACACTGTTGACTTTCCTACTCATACGAGACCTCATCACTCTAATTTCAGAATATTGCATTGCGTGTAAAGCTATACATGTGACATCATTTGTGACGAAATTATTACTATACAAGACCTAAAAAGCAGCCAAATTTTGGCATTATCTCCAACCGCATTATCCTGAAAAAGTTTAAAAGCACGTCTTATGGAGAAAGTACTCATATATAATAAATATGTCCCCGACAATAAAATCACAAATTGATAATGAAGTTCTTCACCTTTTTTTTTTTATATTTAATTTCTTGATCTTTTAAGTTTAATAAGATTTCACTTCTTGCTGTGCAAGCTATAAGAATAGACCTATGGTTAAAGATAAAAGGTAACCTTCAGTCTATATATCTAATTTATCTTTTTTTTTATTTATAATAAAAATGGGTTAAAGGTGGCATTGTCACTCCCTCGAGCCTTGGGAGAACAGAATAGGGACTTGAATCATAGATGTCTGCCTCAGTCACAACTCACGGAGTGAGTGAGTCTTGCCTAATTTATCTATCCTTGAAGAGGGTTAACTGTTAATTATCGTATAACCTAAGAAAGTAAAGAATAACTACGTACCGCCAAAATTTTAATAAATGAATCTAGGTTAGATATATTTCTATATTGCATTACATTTTGTGTGTGTTTTTTTAATTCTTCTTGAGTCTGTATTTAGATCTAAATTTATTCTAGAATTTAGATCAAAATTGTCACAACCCAAGGCCAGAGTCAGTGACAGAATGAGTATTTATAAAATAGAAATATTAAAAAATATTTTTTTTTTTAATTAATTCAATTAATTCAAAAATTTATTCCGCAGACTCGAACTTTTCAAAACTGGTATTTATAAAATTTTTAATTGAAAATAAAATCCAACAGTTATGCGTCAATCATTGAACATAGACCGTAATTAAAACAATTATTTAATAATCATGCATCTCAAATCATCTCACACTAAATACAGACATAAGTAATACAAACCGTGTCCAAATCTCATATTCTAGTTATTCCTGCTCAAATTTAAATATTTCACAAGTCTCGTAGGAATTTATCAAAATATAAATAAATTAGTTATTCTACAAATGCCTCGATCTAGTTCTTTTGGCCCAAATCACACTGAATGCTACCTGAGGAGAAAAAGAGGTGAGCTTGTGCTCAGTAGAGAATCGATTTCAAGATTTTATATATATAAGAAATATACTCATGTTGAAAGTCCTGAATAGTTAGTAATCCACTCAAACAGTTCACAAAACCCAAGTAGAAATCATACTCCAATAGTTCAAACATTCCAAACTATTGTAAAATATCCATAAAAACCAATACATATTTATTCAAGTAAACATATAACCATGTATGCAATTATGATGCCCTAGAGGATCACTCGTAAGTTCGAGCCACATAAAGAGGCACCGTAAATCTGATCACCCGATGTGGGGCATCGTAAGTCTGATCACCTAATGTGGGACATCGTAAGTCCGATCACTCAATGTAGGGCATCGTAAATATTTAAATGTATGCAAATATTATATGAATAACAGAATAAGGATATACACCATTTCCACAAAATCTCAAAATAACTCATGCAATATTTTTTAATCAAACAATATTTAGTCCTCAAATCGTATTGGATTTTCTAAGAATTTCGGCATTATAACAACCATTTTTTATCAAAACTCAAAAACCCAATTTCCTACCTAAAATAGTTTCAAAAAGTATATATATGACACGCCAACCAGTGTGACGTGCCTCCCAAACAATTTATATCTCAAATCAAATTAAAACAGATATAAACATAATTTTTATAAATCATTTCACGAAATTCCATATTTATCAAAAATATGTGAAAATCAAAATCAAACCAATTTGAAGATCAAGTAATTAAATCCCTATCTCAATCCAGCGTCCAACTAGTGTTACAAGATTATGAAGAAAGTTTGGCATCTTTTGGGTGTCGTTTAGAAGAGCGGATTTCATTTTTGAACCTTTGGTTCCTTCGTTTGAAAACTTGATTTTCGAACGGAACTTCAAATCATGAAATGGACTTCACCATTGAATTCAGGGCATCCAAAACCCTAGGTTAGACATATAATTTATCAAATTTAGATACGAGCCCCACGACATGCAAATTGAGTCAAATTTGAGCTGTCCTATTTCGTTTTTCGGGCCCGTTTCAGAACATAATCAATATATATCTCATTTTTCATCATTTTTAACGTAGATTTCAAAAATGATATTAGTTTTAAAATCTAACGGTTGATCACAAAGTCAATTCCAAAACCATTTACACATAAAACTGTCCAACGAAATTAAACTCAAACGGAGTAAAATTAAGACACAAGAACATACTACCAGATTGCCCATGAGGAGATGAGTCCACGATGATTAATTTCGCGGCGAACGGTGGCCAGAATCGGTTGTATCGAGCAAAATAAATCGCGGCATTTTTCGCCATTTTTCGACGATCGCGGGTTTCTTATGCGGCTAGTTCTAGCGGTGGAAGTTTTGTCTGAC
This sequence comes from Parasponia andersonii, assembly GCA_002914805.1. NCBI lineage: Eukaryota > Viridiplantae > Streptophyta > Magnoliopsida > Rosales > Cannabaceae > Trema > Trema andersonii. Next base: position 474,558 of record JXTB01000201.1, on the reverse strand, counting down.
AGGGGGACGTCGACGCTGGTCGGTGGCATGGGGCAACAGAGGCCGGAGGTAGCTCAACAGAGGTTCACCACATTTCTGGTTTTAGATTTTTGCTACGGGGACTAAATCGAAAAAGAAAGAGAAAATACAGGGATTTATGGGCAATTTTCGAACTGTAGCGCCACGTGTTAACTTCTAGTTAATTGGGCACTATTTTGGTTATTTACATTTTGACCCAGTTTCCTGAAAATTTTCTCAGAAATACCCTTGAATAATTACACTTTGACCCCAATTTTCAAACTTTCTTCACACTTTTATCCAATGGAATCTAGACCTAAATCTGTTCAGATTCATCCAATACCCTTTCTTAAAATAAAGGGTTTTACAAAAATTGTATTCTTGGTTGTGTAAGTTTTTCAACATATATATTATGTTAAAAATTACAACTAATTAGACTATTTTCAATGCATTCATACTAAAAATAGTGTGGTAATTCTAAATTTAATTATTACTATAATAGTTTACATTTAATACCATATATTTTACATTTTACTCCAATGCATGCATACTAAAAACTATGCTAGTTTATATTTAAACAATAATTTTATTTAGAAAACATCTTTTTTTACTATGACCTCCTATTGTTTAAACATCTGGTTACTAATTATAAAAATTTCATTTTACATAACAGTGTAAATAATTTTTTACGCTTTTCACTCACTTACGATTTTTTCATCTTCTTTGTTTTAAGAAATATGTGAGTAGCAAATTAGTTAATAGAAGCTCTAAGTTATAGAAATTTAGTTTGAATAAAATTATAAATGATATTTATTGGGAAAAAAAAAGATATACATATAACAAACTAGGCCTTGTTATAAATATACATTAAATTTTAAAAATAATAATTTTATAAAATTTGACACATGGTATAATTGTAATATTGTAAATTTTAACATATGCTTATGCTAGTTTTTAAAACGATTTTCGCAACAGAAAATTGATCTAGGAACCTTCAAAAATGTTCTCAAAACAATTGACTATATAAGTGCATAGTATTAACTCATAGCAAATAAAAAAAATATACAAAAAGAATAGATTTAAATATTTCTTGTAGCCTATCAGTATATCCTACATTTTCTGTCTTCTAAACTATGATCTTTCAATCTAAGCCTTAAGTATAATTTGATGAATATGTAAGCATTACGTACAGTTTCCACTACAACAAGTAGGTAATAGAACGATGACTCTAAAGTAGCGACATTTGTCGCCACTTTAGATTTTAACTAAAGTGGTGATAAATTTAAGAGTCGTTGCTTTAAAGTATTTATATTGCTAGACATATGAAAATGTCTACAGCGGGAGCACGTGTCACCACTTTAGAGGACCGCACCAAAATTTCCCTCTAAAAATTCCTAAAACGGCTACAATTGTCACCGTTTTAGAATGAGTGTACCAATTGTTGCCAAGTACAAAAATATCTTCTCTTGTCGCCGCTTTATATTAATGTAATATTAATAAATTAAAATAATAATAATTATTATTATAAAATATGTGAAATTAAAAATGAAAATCAGATTTAAAGCGGGGACATTTTAGATTAGAATATTAAAGGCGTTGATAATTGTTTCCGCTTTAGATATATATTTAAAGTTTTTTACAAAAATTTAGACGGTCAAACTAACTACTATAAATTTTTTGAGCTTTAAAGCGGTGACATTTTGGCGAAAAATGTCGATGCTTTAGCTGAACAGTTTCTACACCTAGAAACCGATCGTCTTCCTCACCATTTTTCACATCTCTCTCTCTCTCTTTCTTTTTCTCTCATCTCTCTTTCTCTCTATCTCTCTCTCTCTCTCTCTCTCTCAATCTAGAAATCACGTTCTCCTTACTGGTAAGTTTTTTTTTGCCAATTTTTCTCTTTTTCAATCCTTTTTCGTTTTTTATTTAATTTTTTTGTAAAATTTTTTTAGGGGCTCCGCCACCACCACTGTGCCGTCGCTGCCTCATCCTTGCTGCTCCTGTGCCTCTGTCGCCCTTGAAACTTAATAGCTTAGTTTTTTATTAATTTTTGGTTTTGTTTTATATTTAAATACTTAAAAATGTATATCATAATATTAGTTAATTTTGGATATTAGATATGATTATGATTATATGTTGTAATTTTAGTTTATTTTAGTATTAATTAAAATAAACGTTGTAATATTAGGAAAAATTAGAAATTTTTTTGTGGATATTGTTTTATGTTGATATTAAATTATTAGGATTATGAATATTTATTGTGTTTTTTGATATATTGGATATGGATTTTTAATGGATTATTGGATATTTGGTTATTGGATTATATTATCAAGGTGATAGATATATTTAGATATAGATTTGTAATGGATTATTAGGTTTTAATGGATATTGGATTATTTGATTATTGGAATAAATTATTAGTTTAATTAGATATTGGATTTGATGAGTTATTGGTGGATTATATTATTAGTTTTATTAGATATTAGTTGGATATTTACGTTTTGAGAATGTGGATTGAGTATGGAGAAATGTTTAGTTGGATATGTTTTTTGTATTAAATTTTGATTTTTGTTAAAATTTTATATTTTAGTTAATAAGTTAGAAACTTTTTAGGTTAGAATTTAATTTTCTTAGAATTAATAAATGAAATGAATAATAAGGAATCAATTTGTTAATTTGTTAACTAAAATAGTCATAATATTTAAAAAACCCAAAAATAACAATTTAATTTACAAAATACTCAAAATGCCCCTAGAATAATAAAGTGGCCAAAATGTCCTTAGAGTAACTAAAGACTCATAAAATTAAAAAGTATCAAAAAAATGATGGGGTAATTTACGAGAAACCCAAAATACATCTAGAGTAATAAAATGCCCAAAATACCTTTATAATAACTAAAGTACTCATAAAGTTTAAAATATCAAAAAATAACAATTTAATTAACAAAATACCCAAAATGCCCTTAGAGTAATAAAATACCGAAAATGCCCTTAGAGTAACTAAAAAACTCATAAAATTAAAAATATAATAAAATACCCATATAATTCACAAAATACCCAAAATGCCCCTAGAATAAATTAGTGGCCAAAATGCCCTTAGACTAACTAAAAGACTTATAAAATTAAAAAATACCAAAAATAAATGTTGCAATTTACAAAATATCCAAAATACCCCTAAAGTTACAAAATCCACAAAATGTCCCTACAGTAATGAAATACCAAAAATGCCCCTAGAGTAACTAAAAAACTCATAAAATTAAAAAATATAATAAAATATAAATATAATTCACAAAATATCCAAAATGCCGCGAGACTAATGAAATACCGAAAATGCCCTTAGAGTAACTAAAAAACTCATAAAATTAAAAATATAATAAAATACCAATATAATTCACAAAATATCCAAATTGCCCCTAGACTAATAAAATATCCAAAATACCCATAGCGTAACTAAAAAACTCATAAAATTAAAAGAACTTTTATGGTATTAAAGATTGAATTCTTAGAATTTAATTTCAATAATTCTGTACAGTTTTTAATTATAATATACTTGTCACTATTAAGAATTCCACATAGTCATAGCCACTGTTGAGCCTAGTTATCATGGTGGTGATGGTAGTGCTGACCCTCTATGGTATCCTACCAAAGTCCCTCAGTGATGCGAGTCAAGTATTATTCGTGTTACTCATTATATATTATATTTTACTTTTTCATTACTTTGGATATGTGGACCTTTGCCTAATTGCTAATATATTTATTTATTTTACAAATTCTATTAGGAGGAATGTGAAGACGACGAGTAGGTCATTAAACCTACGTCAGCTATTTGAGGAAAAAGGGATGAACCCTTTTCTGATCAAATTCGACAAGGTAGGAGGCACTTGGTACCCAGTCGATGACTATCAAAAATACTTCTCTCGATTGATTGGAAGTCAGTTCCTGCTGAGCAAAAAGGGAAGATCATTCATGTTGTCGAGGTAAAAAGTATATGACATTTATTAAATGTTTTGAATTTTGTATATAATTATAATATAATGATAATTTGTGTAATTGTAGGAATTTTTTGAATACATAGATCTTGACGACGACAATGATGATTTGGCCAATGTTAGGGATGGCACCCTTAGGACTGCAGCAAATATATATAACAACTGGAGGACCGAGCTTAACAAGTATTTTACGCTCATTAGGGGCGATAAAAATGCTCTTGACTTGGCAATGCCACGTTTCAAAGTTCCTAATGAGATGGATGTAGCGATATGGGGGTATTGTTGCGACCTTTTTGACTCCTTAGAGTTTAGAGTTAGTGTGTAATTATCAATTATTCATTTATTTTTAAGTAATAAAATATTATATTATAATTATTTTTTTTCTTATGGGTGATGTCTAAAAGAAATGCTACAAATAGGGTGCATCAGTAGGTGGTGAGCAAATATGGAGCCGCTTTCATTGCTCACAAACGATATAAGAAGGTAATAAAATTGTGATTTTCTTATAATACTTTTTATTTTTAAAATATTAACTTTTAATAATAAATTATGTCCCTTTAAATATTTTTACAGCGCAATCCTACTATTGGCAAGCTTTAACCTATTACTGAGAGTTTCAGGGATTGCTACTTCATTGAGCGGACTGGATGGCTAAGTGTATAGTTTGAGACCAATTACATATGCCATTAATTAATTTTTTTAATACTAATTCTCTAATTTTTTTCTATATACTATTTTTAATCTATTTTGCAGAAAAAGATGCTTGAGATTCATAACACTCAATCTCAAGCATCTTCTCAATCTAGTTCAAGCTCATTCATTTCTGTCACTAATGCTTATATTGCGGATGAAGTTCTCAGTACACATCATGAATTTAGAAGAGGTATCGGACGTAAGTTAAGTAAGTCCGCTTCTACTACTAGATATGCCCCACCAGATTTTCCGTTGCCAGAACCTAAGGATGTCAAACGATACATACTCGAGAGCCAACCATATATGATGACAGCCCAACAACGAAAGGTGGCCACTCAAGAGATGATCATTCAACAACAGTGATCAATAGAGGCTCAGGTAGTGCCATAGTGCATATGTAGAGGATTTTGTCATCGCTAGTAACAGAGGTCAACATGTCTACTTATACTCCTATCCATCTAGGATCCACTTTGACATCGTTTACCTTGATGCCCCCACCTCCGCAACTGCCACCTCATTTTGCCTATCCTCTCCCAACTCATCAAGAAGATGACAGTGAAGAAACCGAGGACGAGAACGAGGACTTAGGCTTGTAGACTTTTTTCTACTTTCAGATAACATTATATACTTTTAGTTTTTGACAACACTTTTAAATTTTAATCTCATTTAAAATATTGTTTCTTTATTTTTACTAATTACTAATATAGTTTGTTTACCTTAATATATATATTTTTTTAAAAATTTAATTCATTGTTATTTTTTAATAGTTAAATATATCAAAATTATTATTTTAATTACATAATTAAATATTTAATTAAAAAAATAATTCTATATCAAATGGCAACAATTCTTGCCACTTTAGGTTACTAAATTAATTAATTATTTAATTAAAAAAGGGCCCTAAAGTGGCCGCTTTATGGTGAATTTTATTTAATTAATTTAGTAACATAAAGCGGCGATGCCGGGGGAGGAGGTTCAGATCGGAATTATTTAATTAATTCCATATAAAAAACACACATAAAATAAAATTTTAATAAAAGTATTCAATAAGAAAAAAAAATGAACTATCTAGCTAGCTATCTAAGTCAGTCTCATCTTGATTTGTATTGTCTTGAGTATCAGAAGTCGGGGGAGAAGATTCAGATCGGAATCTCGGAGATAATGTAGGCTGGGAGAGGGGGCATCGGAAGAATAACAGGAGCAGTAAGCGGTTGAATGAACATATGGAATCCTAGAATTAATCTCACTAATGTGCTAGATATGTAACGCAATTGTTCATTGAAGTACTGTCTCTCTGCATCATGCTGTGCTAGGTGAATTGCTTTACGCTGGTGGGTAACTACCAAATAACTCTGTGTCTGGCTAAAAAGTCTTGCAACTCAGAGTCGGCCACAGGAGGATCCCATGGTAGAGAAGATGCTGTAGAAGAAGCACTAGTAGCTCCCTTGAGCTTCGGTTCTACTCTTCTCCTGTACTCTCTCCAAGTACCTCGTCAGTAGTCAATGTCTCATTAATACGAGGTGGTGCAGATTGTGTCGAAAAACTGGAGGAAAATGAAGATGCTTGAGACTACAACTGAGTCGTGCGAATCTTAACCATCTTAAGCTAAAAATAGTTGAAAAAAAGTTAGTAAAAAAGTAAAATTAATAGATAATCAATGAATACAAATAATTTATAAGTTACTCACATAATTCTGTTGAACCTCCTTCGAAGGCCACATGCCAATTACAAGATCAATATACCTCTGTCGATTGTTCTATGCGATCGATTACGTCTCTCCTGTCTCAGGATTCTCCTGTGCATTGAATTTGAAAAGTACATAAACAAAAGCAATAAAAAAATATAAAAGTAAGAAATAAGTTGTAAGAAGATTACCATATCATATATACTGGCGATAGTAGACTTAGGCCCCTACTTATTAACATACTTCATCTATCCCCTATTAATAGCATTCCTCCTAGACATAGTCCATTATTTTAAAGTCATTATTTAATAATGTAATAGTTATAAAATTAATGTAGTAAAAGATAAATTAAATGAAATACTAACCCTAAACTCCTCAGAACTGAAATAATCGACGCACTTGTTCCAAACCTCCTGAGTCATATCAAAAGGAATAGAATGACGAGCATAGAGAAGGTCAAGACTGTTCTTGTCCCCGCCATTAAGGTTGAAGTGTTCACTAAGCTCATTCTTCTAGTTCTTATAGATATCTTGAGTGGTGTGGTCAATGCCTTAGGATACCCAAGGCAACTCGTCATTGCTAACATCTTTCTATTGGAAGTACTTTTGTAACAAAAAAAAAGTATTTAGCCAAAATAATTTCAATAAAATACAATGATATAATAATAAAAAAAATTCTTACATTGACACCAGGCTCTATTTTTGCCTACTGTTCAGCAAGAACTTTTGCCCAACTTTTGTGAAAAGGTTCTATATTCTTCTTGACGAGCACTCTAATAAGAAGGGAAAAATATTTTTGTTTCTCTTTAACAGCTTTCCATATAGCTCCCGTCTTATCAAACGAGATCAAAAGTTGTTGATCTAGCTCCAAGGAATCGAGCTTCTCCTACAAGTTCAAAGATCTGTTATTTGAACATTTTCTCTTACTGATCGACACTATAAATGATCAAAAAAATATTAGTAATCAATCAAGTGAAATGAATGATAAATGTATGTATTTTTATTTATTACGGAGCAGGAATCCTAAACGGGTCTGGTGAGGGTCTCCACCTGCATTTCCTCTATGATATGTAGGCCCAATAGTAGCTATAACTAAATAATGTTGATGAATAGTATAAATATAATATAATGCATATAGAAATGATGTTCATAAAAAATATATTTTATTGACAATATAACAAATATTATCATAAAATACATAATTAATCATATTTTCATATTAATTATCATTGCTATCAATATAATCTTCATATTTATCTTGATCAGTTTCATTATTATCGTCCATCTCCAATTCTTCTTTATCTTCTATATAATCATCCATTGTGTCATCATGGTCAAGTTCATTATTATCAATAAAATCATCTTCTTCCACATTATGAATAACATCATCACAATTTTGAACATGTTCACTTTGACTCCCACGAATATAACTAATGGACTCCAACTCGCCAAGTTCAACAGTTAGGATAAAATTTGAGGAGTTGTGATCTTGCAGAACAAGTAGCTCAATATCATTATCTTAAATATCCAGTCTATCTCGATGACTTAAGTATCCTACAATTCTCTAGTTTGAACCATTCAACAAATCATCAATATATTAGCTTAAGAAACAAGTATGTATAGGTCATCTTTATACCACTCAGAATTGATAGCTATACTTGTCATGTTTTTTTCTTCTTCTTTCTAGGATTGGTATCAAACCATTTGCACTTGAAGAAGACAATAGAATAGGTGTCCATATAATTGAACTCTTGAATTTCTTCTAAATGACCGTAAAATGTATTCCCATTAGTCCCAAGGACAGATATACTACTGTATTGAGTCAATCGTTTAGAATCTCTTGTGTGAGTTACGAATTGAGTTTTATTTACAATACATGTAGAATAAGATGAGACATGGCAAATGTGGCTCAGATGCCCATGAGTACAACTTATCAGTTATTTCAGGGGATCCATTTTGACGTAATTGATACATCTGTTAATTCAATTAAAATATAAATTAGACAATAATGAAAACAAGTGTTATATACAAAGGTTGGAATTATAAGTTATATACCTTCATATAAAACCAAGTTAGAAAATGTTGTCTTTATATTTCATCAAGGTTGTGCTCATTGTTTTGTTGGAGCTCCTTCATGTGTTCACTATATTATAAGAAAAATGTGAAAATTTAATATAATGCCATATCATAATAGTTTAATATTTTATTGGTTATTGGGGCTTACTCCAAATACTTCTGGATCTTCGGACAATTATTTAATATGTACTAGTTAGCTCTCTTCCGAAAATGTATATCAAGTGACACATAAGTCTTTTTTTTAATGGGACGACATTGAGATTGGAATACACTTAATTGTTTTTGACAACCAGTCTCAATAGCATCCTCATTCCTATCAGGATGATTAAATTTCGTCTCAATCCCTTAGAAATACATTAAACAAAACTTTAATGCTTCATCAATAATATAACCTTCAACAATAGATCTCTCCGGATGTGCTCGATTTCTAATATAGTCCTTCAACTTCTTTATATATCTCTCATACACATACATCTACCTGAAGTGAACAAGTCCTCCAAGTAATGCTTCTTCGGACAAATGCATCACTAAGTGAACCATGATATCAAAAAATGCAGGGAGAAATATCTGCTCAAGCTTGCAAAAAATAAGAACTATGGCATCTTTGAAATTCTCTAAGTCTTTCTTACTCAGACTCCTAGCATATATTTGTTGGAAAAAATTACAGAGTTCAATGATTGTCGACGATATTTCCTTATTTGTAAAAGTTCTTATGCCAATGGCCAATAAAGCTACATAATAACAGGACAATTATACGATTTCAAGCCAGTTATTTTTGAGTCATTATTAGTTGCATTCCTCTGCATGTTACTTCCAAAGTTATCGGGGAACTTAACCGACTTAATAAATTGGCAAAATTTATGTCGTTCATCGGTAGTGAGAGTATATTGTGCGTGAGGTTTAATCAACTTGTTTTCCAATTCATCCAGATGCAACTCTCGTCTTATTTTCATATCAGCTAAATCACGTTGGGTATGAATCGTGTCTTTTGATTTGCTTTCAATTCCCAATATTGTGCCAAGAATACTATCACATATATTTTTTTCAATATGCATAATATCAAGATTGTACCTCAAAGATAATGACAACTAATAATCTAGCTCATAAAAGATACTTTTCTTTCTCCAGTTTAGTTCGTCTTTGTCACGTTCCCTCTTAACCCCTCCATAACTTAGATGTTTACCTGGCAATATATATGGAAATTATTTTAGTCGTTGGCAAATATCTTTATTAATGAAACACCGAGGAGGGTTTCTTCTCTCCAGTTTCCTGTCAAATTCTTTACTTCTTCTCATTGAATGATTTGTCGATAGGAAACATCTGTGACCCACATAACAAGTTTTAGTCTTCAATCTCAATGAAGATGTGTCTTCATTACAGGTAAGACAAGCTTTATAACCTTGATCACTCTAACTAGATAAACTACTACAGGCTAGGAAATCACTAACAGTCTACAAAAGCATAGCTCGCATTTTGAATGTGCTATTACTAGCGGCATCCCAAGAATCTATTTCGACAACCCATAATTGTTTCAACTCCTCAATCAACGACCTCAGAAAAATATCCATATCTTTCCTTGGAGATTGAGAACCAGGAATTAACAACGACATCATGAAATAACACTCCTTCATGCATAGCCATGGTGGCAAGTTATAAGTCATCAATACCACTAGCCACACACTGTAAAACAAACTCATGTTGCCAAATGGATTCAATCTGTCTACTGCTAACCCTAATTATACATTCCTTGGTTCTTTGGCAAATTCAAAATATCTGTGATCAAACTTTTTCCATGCTTCCTTATCAACTAGATGTCTTAACACCCCTTTTTCATTAGAATGACCTGAATAGTGCCACCTTCTACTTGCTGCAGTATGCCTCGACCATTACAATCGCTGTAACTGCAGTGTCAATGGGAAATACCGTAATACTTTGTGAGGTACTTTCTTACCATTCATATTTTTATCAACCCAACGGCATACCCCACATACAGGATAATTTTCTTCGTTTGCATTTTTTTTTCAAAATAAAACACAATCATATTTGCAAACATGAATTGACTTGTACACTAATTCCAACTTAGACATCAATTTTTTTGCCTCGTAATATGACCCCAGTAGCTTGTTCTCTACTAGAAGTGCCTCTTTCAATAATTTCAATATGCTATCAAATGATTTATTACTCCATTTGTGCATTACTTTCAAATGCATAAGTTTGGCCAAGAAATTCAATACCGAGGAATGTGTGCACCCAGGATACAAGTCTGACTCAACCTCGGAGAACAAATCATCATATTGTTCTGCAGACATAGAAGACGACATTGCAACATCTTCATTCATATTCACATCAGTATGAACAAGATCATGAGTAAATAGACTTATGAAGTTACATTCAACATCTCATCTACTACAACATTACCTCCATGCAGGTTATTTTGCAGAATGTCCACATCATCAACTTCTCCATGAAATGTCCGATTGGTATATTCTACATCGAATCCATGAGTTATTATATGCATCTTTACCAGATCTAGTGTCTTATGCAACACATTGTGACATTCTTTACATGGACAATGAATTTTGCCTTAGTCATTCACAAAACGTTTTGCCCTATAAAGAAACGTCATTGCACCATTCCAATATTCCTTAGGAAAACGGTTCCTTAAATGTATCCAACTCTAGTCAACTGAAATATTTTTGTAGTACCTGCTATTTGATGTCAAAATGAGTTGGAAATTCCTATCAAAGATTATATGTATGATTATAATATATTATAAATCCACCGTATCTCTCAACTTCTAAAGGGTAAGGCCTTATTCCATTCAAAATTACTTTGTTATGTGGTTCATCATTCACTCAAATATTGTTTCGTTCACACCGAAAGTCCGGCAGCATTTCCCCATAGTTCTCCTAAGTGTGGTACATATATGTACACACTCGGAGAACACAGGAAGATACCATCAGAAATCGACTAAAGAATAATATTTATAAGTGAATGACAACAAATAACGTGTAATCCCAAATTGTCTAAATGGGACAATTCAAGAATCGATATCGAGATACATAATTTCTCATCAACTCCTAAACGGGTCTATAGGAATTTCTTTTCTGACTAAAATAATGCATACATGTATTAAAGTCACTATGTTTACAAATAAATTGATATATTATAATTGTGACTACAACCTTTGTCATGACATGTCAAGTTGTTTGGAATGGTCTTGATCATCACAATTGAATAACTCTAACTGTTATGATAAAAAATATACAAAACTAGTTTACATATCGTTACCATTCTAGTGTTTATGTTTTAAGAAAGGAATTTTGGGTTTTTTAAGAGTATATGTATGAGTACTTTACTTACTATAAAGGTATTTTAGGTATTTTATTAGTCTAGGAGCATTTTGTGAATTATATGGGTATTTTATTGTATTTATCAATTTTGTGAGTTTTTTAGTTACTACAAGGGCATTTGAGGTATTTTATTAGTCTAGGGGCATTTTGGGTATTTCGTAAATTATATGGGTACTTTATTATATTTATCAATTTCATGAGTTTTTTAGTTACTACAAGCGTATTTTGGGTATTTTATTATATTTATTAATTTTATGAGTTTTTTAGTTACTTTAAGAGCATTTTGGGTATTTCATTACTTTAGGAGAATTTTCGGCATTTTGTGAGTTAAAGGACTAATTATTACCTTTTAATTATTTTTAAGTATTATTATTATTATTTAAGTTTATTTATTTTCATGTATTATTATTATTATTATTTAAGCTCATTTATTTTTATGTATTATTATTATTATTATTGTGATAATATAGTTATTATTACCTTTTATTTATTTTATGTATTATTATTATTATTATTATTATTATTTAAGCTTATTTATTTTCATATGTTATCATTATTCTTATTATTATTATTATGAATATTATTATTATTATTGTTATTATTATTATTAGTATTATTATTATTAGCTAATCTTAAAAGAGAGTTGATGCCCTTTCTTAAAAAATATTATTATAAATTAGTTATTTGAATTTAATTATATAATTCATCTTACTCTATAATTTCTTTTTATTTATTATTACCTTATACTCAAGTCTTAATTATCAAATTTTAATTACTAATTTTATTTAATTACTCATTTTACTAACTTTATTGATAAATTTTATTACTTTTTACTAAATATTTAATTATTAATTAAAATATATAAGTTATTGTCTACAAGTGTTAAATAGTTATTATTACTGTTTATTTATTTTGGCATATTATTATTGTTGTTATTATACCTTATTAACTTAAATAAAATTAATAATTTATTTAATTATTCATATTATGATTTATTTATTTTTATCCTAATTTTTATTATTAGATCATGTTTATAATTAAATTACAAAATTTAATCTAATCTAATTTCATCATTTATCATTATATTATATCCCTAATATAACATTCATATTAATCTAATTCTATTATTTCTAATCTAATCTAACATAAATCCAAATTTAAATACACAACATAAGCTAAAAAAATAATTACTTATAAATATAATTTTTTCATATCATTTTCACACAATCATTAATCTCACATACTCAATTTAACCACAAAACAATATAATCTAAAAAATAATTTAATATATCCAAATAAATCTCACAATATTCTTAAAAACAAAATAAACTCACCATATCACAAATCCAAAATAATTCTACATTATCTAACCATACCATAAATCTAATATAGCAAAATCATATTACACAATTTAAATAATATAAACTAACCTAATATTTTTAACTAATATATAAACATATCTACAATTTAATAATAATCTAACCTAATTATTTTTAACTATTATATAAAACTAGCATATTATTAATAAATACATAAATATAACAATAATATAATCTAATTCTTATTTTTAATATTCTAAATAATTAATTTAAAAAAATATTTTTAATAGTCTAAAGAAATATTTAAAAAACAGAAAAAAAAATTGATTGGTGAGCCAGTGTAGGTGGACGGTGATGCTGGAGTCACATTGAGAAAGATAGAGAGAGTTAGAGAGAGAGAGAGAGAGAGTGAGTGAGACAAAATAAGAGAAATAGAGAAAGAGAGAGAGATAGATCATTACCTTGAGATAGAGAGAGAGAGAGAGAATGAGGAGTGAGAGTGTGCCAGCTGGTTAGAAAGCGAGAGAAAGAGAGACATATGATGGTTTGTGAAAAAATAGAAGAAGAAGATGATCTGTAGATTTTTATGTTCTAGGACCTATAACAGTAACATTTGTCACCGCTATAAATGCAAAATGTCATCACTATAGCCTCGACGACACAACTTTAATTTTAATTTTTTTTCGGGTCAAATTTCGGCGGTCACTAATTGTCCGCCCAAAATTTCGGGTTGAGCTATAACAGCGACACTTTGTTGTCACTATAGAATTTTTATCTTTTTTTTTATTAATTAATTCCTATTTTAAATTATAAAAAATTATAAAAAATTTTATAACGATGACATATATCGACGTTATAATGTCTGATATTTTCACTATCCCCTAGAAGGTGTCTACTTTCTTGTGGGTAAATAAATTACTGTATGAGGGCACATTTTTCCGTATAGTCTACAGCGACAATAATTTCATATTGCCACTAATTTTTGTCGTCACTATAGTAATTTAGGTCAATTTTTTTCTGTTGACCTTCAATTGCGACGATAATGAGTTTGTCGTCACTATAAATAAAGTCTATAGCGGCGACTATAGACGTCATCACTATAGATCTTCTTTCTTATAGTAATTTAGATGCTTTTACAGTCTAATTGTGATTCTGAAATAATTTCGACGATAATTAGTATTTGTCTGTTTGGTAAATCTGTTTATATGTGTGCATATATATATATATATAATATTTTTTCGTAGTCAGTTGTCTAAAAAGAAATTTCAGGCATTCGAAAACGCGTATTCAATCACATTTACAAAAGAGCCTAAAAAAGTCAAGTTTTAAGGTTTTTTTTTTTTTTTTTCCTTTAAGTTAGTTTTTAGCTTTTACTTTCATCATAAACGGAATAAAAAAAATCCTTTAGGGAAGCACTTTTTTTTCTTTTTCTTTTTTTTTCCCCTTTAAGTACTTAGTAAGGGATGTATAGATTGTTGAAGAGAGAACCATGTTTGTCTTCCCGGACCGCCCGATTGAATCGGTGTTTTGGAAAAGGAAAGAAGTCAAGAACACAAAATTGCATGGGATGGTATAACGAAATTAATTAGTGAACAAGAATGACGTGACACTATATATTACTAGCACTCACGTATATTAGATTACATGGATAGTAATATTTTTGTATTGCTTGTATTTTGATTATTTGTTTTGTTTAACCTCATGTTTTGGGTATTATTAATATGTTAATTGAATTTAATAACTAAAATAATAAATTTTTGAAAGTTAAATTAATTTCAAATCTTATAATTGTTCAAATATTTTTTTTATTTATTGATATTATTTTTTAATGCTACTTGTCGTGTCATGTGATTTTTCACTTTACAATTCACCAGTTGAATTGGGGATGAGAGATTTGAACTCTAAACCTCAGTAGTAGATGTAAGTATGGTTATCAATCAAGTTAAGCCTAAGATTATGCTTATGAATAAGTTTAAAATTTTAATTACTTTTTAAATATATATATTTTAATGTTTAAAAGGGTATTTAGGTAAAATTAATGACCAGAATTGATGTTTAACCCAAAAAAAAATATATAAATGTGTCATAAATTTTAAATTTGAAGGTTAACATCAAAATATAAGATATCAAGTGTGACTATCCGTTATATATAAACTAATCTACCTCGCTAACTAATTAATTGATCATTGGGAATGATAAATATTTATAGCTTATATTTTGAAAATATTTGGGTATATGTTAAAGAAGAAGGTGACAAGAAAACAAAAATTTAATTAGAAATATAGGCCCAGTACCGACCCAATTTTCATTGGTTTCAGACTCATTATTCAATATATATTCCGTCTAATATAAATTTATATGTAAGTTATAAAACTTTTTTATAGGTAGACATTTTATGCATAGTACACATTTTATGTCTAAAATACTTGTGCTACACATTTTGTTTTTGATGTAAAAACGGATATGAATTTATTAAAAAGCAAAACCAGGTATCTTTCTAAATATGCATGAAAAAAGTGTAAGAGTCTACTTCTTCCAAATTAAATTGGGAACCTATACGTTATTTTAGGTCGAAGTTTTTATATATATATATATATATATATATATAGGCACCAATTCAGTAATTATTTTTTTTTTTAGCTATGCATAGGTATCAATTTAACAAATGAAAATTTAGTATGCACATTTTTTTATTGTAAAAAGTAAAGAGAGAAAGAACATTAATAATGCACGTCTTTTCATTCACTTTATTATAGCCATTGGATCACCATTAGATACCCATAGATAAAGAAAAAAAATATCTATTGGATTGGCAACCTATATATATATATATATATATATATGCTGATCGTATATAATAAAATTAAATTAAATGGTGAAGTGTAAAATCATAACAAATCATGTAGTTTCACTTCCATTAGATATAAAACATGATTTGCCCCTAAATGTATAACACCATATCATAACTACAATTTAGACATAATTAGCAGTAAGATTTGCTTCATTTCCGTTTATACGCTGTCCTAGATTCGAGCAGAGCACTTAAGATAGTTTATAGTTGGTGAAGTTACATTATAATGTCAAATATAGTAGTATAGATTTTGAGAAAAGGAAATGGTTATTTGCTAGTTCTATTCGTGTTTATCGCATCTGAAAAATAAAACATGTACCAATTTTATATATTTGCTTAGAGACTAAAGTTTCTTTGGGATAATTTTTTCTTTCTAAAATAAAATATTAAAAGATATTTTTATAAAAAAAGATAAATCCAAGCTTCTTTAAAAGGATTTTTTAAATATAAGAAGATTTTTAAAAAACTCATCCAAATAATTTTAAAAAAATTTAAATATATACATATGTCGGCTAGCGTAATGGAAATTCTTCGATGTACATTTGCACATTACTATATAAAAATAAAATAAATAAATAAATAAATAAAACATATGCAAAATATAGAAAGGACAAGGGTAGATGTATGAGACAATCTAGTCATGTTTGCAACAATTGCATGCATGAGCTAGCAAATAGTGGGAATCGAGTCGGGAAATGTCATTTCTGATGTGGACGATCATGAGAGGGACACGTATATCTGAGGCAGTGGCCAGGGGACCACCCACATTATAATGGTCTCAAATGGGACCCACAAAGGAAATACGTGTGTCTGTGCGGATGTATAAACCGACAGAAAATCATTAATGCTAACAGATGAGATAACAACAAGCGTTCAATCCACAACTGAACTGAGACTCGTGATCAAATAGCTTCTTTGTGAATTGTGATTTGTGGCTATCTTGTCATCTTTCTCTATTATTTGCCTTTCACATCGTCTTGGCGCCTCTCGATTGGCGCAATATTATCTGTTAAGAAAGTTGCGCGTTGGCTTTTTATTTGGAAAAAAAAAAAACATTTTGTGTCTTTTTTTGTTTTGCTTGAATTTATTGTCTTTTTTGTGATATTTGATTCGTGAAATGAAAATATAATTAATGGGAATAATTTACAACGAAATATCGAATTTTTTTATAAAAAAACGTCATCGATAATTGCATCATTCTATTGAAATTTAATATCAACAGTGGGAATGGCATGAACAAGTAACGATATAATATATAGTACATTTATAGATAAAATTACAAATATATTTTTGGGGAGTTCTACAATGAGGAACCCAAAAACTTACCTAATATTAGGAAACAAAATACGTCATTTAGATTGGCTGTCAAATGAGGTCTTTTAAATATATGATGGATCTTGCCTCATTTAATCTCTGCTCAAAATATTATTTCAATTGAACTATTAAATAAAAACCCTCGTTCTAGTTTTTAAAAAATTAATAAATAAAAATCCCATGCCTCCATCTCCAGTGACAATGTTCAGTGAAGTTCCAGAAAATTATTGTTCTCATGGATATAGGTTTTTGTTCCTGTAGCTCGTCAAATCCCACGATAAAAATCTCTTTATATTCTCTTATTATTTCATTTGATTAGTTGCTAGAATGAAGAAATCTTTGATTTCGTTATCTTATTTTCTTTACCTAGGCAATCTTCTTGCCCAACTTTCCAGACACATTAAGAAATTATTTTCCTAATTTTTTTTTTAATTTGTACGAGTTTATTGTGTTACAATATTTCAACCAATTTTGTGCACAGTATTAGTGGCAGTAATTGACTCTTGCAAATACATATGTAATTTAATTTCTAATTTTGAGATAAGAAGACAAATGTAGATATATACAAATAGAAATTTTTTTATAATAGTAATAGAAATTCTTGTTGTTGCAAAATATAATAAACTATATGCATGTATACATAATTATACACAAATTATAAACAAAAGTGGAAATTCTACTTTGACGAAGCTTTTGCCTCTGATATCACCCTTGTGGATCTCACTTCTCTCTTTGTCCATCAAGATTGTTGTTGTGTATCATTCTCTTCATTCAGCCTCCTCACATACGCCACCACGGCACGGTTCACGAATCACAGATATCATGCTCATGCCTCTCACAGCCAATGCCTCTAGTTGCTCCAAGTCACACATTAGCTTCGTTATCATACCCATATAATACTCTTCTTCGATCATCGGAGTCGACATCGTTGTCCCATCTTCAGAGTTCTAAACTTTGAGGCAAATTTTTGATTCCGAAGGGTCAGACAATCGGGGAATTGAACCAATGGTGCAATTTTCATTCAACAGTCCAATTGAAAAGATATTGTTAGGCAGGGGCTTTTTAATTTTTTTTTTCTAAAGGTAGAATAAGGGTTTTATTTCGTAGTTAAATTAAAATAATATTTTATGTAGAGTCAATGAGTTAAAGGTCCATCAGATCTATTATAGATCTCATTTGACAGTCAATTAAAATGATGCATTTTGTTCTCTAATGTGAGAGAAGTTTTTAGGTTCCTTATTGTAGAAATCCCCTATATTTTTTAGTAAAAGAAAAATTAAGAATTGGTATATATGTTATGTAGAGCCTAATTTTCTGAAAGAGAAACTCCTAATGCACTATATTTCATATTCTTTTGCACTTTGAGAGATTTTTTAACACGTGAATTTTTATGTAATTTATTATATTATTGAAATATTAAGCTTGATAATAAAATTTACATGTCAAGTTATAAGATAAAGAATATAAAATAGAGTATATTTAAAACTCTCCTTTGACTAAGGAATGCAAAAGAACTTAGGTACATTGCAGGAAGGAAACAAATTCTAAATTAACGAGGATTCTTTGTTTAAAATTTAAACTAGGAATTATAAGCCTTTCTATTCTAATGCTATGAGACTCCATTAACCAAATATGCGACTAATCAGTACGGTTTATAGTTTCATGAAAAATAATGATGTGCACCACATAAACATAAAACATAACTCCATAAATATACAAGACCTCTATCGAAAATCTTATCTTACAAAAAAAAATCTCCGAGAAATTCTCATAAATGAATAGAAATCCAATAGTCCTCACAAATCGTAATAACTGGTAATTATGTCTTTTCTAAATAAGTAAGATGAATATGTGTTTCTCTCAAGTCCTTCGTGAAGGAAACTATGTGGTTGATAGCCGTATGTAGCTCTAGCATGCGCTCCAAAAATTGGTGAAACATTTTGTCTAGATTTTTTTTGTTTTGCCTTTTTGATAATCAGGGACACGTTCCTTGTGCATGCTTTTTATCATTTTTGTGTACGTTTGTATAGCAATGTAGGTTTTTTTTTTTTTTTTTCCAACCTGCTTGAGCTTTTTTTCTATTGGATTTTGCTGAGTTATTGTCGGAGTATTTTAGTTAAAAGAAATGTTTTGGTATGATTACGTGAAACCCCCTTTTAGGGCTGTTTTCTTTGGTTTTCATGACTTTGTTTGCTGCTTTTTATGAACTTTTGGGGCGTCTTAATTTAATTAAAAGGGAAATCTATGCTAGATAGATGTAATTATAGTCTTTGGGTGAAAAAGTGAGACCTTTGAGGGCCCACAAACGTATGGGAATGACCTATGGGCGAACCATGACATAGTTAAGTGCCAACCATTCTTTTGGCTGCCGACTCATAAAAACATGCTAATTTGATCCATGCCGAAGTGCTGAATTAGGAAATTAGGAACGAACAGTCTTGAATTTTGTGCAGATATGGATGTGACACATCTAAACAGGCACGTAGATAAGATTGAAAATTTAATCAATAATGATGTAACGTTAAAACAACGAGGAACATATTATAACGGCTTGCTCCACAGCATGTCACATATGTCAAAGGGCCACATATAATGTACACACGTGTGCGTGGCGTCAAATCACCTGGCGGCGTAGTGAGAATGAAGAATCACCTCCAATTCAGCCGACTAAACCAGAGATAAATCAAGGCCACAGTCAACATAGAAAAGTAAACTACACAATAATTCGAAACTACCACCGCTAAAGCAACAATATATATTATTCTATATGTATTACGTTAGAGAAAGTAATTTCTTTTTTCTTTTTTTTTTTAGAATTTAGAGAAAGTAATTTAGGGAGGATATAACTAAACAATATTTAATTATAATTTGGTTTTTGTTTTCAAAAAAGTTATTTCCTGAATTCAAATAGTGACCAAATTTATATGGCTAGCATATCAAAAGAATAAAAAAAATAACAAAAAATAACAAACTTTTTTTTTTATTTTCCTTATATTTTTAGATTTTATTTGGAACTTGAAAAATAGAAATATCAATGTGAGTTGGATTTTATGGGTCATCCCACATTTCAAAAAATAAAATACAATACTAGTTCGATCTGACCCACATTAATGTGAGTCTGATTCGGTCAATTACATATAATAAGGATTGATTGGGCCTCATTAATAGGCCAATAAGTCAGGCCTAGCTGATTCGGTCAATTACATATAGTAAGGATTGATTGGGCCTCATTAATAGGCCAATAAGTCAGGCCTAGTTAGATTTATATTTATACTAGCCTACATTTATTCATTTTATATATAATTAAAAATATATTTCTTAATTTAAATTTTAGAGAATCTTAATTAAATATTTTTATCTATATACTTTTAATATTATTTATTTAGTCGTTTTTGTTTATTTTTAATTTATTTAAATTTTAAAAGAATATGAACGAGTCTTAGGTTCATATTTTAGCCCACATAAGCTTATACTTGATATTTTAATGCATATAATAATAACATTCGGCCTGCATAAGCAGGACTCACTTAGGCCTACATGAAACGTGGGTCGGGCCTATGGGTCATGTCGAGCCCCTTAATAAGAATATGGGTCAGGTCCACTAGGTCCACATTTTAAGCCGGTTGGGCCTAAGTTTAGTATAAAATCCGTGTGGACTTATCAAATGCAGCCAAACTCACTTTACATCTCTAGTAGAAAGTACTAGAGAAAGAATAATTAAGGGAAAATTAAGTGAAAAAAAATGATGAGGAAAAAAATTTAATTCCTAATTCATATTTTTCTCTTGTTTGGTTGTTGAAGAAAAAATAACCAAGAAAAAAAATTCAAACCAATGCAAAATTATATGAAGAAAGAATTATTTAAAAATATTAACGATGGAAATTATTAGCAAGAAAGGTCCCAGACTAACGTATTGTTCGGATATATATATATATATATATATATATATAGCTATTCATATAAAATGAATGTAGAAAAAGAAGAGGAAGAGGGGTATCAAATAGAAGAGTTGGCTCTAGGAACGACAATGGAGCATATTGGGAATGGTTTTTCAATTTCTGTTCCTGTTCCGAAGGCCAATCGTAATACTATACTCGCCTCATTAATCATTCTTTTAGATGTGGGGATAATATAGGAAGAAAACTATAGTCACTCGTTACTCATTGATAATGACAACATAAGAAAAAAATTTAATTTATAATTGACAAAAGTTAAACACAACAATATATTAAATAATTTTCAAATTCTAAAATTCAAATATATAAGTATATATATCTCTCTAAAATCATTATTTTTACCAAAGACATATGAATATAGGTAATGTAAAATTAAATAAATATTTATGTATAATTATTTTTTATACGAATATATATATCGGGGCGGGTACAGTGAGAATTATGTTAATACCATCCCCACACCATACCCGCAAACTAATGCTGCGATTATTTCCTGTTCCAGTCATTTTTTTTACTTGAGCGGTTTTTTCTCCTACTTATTTAAATCAGATAATCACAAATGCCTGTAATCATTAGTGTTGTAAAAAATTTGCAAGTATACGAAATTGCAAAAAACAAATAATATAATGATAAATAAAGTATCGTTCTTACTAGAATTGTATTTATTAAGTACTAAAATTATTTTAACTCTAGCTTTATTTGAAAATAAATTCAAAAAAATTATGGTGAAATAAAATAAATAACTAAAAAGAAATAGATCAAGGCAAAATAAAATAAAGGAGACTTCAAAAGACTAAAACGTAGGATCTCTGATTTCACCAAGACTAACTCTATTTAAATATTTTAGTTAATTAAATCAAATTTTATTCCATATGTTGTAGCGCAGTTTCATTATAGTACAAACCGGGGTGTAGCAACAATGTGCCACACCAGATCCAACACGGCTGACACCTCGTAATTACGTGGGCCCCACATGTCTGTTAGTCCCATTACTCGCCTCTGCCACGCTTGCACTCAAGCGCTATCTGAGTGGTCCGACAACTTTATCGAACAGTTGGACATAGCGTGTTCACTCCTATTCCATACTCGCACACCTGGCGGTCCTAATTCCGAATTCTTTTTCTTCTTTTTTTTTTTTTTTTTTTCTCTTTACCCGAATCAAATAAAATTAAATTAACTTAAACTAATTAAATTAACTTAAATTAAATTAAATAACTGAATCTAATAAAGTAGCATAAAATTTTAAAAAAAAACTAAATTTAAACTGAATAAAATAAAACAAACTTAAATTAACAAAAATCTATATTAAAATTACTCAAAAACATATAAATTTAATGATAAAAAATTACAATTAATTTTATTTTTATAAAATTAACCATAAATTATATTGTCATCCCTAATTAGTTAGATAAGAGAGAGCATGAAAGAGAAAGGGAAGGAATAGAATGAGTGGAGAGAGAGAGAGAGAGAAAGAAGGGTAAATGTAGATAGAGAGGTGAGAGACATAAAGGAGAGGGAAAGAAAGGACATAAAGAAGGGGAAATGATGAGAAAGTGTGTGTAAAAAATCAAATCACAAAGATGGAGAGTGGGAAACAGAGACAGATAAACATGTGAAAGAAAGTAGAAATTAGAATGAGCAAGCAATGGTCTAAGTATTTTCATTTTCTCACCTATTGTTTAGGAATTTGAAATCCCTTGATTCTTTATAATTTTTTTTTAAACTTTTCTTGAGACATTTTTTTTCCCTGACTTGCTTTGGTTACCAAACAAGAGAAAGTAAATTTCTTTTGTTTTCTTTCCCCTTTTTCCTGCTATTTTCCTGTTTCCAAACGCAATCTTAGAGAAAGAAAAAAGAAAAAAAGCGCATTTGGTATATGATTTAAATGCTATCCTTCAAATCTATAAATATATTTTATCTGAATAATTTATTAGGATAAAACAGTTTCCAAATCTTCAAAATAGTATTTGAATCTCATACCAGACATAATTCTAGAGTCATACAATAATATAACAAAATATGAATTGAATGAAACATTTATCTTGTTTTCTAAATACATATTTTTTTTAATTAAGAAAAATGGTAAGTGTACAAACTTCAGTCTAGAGATATCAATTGTGGCTTAGCGTGATGACAAGGTCTATTTAAATTAGGTATAAATACGATTTTTCGTACTACTTCTTTTTTCCTCTTCCCATTCCTTGTCTAAAAATTATTTTGTGACAAAAATATCTATGTATAAAATAATGTAAATGGACAAAATAAACTTCATATAACTAGAATCTTTGTTCTTTAGGGAATGTTACTTCTTAACACACCCCTTCGAATACATTTGATAAAATCAATCATCTTTTAAAAAAAACTTTAAAAAGGTTAAAAATCTTTTTAGTTAGATTAAAATTTTGAAATTATCGATGAACATATTGTGCCTTCTGTTGTGCGGTCTAAAATCCTAAGGTCGTATAAGGGTTAAGTTCGACCTCCTCCGTGATGGTTATGTGCGACCTCTTCCACAGGTTATATGCGACCTCCTCCGTGTAGTCTCTTTTGCATAAGTATGTGCGACCTTCTCTGTATAGGTGGTGGGCGACCTCTTTCAAAAGAATAAGGAAACAAGTATATGCTATGTCAAACAGGAAACCTACAAGGAAAAGGAAACAGAAATCTCCTATTTATGATCAACCAGTTATCTGTTTTGAGTGGTTATCTAATTATGTTGTTACCTAATTTATGTTACCCGATTGTATAGTTACCCATTTATACAATTAGGATCATAGGGACATAGGGTTACCTTTACCTATATAAAAGGGGACTCAATGTTCCGAAAGGGGATCAAGTTTTGAATATTCCAATTGCTTTTCAGTTTTTCCAATTTCCAGACGAGACATTGTAACCTTGAGTGCTTGTAATTCACCATAAAAATAGTGGAAGAACAGTGGACGTAGGCTCATCTTTTTCGGAGCTGAACCACTATAAAATCCTCTCTCTTTATTTGCTTTGATTATTAACTCAATTAGCACAAGCCACATCTCTAAATTGTTTCTAAATTTATTATTGATAAAACCTCCATCAACAATTGGCGCTAGAATGAGGGCTATCCCGGCAGAAAAATTTGTCAAATTCCACTTTTTCAATAATGGCAAACACTAGAAACACTACCAGAGTCACCGGAACTAGCCAAAACCAACCTCAAAGTACTACTGCTACACAGGCAACCCCTGCTCCGGATCAGCCTACTATGATGGTAACAGAGAACCTTTGCCAGAGACAGGATCGTATGGAGGAGACGCTTGTGAACCTTCAGCAAGTCACTAACCAGATCAATGACACCCTGCGACGACTTGCTAAAGGGCAGATGGTGACCCCACCATAACACGAACGTCCTACTCAATTACCTGAGAAAGGAATACAGATCCTAGAGACGAGAATATGCGGCCAGTCAAGAACTCAGCAAGAGCGTCATGAAGATCGCACCTCCAAAGGGAAAGACAAGGTCGCAAACTTGCCTCCAGAGTCTGGTACGGAGAGTTCAAGTACGAACCGTGATCGTGTACAACCTTCCCAAAAATCCACTAATAGTCAAGATCGCTTGAGCGGCGAACAAAGACGACCATCAAGAAGCATCTTCAAAAGAATTAGCAGAGAGTCAAGACAAGATCCTACAGACTTAAGACAGTATTTGGAGCGACGACGTAGTCATGATCGATCTGTATCGCATCACAACGACCAAAGTCGGTCTCGTCACACTATTTCACTGGATTCCACTCACAGGTCGTAGAAGACTCTACCTGACCAACCCACCATGAAACAGGATAACGAACGAAGGTCGCTTTTACTGCCAGCAAGGGATGATGCTTTTCCTCTAAACATCGATGTTCACAATTTAAGGATCGCATTAGACGCACTTGCTGGCTGGGACGATGAGCTCGCTGATGGGTATCGTCAGTCGCCATTCAGCGAGGAGGTTCGAGCTGCAGCCCTTCTCACTGGATTCAGACTTCCCACCATTAACACTTTTGATGGGAAAACTGATCCACAGGAACATATGGATCACTTCAGTGACTTGATGGAACTTCATCAGGTTAGTGATCATGCACGCTGTAGATGTTTCACTGTAATACTCTCGGAAGCAGCGAAGAAGTGGTTTTGAGGACTTAAATCCGGTTCAATTTCGTTCTGGCAACAATTACAGACGGCGTTCTTAAGACAGTTTTAAGCCGCAAAGAATTTCACTGTTCCGCTCGTTAGTTTGTCTGCAATCTGGCAAGGTCCAGAGGAGACTCTATGGTCTTATCTCAATCGATTTACTTCAGAACTAGCAAAGGTCAACAACCCACCTGAAGGAGGAGTTCTTACTCATATGATGGCTGGGGTGCGACTAGAAACAAAACTCTGGGAGGAATTATTGGAGTGAGAGTGTAGAACCCTCGAAGACTTCTATCGAAGAGTTGGTCGGCATCTGAGGTTAGAATCTTCACGCGAGAATCTACAAAAGACTAAAAAAGGAGGAAGAACAAATGCGACTAAAGATGCGGTCATTACCAACAACAGCGGTAATAAGAAAAATAAGAGGAATAATGAACAGACAAATGAGAATCAGCCTAGACCTAAAGGCAGGAGATTTTAAAAGCTCCCATGAGGTTTAATAATCACACTGAATTGAACGCGCCCATAGATCATATCTATGCGGTCACAAACCATAAAGGAGGGATTCCGACAACCAGAACCAATGAAGCGGGACAGGGCAAAGCGCGACCCCAACAAGTTTTGCCGATATCACAATGATATTAGGCATGATACTAATAATAGCTTTGCCCTGAAAGATGAAATTGAAAGGCTGATTAGAGAGGGACGATTGTGGTAGTACACCAGGCAGAGCGACGAGAGGTGAGAAGAAGACCTACAGCGACCTCCAGAAATTCAGCGTGAGGTGCGGACTATTTTTGGAGGACCGCATGTTGGAGGAGATTCCAAGCGAGCACAAGATAGATATGCACGAGAAGCTCGACAGCAGCCGTTAACCAACGTCATGCATCTTGATCAGCGACCACGCAAGCTTCAACGAGTACCAGAAATGGATATTACCTTCACAGAGCAAGATGTAAGGGAAGTCCATTATCCGCATAATGACGCGCTGGTCATAAAAATTAACTGTGGAAGCACACAGTTGTGGCGAGTATTGGTTGATAACGGAAGTGCTGTGGACATCCTATACTTCGACGCCTTCAAAAAGATGGGGTTGAATGAGAGCGACCTGAAGTCTGCCGCCACTCCACTCTATGGTTTTACTGGTGACAGCCTGATGCCTATGGGCATGATTGAACTGATGGTCAACGTTGGGACCTTTCCACGGGTTTCATCGATAATGACCCAGTTTTTGGTGGTAGATTGCTCATCTGCCTTCAATGCTGTGCTAGGAAGACCGACATTAAGGGAACTTCAAGCTGTCACCTCGATCTACCATCTAATAATGAAGTTTCCGACCCAACATGGGGTAGGCGAAGTGCGAGGAAATTAATATGATGCAAGGACTTGCTATAACAACTCGCTGAAACTTGCAGCAAAGGATGCGACGTCCCGCACAATGATGGTCCACCTGCCAGAGGAAGCTATCGAAGCATCAGTCGTGGCAGCGGATGAAGCGTCAGTTGTGGCAGCGGATGAAGCGTCAGTCGTGGCAGCGGATAAAGCGTCAGTCGAATCGTCAGTGAAAGCGTCAGTCGAAACGACCAATGAAGACTTCGATCCTCGAGAAATTGACGAAGTCAGAACTGGACCCGTTTGAAGACCTGGAAGATTTATCATTCGATCTGTCTTCCAGGACTTTGAAGACTGGAACGGAGTTTCAAGGACCTGTGCAAGCTTCATTGATCGCTTTTCTGAAGTCTAATTTGGATGTCTTTGCATGGCAGCATTCGGATATGGTAGGGATTGATTCAAGGATCATATCCCACCATCTTAACATAGATCCGTCAAAAAAGCCTGTACGATAAAAGAGAAGGGCCATGAATCCAGAACGCTACGTCGCATTAAAGGAAGAGGTGGAGAAGTTGCTCAAAATTTGGTTCATAAGAGAGTCTTTTTACCCTGACTGGCTTGCAAATCCAGTCTTGGTGTAAAACCCTAATGGGAAGTGGAGGACCTGTATTGATTTCACCGATCTCAATAAGGCGTGTCCTAAAGATAGCTTCCCTCTTCCGAGAATTGATCAGCTTGTAGATCCGACGTCGAGGCATGAACTTTTGAGCTTCATGGATGCGTATTCAGGATACAACCAAATCCCCATGTACGAGCTAGATGAAGAACACATCTCGTTCATCACTGATCGAGGGTTATACTGCTATAAAAAGATGCCCTTCGGACTTATCAATGCGGGAGCGACCTACCAACATCTTGTCAATATGATGTTTACAAAACAAATTGGCAAGACAATGGAGGTATACGTCGATGATATGCTAGTCAAGTCGGAGAAAGCTGAAGATCACATCAAGCACCTTGATGAGATGTTCAAAATCCTCCGGAGATTCCAGATGAAGCTAATTCCCCAGAAGTGTGCATTCGGAGTAGGATCTGGAAAATTTCTGGGTTTTATGGTCAACCAGCGAGGGATCGAAGCAAATCCTCAGAAGATACAAGCGTTGATTGATATGCAATCTCCTCGTAAACCCAGAGATATGCAAAGCCTAGCAGGAAGAGTAGCTGCTCTAAGTCGGTTTGTATCCAGATCAACCGATAAATGCCAACCTTTCTTTGAGGTGTTGAAGAGATCAAAAAGGTTCGAGTGGACAGAGAAATGCGAGCAGGCGTTCCAAGAATTGAAAAAATACTTGGGTTCCCCTCTACTCTTGTCGAAACCAAATCCGGGAGAAGAATTATGCCTATATCTCGTTGTTTCTAAGTATGCGACGAGTGCCGCATTAATTCGTGAGGAGACAAATATTCAGCGACCTGTGTATTATGTGAGTAAAAGATTACTTGATACTGAAACCAGATATCCAGAGATTGAAAAATTGGCGCTGGCACTCGTCATTGCATCAAGAAAGCTTCGACCTTACTTCCATGCTCACTCTATCTGGGTTTTCACGAATTTTCCACTGAAACAGGTCTTACAGAAACCTGAGACGTCAGGATGGCTGCTTAAGTGGGCTGTTGAATTGAGTCAATTTGACATCAATTTTCAACCTCGCACTGCTATAAAGGGTCAAGCCCTCGCAGATTTTATTGCAGAATTTACATACGACGTCAATCTTCCCACGGGAGTACTCGAGAAATCCGCCTCAGATACATCAAAGTTGTGGAAGCTTTATGTTGATGGGTCATCGAATGAGAATGGAGCAAGTGCGGGCATAGTTTTAATCAGTCCTGAGGGGCACAATATTCATTATGCGCTTCGCTTCAAATTCCCAGCGTCAAATAATGAGACCGAATACGAAGCACTGATAGCTGGGCTAAAGCTCGCACAGGAAATGAAGGTCGAAGTAATCGAGGTGTATAGCGACTCCCAGCTGGTCGTCTGTCAGGTTAAGGGTGATTATCAAGCGAGAGGAGAAAGAATGATGGCCTATTTGAAGAAGGTGCAACAGTTGTTCTTAGCGTTCGACACTTATGACATACAACTTTTTCCTCGTATTAAAAACACCCGGGCAGATGCACTCGCTAAGCTCGCTTCGACGAAGGATGCAGAATTATTGAAAGTAGTTCCTATTGAATTTCTTATCTCACCGAGCATCGAGGTTGAACCCCAAGTAATTATGCCAGTTGATGAGGAACCATCGTGGATGGACCCCATAATGCGATATATACAAAACGGCGATCTCCCTGAAAATAAATAAGATGCAAGGCGGCTTCGCATGAAAGCGGCTCGCTATATCATCCAGGATGAGCAACTTTATCGAAGGAGTTTCAGCTCGCCATTATTATTGTGCATCAATGATAAAAAAGCACGCTACATTATGAGGGAAATTCACGAAGGAATATGTGGGAATCATTCTAGGGGGCAAACGCTCGCAAATAAGATTCTTCGACAAGGGTACTTTTGGCCAACTATGAAGAAGGATACATTGGAATTTGCTAGGAAATGCGATAAATGTCAACGGTTTGCAACCATTCCTAGAAAACCACATGTTCCTTTAACTTCAATGACTAGTCCATGGCCATTTGCTATGTAGGGAATTGATATTATC
>JXTB01000201.1:377432-435178 GCA_002914805.1 Parasponia andersonii | reverse complement strand
AACGTGCGAGGAATGAGCAGCTGTGCAAAGCCAAAGCTTGCCAGCAGATCTCGAAAGTGCTCGTACTCTGGGACTCATGTCGCTCATCGACGACCCGAGATAACGTGCGAGGAATGAGCAGCTGTGCAAAGCCAAAGCTTGCCAGCAAATCTCGAAAGTGCCCGCACTCTGAATGTGCCAAGGATAAACTGCTGTGCAAAGTTAAAACCAGCCAGCAGACTTCGAAAATGTCCGTATTTTGGGACTCATGTTACTGTCGATGACCCGAGAAAACGTACGAAAAGAAAGTGGGGGCATGTAACCAAAAAAGCTAACTAGGACCCCCGAAGGAACACTTTAGGCTAAAGGAAGAGCTAAGGGAAGGCAAAGTCAGAATCCACCCATTGGAAGTGGACCCTCCCTAAGGAATGTTTTGACCACACGACAAGCTAAAGGGAAACAGACGCTAGCCAAGTAAAGATCTATCTTTACATGGTCAAGATGTGAACAGATCTGGAATCTACCCGTTGGAAGTAGTTCAGAGACAAGTCAAACATGAAAGCAAGAATCAAGATTAAAAGCCTATGTATTATGTCCTAAAACTACAAAGTACATGAGTAATGGCAGTAAACACTCAGGAGCCCTATTGACGAGGCGCAGGTTTAGAGCGGACTCTTAGGGAGACGTCGGCATGATAATGCCCAGTATGTTCTCGATAAGAGCCAAGCCCGGGCCTCCTCCTCTGCAACGACGGGTCTAAGCAATGGTCAACTAAACCTTGGAGCTGGCTCCGAGCACGGTCCCATTTGGGGTCGGAGAAGTCTAGCCACACGCGAGGGTCGAACTCTGCCAAAACAAGTTATAACGAAGGTTACAGTTCTGCAAAACAGGATGAACCAAAGCTTGCACCCTTATGTCTGAAGACGTTCCGAGTAACCATGACCCCAGGAAAGCTCGCTAATAACCCGAAATCATGTCCTTACAGTCAGTTAGACAAATGGTGGAAAGCAAAAGAAAACAGTCTAAAAATGACGGGGCGTCCTTTGTCATTTATTTGAAGGGCTACAACAAACAATTAACTGTACAAATATACATAATTTGGGGGGGGGGAGGAGCCTAGTTACCTCCATCTGAGGAGGCACGACCGACCCTAGCACTCGGACCGGCTTCAGAGAAGAGTGGTGTGGCCGGATTGGATTCGTCACTAGATACGAAGACCGCACCGAACCCTTCCCTGATTGAGATCCCGGGGCTAGGCTGAATGACCGGGGCTTCTGGAGTTCAACCTGGCAGACCAGCACCAGGAGCAGACGTAGAGGGCCCATCCTTTTCTGCAGCAAGCATCTCCAGCACGTCCGATGGATATATAATTTTGATCTCATCCTCGAGCTGCTGCATGTAGTGCTTGATGGAGTAGTGGTCCCTCTCGATGCCTTTCTGATCGTCAAATTGGTATGGTGTTACCATCTCGGCATGGTTTTCAAATATTCTATTCTCCCAGCAAGACCTATAACTTTCTGCAGAAAGAACGTCCACCTGCTTCTGGTACCTTATTTTCAACTTCTCTGCATCTGCCAGTCTGTCCTTCAGCGCCGCCAGTCTAAGCTCCGCCTGCCGCTGCGATAAGTCGACCAACAAAGAATTAATACCAGCGAGATCCGTGCAATATTTACGAGATGCCTCCACCTGAGCACCCATCAGATTTTTATGGTCCAGAAAAAGATGTCGGTTTACCTCGTGGGACCGATCGAGCCTGCGTTGTAGAGCATGGGCTTCAAGCTTGGCCGCCGCCTCAGCTTTCCTCGCTTCTTTGGCATCCTCGACAGCCTGATCTCGAGCGATATAGGCCAGTCTCATCTCTGCCCCCGCACTCTGAAGCTCTTGCTCTTTGATCTCAACCTGGCGGCTTCGGAATGAGCAAGCTTGTCCGCNCAAGCATCTCCAGCACGTCCGATGGATATATAATTTTGATCTCATCCTCGAGCTGCTGCATGTAGTGCTTGATGGAGTAGTGGTCCCTCTCGATGCCTTTCTGATCGTCAAATTGGTATGGTGTTACCATCTCGGCATGGTTTTCAAATATTCTGTTCTCCCAGCAAGACCTATAACTTTCTGCAGAAAGAACGTCCACCTGCTTCTGGTACCTTATTTTCAACTTCTCTGCATCTGCCAGTCTGTCCTTCAGCGCCGCCAGTCTAAGCTCCGCCTGCCGCTGCGATAAGTCGACCAACAAAGAATTAATACCAGCGAGATCCGTGCAATATTTACGAGATGCCTCCACCTGAGCACCCATCAGATTTTTATGGTCCAGAAAAAGATGTCGGTTTACCTCGTGGGACCGATCGAGCCTGCGTTGTAGAGCATGGGCTTCAAGCTTGGCCGCCGCCTCAGCTTTCCTCGCTTCTTTGGCATCCTCGACAGCCTGATCTCGAGCGATATAGGCCAGTCTCATCTCTGCCCCCGCACTCTGAAGCTCTTGCTCTTTGATCTCAACCTGGCGGCTTCGGAATGAGCAAGCTTGTCCGCTTCCGTTTGAGCTAATCTCGCCGCTAGCTCCTTGCTCCTGGCTTTCTCAACACTCATGGCGTGCGCCACCGCGCTGCTAACCCTCGCTTCTTCGAGGCCTCGATATGTGTCAAAATCAGACCGCAATTCGGCGAGGGCGGCCTCGCTGTGCTCGGCCAGTGCGGAACGGGAGCTCAGCTCTTCGGTCAGACCCTTGACGCGATCAGAGTAGAAAGACCGGATGGCGGACAGCTGCAAGTTAAGCAACAAAGGAGGGGGTCGGCATTAGTCAAAGACATGGAAAAAAAAAACATAAAAACACCCAAGTGTGACAAACCTGCGCGAGAGTGCGGGTGGTGAGAAGCTCGACGTTCTCTGGAGTAAGGGCCTCCAGCTCCGGCTCCATGGCTGGATCACCCCTTTGTGCAGTATTCACGCCCAGGGAGCATGGCCCCTCCTCGACGGTCATTGGAGTATCCCCTCCATCTGCCGGGCACGCCTCCGGAGCAGGGGCAATAGAGGAAGGCCCGGAGCCGTCAGAAGCGCCGTCGAGGACGGAGAGAGGCGGCACACCTCTTCCGGACTGGCTACCGCATGCTGACCGTTTCCTCCTTAGAAGGGTCAGCGTCGCCCCATCGTCGTCACTATCGGACGAAAGGACGACCCTGCTCCTCTTCTCCACCCAGCCCTCTTCCTCATTTGATGAACCGACCTCGCGTTGCCGCTTTGCGGGGACCGGAGGAGGAGAGGAGAGTCTGGATTTCAGTCTCGAAGCTCCCCCACTGAGCTCGGCGATCTCTCTATCGAGGCTAGCGGCACTCGATTTCGAGCCGGAGTCAGGGGTGGGGGAGATCACTGCTGCAGACCCCCCGGTCAGACCAGGCATCACCGTCGCTTCCCCGCGCGTGATCAGAAAGGCAGGCGGCCCTCCGGCTAGAGACCCGCCGGCGTCGGGACGAGGAACCACTGATTCTGCTCCCCTCGTATGCACCACCAGGCACCGTCCAACGGACGTCTTAACTTGAGCTTTTGACGCCGCAACTCTCCCTTTGATGGGAGAAGGGCCAGCAGACGGGCCCGTCTCAGAGCCTGTGGAAAATAGACGACGAAGTTAGTATGCGGTTACGGCCCAACCCACGAAGATTCAAAGACTTAAAAATAAACTTACCCCTAACCCTTTTGGGGGCGGCGTTTTCTTCCTCGGGGAACTTGATGCACTCCGCGGCCACCAGCCTCACGGTCTCCTCGAGTTCGTGGTTTGACGGTGCTACCAGATCGTTGGTGCCCGCCAGCTAGCTTGAGGCCGCAACCTGCCGACTCACCATGGTGATCGGGTCACTTTCGTCCCAGCGAAATCGGTTCAGGGCGGAGGTGTCGAGCCGACTCCTCAGGTGCTTGGTGACGACCCAGGTATCTAAAGGAGAAGGGAGGTATGAGACCATCCTGGGCATCAGGTTCATCGTCAGGGGGTTGAGGACGGCTTGAATGTGCTGGCATTCCCCCGGGGAGCAGAAGATAATGATCCCCTCCAGACTTTTGAGCCGCCCAGCCGATAGGTGCGGCTCGAACCTGCTTTCTTCCACTGAGGCTGCATAGGGCAAAGTAACATGAGCAATAAAACCATGAGAGAACTTAGACCCAAAGGTCATAGTCCGATGCTTACTCTGCAGGAAGACTGAGAGGACTTGGAAATGTTCTCCGTTCACCCAAGGGGAGCACCACGCCCCTCCAACAGCATAAAGCCTGGCGTGAGAGTCCCATTGTTTGTCTGACCGCGGTAATCCCTAAAAGATGTGGCGCCCAGGCAGCGGTTGGAGATAGAAGGTGGGGTAGGAGCTCTTCTTGGGAATGAGAACAAATTTATAAGCATAGAAGACCACCTCCAGGTCGATATGCGTGTTATAGATGACTGACAGGGCAGAGAGCCCCATCAGAATCATAATCCCATTTGTATTCAGTTGCATTGAGTGGATCCCCATCAGGGCAAAAAATTGATGGATTAGAGGGGGAAGAGGGAATCGCAGGCAGTCCAGGTGCTTCCTACCCAAAACGATGGAACCCTCGGGGGCGCAGGGCCGAAGGTACCAGTCTGCGGGGCCTTTGACTCGTTGAAGCGTCACTCCTCCGGGGAAGCAGAGCTGCCTCCTCAATGAGTCTAACTCTGAATCTGTAACAGATTGCAATCCCTGATTTTGATTCGAAGCCATTGTTCCGAAAGACGACTGGGAGAGTGAGAATTTTCGGAAGAGAAGGAAGCAGAAACCTTAGGGTGTTGTGAGAATAGGGTGATTGAAAATTTTTGTAAAACGGCAGATAAACACAGTTACGGTTTTTAAAGGGGGGAAGCCGAAAAGTTCTTTTGAAAGAGGAGAGAATAAAAGAAATCGAACAGTCAGAACTTCAAAATTCAATCAGATCTCATGATGAGAGATGGCGTATCTCTACATCGGGAAGAGGGAACCACGTGCGTTCCTCAGATAGGAGAAGCGAAGAGACGGTTTCCCTACTTGATAGACACGAATCCATCAAGTAGGGAAATAGGGGCAGTTGTGGGACCCGTTCCCGAACCTTAAGCCACGCGGATCGCACGTGATCTCACAATCGGCCATTGGGCCATCCAGGATTAGGGCCGAGTCCATCACTGACCCCAGATGGTTTGGCCCAGTCAGACCCCAACCTCGACAGCTGGGGGCCGGAAGCCCCAAGGGTCTGCCATCTGAGAACGGCGGTCCCTACCTCGACAGCTGGGAGTCGGAAGCCCCAAGGGTCTGCCATCTGGGAACGGCGGCCCCTACCTCGGCAGCTGGGGGTCGGAAGCCCCAAGGGTCTTCAGACTGAATATAACGGAAAGCAACCCATGGCTCCAGACCCAGACAGAGCATTTAATGTGATTCTGGATAGGTGTGTGCGTAGGGACAAGCCGTCTTGACAGAACGGCGATTTGCCAAAATCTTACTCCTGACATATTGAAACCGTAGGAGGCGGCGAAAATCAGGCCATGGTAGCACAGAGGAGATCACAGAAATCTCGGCCCGTGATTGTTAAAAAAGATCTTAAGGTGAAAGGTACTCATTCCTGAGATAGAGAACCAACAGTTTCACTATCTCAGGACTACATATATAAAAGCCATGCGTTCCCGAGAGGAGCATGTCCGCACAAAAAAACTGATATATATAAAATAGTCTGTGAACAAAAAAGAAAACAGACAGAGATCCATAGAAAAAGACATAAATATTCATACTGAAATATTTTTCCTTGCTTCCAAACACAAAGATAAACCAGTGACTTAAGCATCGGAGAGTTTTTGCAGGTAGCCACCCCCGCCTCTCCGATCTTGCTTGGAGTTCAGAGAGCTTTGAGACAGCAAGGACACGTGGACAGTTGGAGAATCCAGCGTCAGCAGTAGGAGACACGTGGACGGCTGGTGAGAAACTGCTCCAACAGTTTGGCGCCGTCTGTGGGAAGAGGTTGAGCGTGTAAAAGAGAGTGAGAAACTCGCAACCACGCTCTCCCCGAACAAAAAAGCTATACAACGTCTGATGGCACCTTCAAGAATGACAACCAGGAGCACCCGTCCTGATGCCAGAGGTTTGCTCCGATGAAACATCAACCCGCCGAGATCCTCCATTCAAACATAACTCCCTGGCCGTTTGCTAGTCCAAAGTTTTTGTTTCAAAAAAATTCACTTTGTTATGTCTTTTCCTTTTTAATATGAAAGATCTCTTACTTTACTGTACATATGATTATTCCAGATAAGAACTTTTAAAGCAGTCTTTTTTCAGCATCAATAATATTATACTCTTACTAACTTTTTTCTGTTTCGTTTATCGAATAAAATTCAGTATCTATTTTATCTTTCTGTCATTATTAGTCTCCCTACTGTGAGATGGTTTTTTCATTGTATTTTCTTATATATCTTACACAATTGGAAAAAACTGAAGGGAGGAGACCACCAATTGGTCTTCTCTTTCAAAAGTAGGCGTTAAACAACTAAATGATGATGCCAAAGGTGTAGTATAGTAACTCTTTCCAAGAGGATTATCGGAGATAAAAGTTGTCAGATTTCTTTTTATGGACGATGCATATTAGTCCCTTACTCCTATGACGGTGGAGATAAACGTTGTCAGATTTCTTTTTATGGACGATGCGTATTAGTTTAAATCTCTAAATATTAGACTCAGATATATCGACAGTGATACAAACTTTTAGTAATGATTTTATTATTTTTAGTAATAATTTTATTATCATTTGAAGTTTAGTTATCTACTGTTAGATACATTTAGTTTAATATCTGATTTTTCTGATATTTTAGTTAAACAAGTGTATTGTGAAGTTAATAAAATTATACATGATTTAGCTAAATTTACTTTAAGATTAGAAGATGAGCCACTTTGATCGGAGGAATTTCATTCTCCGATAAAATTTGTTATTGTAAAATATATGACTTTTTTTATAATAACAGATTCATTCATTCAAAAATAAATAATAATAATAATAATAATAATAAACTAAGAAATAACTACACTCTTCTCCTTTATAAATGTACACAAAAATCAAGACTACCTAGATTCTACACTTTTTACATTATTTTTTTCCTTTGAGTTGCTAAACTAATTTTAGAACTCGAATACTAAACTAAAATATGGGCTTATCTATTTAGAAAAAGAAAAAAAAAAGGAGAAAATAGAAAAAAAATATGTCACGATCCAAATCTTGGGCCAATGACAGAAAAGAAATTTCACAAGTAGAAATTCAAATATTGTTTTTTAAAAATTTATAAAAATAATTTTAAAAGTAAAATTCTCATAGTTTTGTGATCACCATTAGAAGTAGATTATTAATAAAATTTATTAAAACAAACCAAGTATCACTATCAGTAGTCTCATTTTCTAGCACAATAATTATACAGACCGAGTTCGTGAAACGGGCCACTAAGTATTTTATTACAAACCAAGTCAAATAAATAGAAATATTTTACATGATTATCAATTCCCAGTAAGGTAACTAGCTCCTCACTACTCTACTTCTGAGTATCTAAAATCAAACCAAGCACTCACCTAAGAGGATAAAAGTAAGGGGTGAGCATTCACATGCTCAGTAAGAATTCAATTACATTTGGATGACAATTTCTCATACCTGCATAGTTAGTACCTTTAAATCCATTTATAAATCAAGTTTATAAATCATTGGTATCCAGAATAATCACACACTCAAACCCAATTCCAAAAACTACACCATTGTACATATCATATATTCACAAGTAAATAAGTGAGCTCTCATCCTACCATCACAATCCTGTAATACCTCTGTAGCAGATGTATCTAACATCTTGATACTGCTTATGGGCATATCCGCAAAAATCTGTGTAGGAGTCTAGGTCGCTTACCTAGCACTGCAACAACTCACCAGTGATCTAAAATACTGCAATGTTATAATAGAACTCTAGTGTGTGATCCTATAGTATATACAACATATAATAGTTTACCACAACTATGCATTCTATAATCAAGTCATGCAATTAATTCTGGGATTTACTATACATAGATAGCACACCGTTGTTTTACCTCATAATCAAAATATAAAAATATGTATAAAAATCTACATAGTCTAATCTCAATATAATCCGTCAATTTTTAACAACTAATTAAACCATCATAAAATTATGATTTTTCATAAATCAATTTTAATACAATTAAAATTCAAAATAGATATAAAATTAGATAATCAAACCTCTTCCTCGATATGATAGTAATACCAGGCTAATGACGCTCGAAATATCTCTTGTTAGTCACTCAGTCACTCAGGTATTTGAACGACAATTTCTAGATCTTGTTAAGTCTACTTGAAAAAGTGACTTTTTTTTCGAAGCCTTAAATGGAAAAACATAGGTCACCACTGAATTCAGAGCATCCAAAAATACTAGGTTCGATATATACTTTATCAAAAGTAGGTCTCAATACGGGACCAACTCGAGGCAAGCAAAATGGTACAATTTTGAGCTACAAAATTCCAATTTTCGTTTTACTTCGAAACATAGTGGTACTTTATATCATGATTTGCATTTATTTAAATCAAAATATTTTCTCTTTTAGATCTAAAAAAAACATTTGTTTAACTTCTATTAAATCAAAATACATTTTCAAGTTCAATTTGATTAAATCATATTTTACAAAATAAAATACCCAGTTATAAGTACGTTTTCAAATAACATCAAGCTTACATAATTGAAATCATTTATCTCATAATAAGAATATATGCGGAAGTAATTTTTAATGACGGTATTCCCTTGCCCGTGCCTCGCATTCATCCCCGCTTCAATTCCAGCTAACCCATCAATCAAATTAGATTTCTTTTCTTTAGTACTTATAGCATGGATACTCATAAAATGTGAGCTTGATCTTAGTGAGTCCAAATTCGAAGTCGCAATTTAGTTTCGAGGTCCTGAACATTAATTAAGCTCAAAAATCCAAAAATTACAATAATACCACTTTTTGTAAATATTTAGAAAAATATCTTTTTTTATTAAAATTTACCGCACTTTCGTTCACTGTTTTTACTTCTACCAACCATAATTATTCATGATTTTTAATTCTCTTTCACCTCATATATTTATCTCGGGTAAATTAATTACTTAATCAAGATAATTACGAAAATATCACTTTTTACAAACTTTGGTTAAAACAGAAAAAATAGTGAAAATCTTAACAAAGGTGAGTTAATGGTCGTGACTTGATGGTGATGATGATACGAGTCCAACAGTACCAAAGGTGAGTTAAAAGGAGGTTTGACAGAATTCAAGTGGCCAAAAATCCGATCGGTGGCCAGAATTTTCAACACAGCTGATCTGCAATTTCTGGTGACATTTCATAGCGGATACGACTGGTGCTAGTTCGTCGGCAACTAAAGAGGAGTAGGCACATAGGTTCGGCAGCGGCGCAATGTGGTGGCAGTGTCCTCGGTTTCTTCTCTCCCTCTCTCAGGTCCTTCAATGAAGAAGATAAAGTTCTTAAAGCCCTTTTATTCAATTTCAACCGTTGTAGCACCTTAATTTAAAACTCTAGATATTTTGTTTATTTTAATACAAAAATGCTTATTAACAAGTTTGTTATTGGTTAGTAAATTACCCAAATATCCCATCTAGAAATAGGTTTTCACATCCTTCTCTCCTTAAAAGAATTTCGTTTTGAAATTCAAATGCAATTTAAAGGTCAAAGTACAACTTCAAGTTAACAATTAAACAAATAAGAATGTTTCAAGCTCCCATGTGGCAGAGAACCTATACAAGTGGTATCTCTCTATTTTGAAGCACTTTGAGCTCTTTTCTTAGTATTCGAACTAGTTGTTCCTCATATATTACGTCCTCTTGTAACTATACTTCCACATACTGAATGACATGCGATAGGTCAATCACATATTTTTTAAGTATCGAGACATGGAAAATAATATACACTCGACCCAATTGTGAGGGCAAATCCAAGCAATACGCTACAGGTCCAATTCTAGCAGTAATCTTAAATGGTCCAATATATCTTGGAACTAATTTGCCTTTAAGTCCAAATCTGGTGATCCCATATCTTGGCATGACTTTTAAGAATACTTGATCACCAATCTCAAGCTCTACTTTGTGTCTCTTTGGGTTTGTATAGCTTTTCTGATGACTCTGCATAACTTTAAGTCTTTTCTGAATCTTATTAATCTTCTCAATAGCCTCTTATATTAATTCTAGCCTAAGTGTAATACACTCCTTTGCATCAGCCCAACACAAGGGTGATCTACATGATCTCCCATATAATACCTCATATGGAGCCATGCCAAGACTAGTTTGGTAGTTGTTGTTGTAAACAAACTCTACAAATGACAGGTGATTATCTCAGCTTCATCAAAATTCAGTATATAAGAGTGAAACATGTTTTCTAGAATCTAAATAGTCTTCTCAGAATAGCTGTCTGTCTGAGGATAATGAGCTATACTGAGATTTAGTTCTGTTCCTAAAGTTATCTACAAAGCTCTCCAAAACTTTGATGTAAATCTTAGGTCTTTGTCAGAAACTATACTTGATGGTACCCCATGCAACCAAACAATATTATCGACGTAGAGATAATTGAATTTGTTGAGTAAAAAATCAGACTTGATTGGCATGAAAGAAGTAGTCTTCATCATCTGATCAACTATCACCCAAACTACATTGTTCTTTCTCCG
Source organism: Parasponia andersonii (assembly GCA_002914805.1). Classification (NCBI taxonomy): domain Eukaryota; kingdom Viridiplantae; phylum Streptophyta; class Magnoliopsida; order Rosales; family Cannabaceae; genus Trema; species Trema andersonii. Next base: position 424,495 of record JXTB01000201.1, on the reverse strand, counting down.
AGTTATTGGCAAACCCATTAGAAAGTCCATTGTGATCTTATCCTATATCCACTCCGGTATAGGCAAAGGTTGGAGTAATCCAGTTGGTCTTTGGTGTTCTACCTTGACTTATTGATAGGTCGTACACTTAGCCACAAAAGTAGCTATATCATGCTTCATACCTTTCTACCAGGTCTGTCTTTTTAGATCATTGTACATCTTTGTACTACCAAGATGTACCATAAACTTGGACTTATGAGCCTTACTGTGAGTGGTCTCTCTAAGGTGAGGATTGCTAGCTACCACTAGTTTTTCTCTGAAAAGCATAAATCCTTTTTTATTTGTACTCAAACTTTCCAACTATTCACCATTTTCGAGTTGATTCTAGATCGTCCTCAACTTTTGGTCTTGCCATTGACTTGTACTATTTAGAGTAGTGTTGGTATGGCAATAATATTACTAAGGCAAGCAACTTTATTAGTCCTAAAATACTACAAATTGTAATCACCAATTGCCACCGAGTTCTTCCAATCTTGAAAAATAAGTGTAACTAATATACTATAAAGTTTTCTACTCAATATATCAGCTACAACATTGACTTTGCCAGAATGGTATTATAGGTCGAAGTCATAATCTTCCATATACTCAACCCATCTACGCAATCTCAAGTTCAAATCATGTTGAGTGAAGAGATACTTCAAGCTCTTGTGGTCGGAGAACACATTAAATTTCACATCACATAAGTAACATCTCCAAATCTTGAGAGCAAAAATTACCACTGCAAGCTCCAAGTCATGGGTAGAATAATTCTTCTCATCTAGCTTTAACTGATGAGAAGCATATGCCACTACCTTGCCATTTTTCATTAAGACATATTCCAATCAAGAACTAGAAGCATCGGTGTACATAACATAAGGTTAATTATTATTAGGAACAATAAGAATAGGTGTAGTTGTTAATCTCTTCTTTAATTCCATGAAAATGTCTTCATAATTATCATCCCAAGTGAACTTCATATCTTTTCTTATTAACTTCGTCAAAGATAATGCAATTCTAGAGAAGTTCTCAAGAAAACGACAATAGTAGCCAACTAAACTAACGAAAATTCTTATCTCAGTTACATTCTTTTAGTCTTTCCTATTTTAGAACAAAATCTATCTTAGTGGGATCAACTAAAATACCTTCTTGAGAAATCACATACCCTAAGAATTTCACTTCTGTCATCCAAAGTCACACTTGGATCTCTTAGCATAAAGTTAATGATCTCTTAAAATTTAAAGTACAATCCTCAAGTGATCAGCATGTTCTTCTCGAGTCTTCGAGTATACTAAGATATCATCAATAAAGACAACCACAAACTGATCTAGATAATATTTGAAAATTCTATTTGTGAGATCTATGAATGCTGTAGAATCATTAGTCAGACCAAATAGCATAACCAAAAACTCAAAGTGGCTATAACGAGTTTTGAATGCAGGTTTTGGTATGTCTTACTCTCTAATTTTTAACTAATGATAACCCGATCTCAAATCAATCTTGATCAAACAACTCATTTATCCTTGGCAGAGGATACTTGTTCTCAATTATCCTGTGATTACAAAAGTTTGAATAAGCTTACTGTGAAGTACAAGTCTAATCAATACAGTACTTCTCAACTCAGTCATTTCTATTGGAGCCATACAATATGTTAAAATAGAAACTAGCTGAGTTTTGAGAATCAAATTAATACAAAACTCGATCTCCCTGTCAGGTGGTAGTCTCGGTAAATCATCCAAAAAATATTTGGAAACTCACTAACCACTGATATCCAGGGGTTTTGATTGGTGATTCTCATATCACCACTAATGGTAAATAAATTCCCATAATACTCGAGTTTCTTCCTTTCACCCATGCATGCTTTCAAAATCGAACTAGGTTTCACAGGATTCAATCAAACTTGATAAATAATAGGGCATCCATCCTTTAGCAAAAGAGTAACTCTCTTTTTGAAATAGTCAATAGCTCTATATATGGATAATCAATCCATACCGAGAATCACATCAAATTATTACAAAGGCAACATAATCAAATCAACTAGTAACTCTTTATCGTCAATCAAAATAAGATAATCACGACACACAGTGGAAACATCAGCTACTCCACCCATTAGGGTTCCTAAAGTCAAAACAGGATATAACAAAGAATATTCCAATTTTAACAATTAAGCAAATAACAAGGATATAAAAGAATACATAGCACCAATATCAAATAAAACATGAGCTCAAGAGTATGAAATAAGAATCATACCATTAGTAACTCCCTTGCTAGTCTGATCTCAACCATCTTGTTGGAATAATGTCTTATAAAGTAGTTTATTATTTTGACATTATAAACAATATTTATCGGATTATTTGTTATCTATTTGTTATTAATAAATTCCATGTTATAAATTTCTATTTTATTTAATATCGTATTGATATACATGTGATATGCATGTTTATCTTATGTAAACATCTAAAAGATTCTGAGACATGTAATGAGTAATAAAGAATTATTCATATGATGAGTTTATATGTGGGAGACACTATATTCTTTATTTCATTATCTCTAAATTAAATTGTTCGCATTCTGCATATTGAAGATAGAGTACTTTACTATGCCATAGAATATAGTATTATTAATTTGATTAATGTTGTCTCTAATTATCGAAGTGAGTCTTTGGATAGAAATACTAATGTATTATAAGAAAGTTATAACAACATTGAACAGAACTAAGTGAAGTAGAATTTAAGGTTAAGTGTTGTAATTCAAATTTCTAATTTCACTAATCTAGCACTATTATAGAAAATTTTAATCCTAGTGATTAACGGACTTACTTTCATATGTTTTGTCTTTTTGAGTTACCAAAGGACTAGTTTCGATTTATGATTCGAATTCTGATATCTTGGAAGATAAGGTGTATGAAATATATAGAATATTTTTCATGATGAATGCTATGCACATAATGTTACTTTGAGTTTTTTCAAGTACTTAATATTACTTTGAGTTTTTTCAAGTACTTGGATAATATAAACTAGGGCTCTGATATTCACTATATGAATTTGACTATATTGATATAAGTAGATACAAACACTGTAGTCAACTATTATCTATTAGATAAAAAATGACAACTCAAAAGTAAATATATACTAGAGGGATAATACGATAATTTCACCCTAATAGTATGATATTATATTGCATTGGGGGTACCTCTACAGGTATAATATATGCTAAATAGATCGAGCTAATTATTTGATAATAAGCTTTACAAAAAATAAATGACATTTAGTCTAAGAGTTCAATATTAGACCTATAGTGGCATGCCCCAATATTAATAGACAAGACCCAATCATAATCATGAGTTAATTATGATTGTGAATATATGGTCCAATAGAGATTCGACTTTATGGATCCATCAGGTCCCCTGTCTAGCTCAAATTAAAGCCCAATAAATATTTAATAATTAGTTGAGCCCAACAAGCCCAATAAGCCCATTAGGTTTTACTTATCTCTCCATTATGTTTAGTCTTGTCTATGTTAAGAATATGCTCTAGTTTGTATGATTGTCAATAGATTCAATGAGTTTGAATGATTATTTAATTAGATGTTATATGAGTTGATGATCATGTTTACCTTTTATTTTCATTTCCAACATGTTCTTAATTTATATGTATTCATGTTTTATAATCTTGATAAAACTATGCAAAAAAATATTTTTTTATCTTTAATTATTTTTTAAGTTTTTAAAACTATGTAGAAATATGACGTCGCTTTTTTGGTGACGTAGTATATATATCACTTCGCTTTTCTAGTGACATGGTAAACATTTTCTAGAAGATTTTTAATTAAAATTCATTCAAACCCCCTAGATTTCATATAAAAAAAACAGAATTAAAGGGTCATCAAAATATACATATAATACTAGATCCACATACATAAAAGCACAATATTTAATTAAGGTTTAGTTACAAATTAAACTATTAATAACTAGCTAACAAGTCATATGCATAATCTAAGTTAACAAATTTAGTCAAAAATAAGAACATCAGCCTAAGAGCTATATACATATCAATAAGTCATGATCAAATAGGATAAAGGATAACCTCAACCAATATAATCCTTAAGCTTTTCAACCTATTCTTCATATCTCATATTTATATCATCCATTGTGTAGAAGTTTGTACTTCGAACTATACATTCAGAAAATAATAAATTTGTTAGAATATATAACTTTATTTTAAAATGTGTAATATTATATGTTAAAATTGTACATGTACATGAAATTAGCATATACCCTTGTAGTGAGAAATGATCGAATGTTAGCTTGTTCAATGATCTCACTCATATATTTGCATACATAAAAACCACATTCTACATGTGATTGTTATCTAGGACACTACATACAAATAGAAAGAATACATAAAAAGTTAGAATGAACAACATATAATCAATAAATATATATATAGAACAATTCATTTACGTATCTTATTGAGATGCTTATAAACTAGACCATTTGCTCTATATTCTCTTAATCCTTTGAAGTCATTATACAATCAAAATGCCTTTTTGATTGATACATATAAAATTGGAAACACATATTTCTTTTAGTTTATGTAAAATGTATAAGAGCAATAAATTATTAGGAAAAAAAGACTTACTTTATCATGGTGAGGCCAATTTCCTCACAAATGTCCAAGTTCAAAAGATCTAGAAACCAAATATATTCTCTGGAAGGGTGAATAAGAAGTAACATCCAATGCTCCCTAAGTATTCAATTATTAATAAAAATCATAAATAAATTATTACAGAGATTAATGAAATCAAAAGAAATTTGCAATTAGTAAGTTCATAATCTTATGCATGATTCTATGGAACAAGTAATTTTTGCTTGTCATTTTCCATCATAAGCATCCAGGATGACAAAGATTCAGCACGAGTCTCTTATAGATCACTCTCTGTAGCAATATTACTTAGATCTATGAACATATATATATATATATTGATGGCCAAGTTGTATCATAATGCAGTGTAATCATCTACAACATTATTTATAACATTATACAAACTATATAAAAAGAATATGTACTACCAATGCTTATTATGAAAATGTGTAATTAAAGTATTATTTCATGTATGATGTTATAGGAACAGCCTCGATCATCTCCAGGTTGCAAAATTGTAAAATGTCATCTTTGAATACCTATAATCGAAAAGCTTGACCAAAAACATCCTCATCAAAGGGAACATTGATGAAGTCACCTTCTTCCCAATGGTAAATACTCTTCAATAGTAGTCTAGCTGAAACTAGGTGATTAACTCCACTTTGTTGTGTTTGTGTAAGATACGACTCTTTTTTTCTAGGTGATGGATGTGAATTCTATTGTGTTAGAGGAGGTGTTGGTTAGGAAGCAACTGTTTGCTTTGGTTGTCTCTTATTTCTTTCATTAATAACCTACAAATAAAAAATAGTTACTCAAAATCTCAAAGAAATATTGACATACAAAACATATGTATCCATATATAGGTAAAAACTTACTAGATCATTGTCAAAAATAACAAGAAACTTAGGCCATGGAACATAGAATCCAAGTACTAGAATAACATTTGATGTATCAGGGTTATTTGGATTTGGAATTGGAAGAGAGGCATTGTGGTTAAGTATTATTTCTATTAATACATGATAGTTACTCTCTCCAATCTCTCTTCCATGAAGAAATGTTCCATCTAGTGAGTCTTGTACATGTCCTATATCAACAATATTATCATGAGATCCCATTACAAGCTTGCAAGGTCGGTTCTATAAAATAGAAAATGAATTGTACATTATGGTCATAAGTAACAAGTAAGAATCTACATTATAGTAACAAGTAAGAATGATATACCTTCTTACCTTGTGTTGACATTCCCACACAAACATCTACATCCACATGTGTTTGGTTCCTTTGACATTCTACTTGAGGAACTTCTACATCTATATGTGTTTGTTTCTTTTGACATTCTCCTTGAGGAATTTCTAGTCTTGAATATGGAGTTGTATTAGAACCACCAACTCTACTTAGTTATACCGCGTGAATCTCATTTATTTCTACTTGAAACTTTTCTTATTGTTTTTTTAACATTTGCTCCATCTTTTTTTCTTGTTTTTCTTGCCAATGCTTCAAAATGAATTGTAGTTTTCTTAATTAAGGAGGAGTATGGAAAAATTGTGACTGAGTGATATGTTTGTCCATTCCTCTTATACGTCTAGATTGTTTGGGATTGCCTAAAGCCATAGTTAAAATATCATTACTCTCTTCAATCTGAATCTTTCCTCCTCTGTATTATTGAGTGTAATCTTCCTACAAAACAAATATAGAAGACAATTTATAGGCAATGCCAAATAAAATAATTGAATTAAAACTATCTTATAAATAGAATTAAGTGAATACTTATTATTGTATCAATGACCACTTTGACATTTTCAGCATATTCTCTGTTCTTAAAAATGCATGCTTGTGACCAAAAATCAGCTCTACCATACTCAATTTCATCCTTTTTTTTTTGTTGAAGTTTATCCTCTAGCGTAAAGTAACCTCCATGAGACAAATGATGTGGGTAAATATTTTTTACCTTTCTTTCTTATTGAAGTTTCCTGAGTTGCATCTATTTTTCTGATAGTCTACTCTTTACAAAATCTTTCCAAACTTCATCATCTATCCATTCAATATATGATGATGGAGGGTGTTCCAATAACTCTGGGTGAGTATCTTTATATTTGTAAATCAATTCTAATGTTATTAAAGTCTTAAATTCCCTCCATAATCTACCACAACTAGACATGATCTTCTTTTTACTTTCTTCTAGTATTACAAATGTCTCCTGTAATATACAAAAATTAATCTTACAATCAATTAAAGTATCCATAACATAACAATAAGATATATGGGTATAGGTTTTACCAGGATAGATTCCCAAACTGTCTTTAATATCTCTTGGGACATGAGGCCAAGTATCAATATTGATTGGCACTATTCTACGCACCATAAGACTACAAAAGCTTGATAAATGTCTACCTTTGTCCCTAGGGTTGTTCCCATTCATTGTATGTGATGATTTTATTTTTATTATTACTTCTTTTTTTTATCAACTCTTTCATTTGAGTTGTCTCTTTTTTATTCTTTGGTTGTCTCTTGCTATGTTGTGGTAGAGTGAATTCACGAACATCATCATCCTAATCACTATCCATGTCACAAGCACCTAAATGTAATGAAAGAATATTTGTTAAGCACTACAAATAAAAAAAGAAATGAAATAGAGAATCAATATATTATAAACAATCAAATGACATAAAAGTAAAATAAAAATCAATTACCGATATTATTAAGTTATTTGTTTCCTTTATGATCAATCCAAACACCTTTACCATCATCTCGTAAATAATTATTTTCACGATCTAAGGTGTCTTCTATCAAAGACTCCATCGATATTCCTTTTGAAAATATTTCATGTGAGACAAGTGCTTCATTGTCATCTTCATATACTCTTTTTGTGTGATATTCCTTTACTTTATTTGTAAGAACTATTGACCATCGACCATCAAGTGGGCCATTGATGTAAAAATCTTGTTTAGCTTGTGTTGCTATTATAAAATGATCATCCTTGTGACTAGTTTAGTTTAGATCCACTAAGGTGTACTTAAGCTCATCCTTCTTAACTCCATTATTACTCTCCACCCATTCACACATAAATATGAGTAATTAAAATGTAACATAATTAATTTCCCAAATATCTTTGATAATCCCATAATAGATCATATCACTCTTAATCGGATTTTTGTCTTTAGTACTTGAAAAATACATGGTCTTAGCCATTATACTTACACCACTATTCTAAGTAGTTCTTATATTATCACGGCCTCTAGTGCTAAACTAAATACCACTAATTAAATATATATCTATTTCAATATATCTAATACATTATATGTTGCCTTGTCCATTTCAAGCGCGATCTATTGTAGATAAAATAGAGTAGTCAAATAAATATATAAACACCTATCTAAGAATAAACAGAATCAAATATAAATCAAAATAATTTTCATTTACCTATTGCCTAAACCATCTAATAAAAGTATGATGGTGTTCATCATGGATCTATTTCTCTCTTTTTGAATTAGTTAGGAAATTTGTTTATATCCAATTAATATGATTCCTTCATAAAAACATAAAAATATTAATTCCATTAAGAATAGAAAATCTTATATCTAATTAATTTCAAGTTAATTTACAACATAACTTACTCGATACAAGATTTCACTTCTACTATATTTTGCAAGACGTTACGATGTGCTTGATCTAGTTGTTTATGCATAACTGTACACACCACACTACTGCTTATACCTCTATTAGCATTCATATTTTGAGCAACATAAGGAAGTCTGATTGTTGCCACTTCCGACAAGTATTCCAAAGAAAACTCAATAGCTTCTTCTGAAATATAACATTCTACAATGTATGCTTCTAACCGACTTCGATTTCTAATATAACCTTTAAAAATCTTCATCTTTCTCTCAAATAGGTACACTTGTCGGAAAAGAACAAGACCACATAATTTAACTTCTCTCACTAAATGAACAATAAGATGTAATATTATATCAAAAAATCCTAGAAGAAAATATTGTTCAAACATACACAAAGTTACGACAACATCTCATTGTAATTTATCTAGCTTAGATACATCAACTGCCTTACAACATATAGAATTAAAGAAAAAACATAATCTCGTGATTGCATATCGAATATTCTTCGATAGTGTTGACTGAATTGCAATAGATAATAAATGTTGCATTAGCATTTGACAGTCATAAGATTTAAGTCCAATTAGTTTTAGATTGTCTATACCCACTAAAGATCTTACATTAGAAGAGTAGTTGTTGGGAAGCTTCATCTCAAATAAAGACTAACACAACTGATATTTTTCTTCTTTATTCAGTGTATAACAAACTTATGATAGATATGTTTATTTATCACAAATCCTAGGAGCTAACTCATTGTGAATACCTATATCAACAAGGTTCATACAGGTGCTAATCCCATTCTTATTCTTTCGAGGAATGTTTAATAAAATACAAATTATACTATCACATATATTCTTTTCAATATGCATGACATCTAAATTATGTCTCACAAATAAATATTGTCAATATTCCAATTTAAAAAATATTGATTTTTTCTTCCAGCAACCCTTAGGTATTTTTGTTGGAAATTCCGAATCAATAAATTTCAAAAAATGATTTTTTCTGAAAACAATTTCCGCAGTTATGTAAACAAATCAAGAATGCAGCGGAATAAGTATTTTAAAATTTTTCTTGAAACTTTACAAAACAAAAATGTAGTACCGTTGATCTAACATAAATCAATTCATGGATTTTGGTTTAGATAAAACCTAGAAGCACTTCACAACCATTGAGCCTCCCATCTATTCTCTAGAGCTCGTTGAATGATTCGGTGTGTGGACACCTTCTTGATTTCCAACGAGAGATAAGCGAATGATCCGGAAGATGATCTTCCTTCTCCTTGAGTGCACGCCTACGACCATAGGTATCTCTCCCTCAGTGGCCATAAATGAAGACGGAACTTCTCCCGTGGCAGCTCGTCTCTCCCATTCTCTCTTTTTCTCTCTGTATTTCAAAATCTATAGTCAATGGACTGTTGTAGGCATGTGGCTCTTGTGTACAGGCTTAGAAGAACTTTTCTCTTAAGTATTAGAGAGATGTAAATCCTAATCGGCTTATTAGGCTCAACTAACCATTCAATTAGTATTGGGCTATGTGTGAGCTAGACAGGGGACCCTATCTTTTTGACTACGGTGTTTGTAACTACCCATACAAACACAGTCAAAATCACAAAGTAAATACCTGCGCCTGGTTTTTTATTATCTAAGTCCTTGAAAAAACTCAAAGTGACATTATATACATGGTATCCAAATCATAAAAGGCATTCTCATCAATTCACAAATCTTATCTTCCAAGATACCGGAGTTCGAACCATATAACCGGAACTAGTCCTTTAGTAAGTCAAAAAGATAAAACTCATGAAAGCAAGTCCGACAATCACTAGGATTAAGGTAATCTTGCAATAGTGCTAGATTAGTGAAAGATAGAATATTGAGTTACGGTACTTAACCTCAAATTCTATTTTCACTTGGTCTAGTTCAATGGACTTATAACTTTCTTAGAACGCACTAGTGTTTCTATCCGAAATCAGACACTTCGATGATTGGAGACTTCATTAATCCCGTTGAAATAGACGACACTACATTTTATGGCAAAATAAAGCATTCCATCTTTATTTGTATAATGTGAACTTTTAATTTAGACATAATGAAATAAAGAATTTAGTCTCCCACATGTAAATACTTCACACGAACAATTATTTATTACTCATTATTAGTCATGGAAACTTTTAGATATTTGTATAATAGAAAACATAAACATCACATGTATATAATTGGGACATAATATGAAATTTATTAATAAAAAATAGATAACACTTAAATCCAATAAACATTGTTTAAAATGCCATAGAAAGAAACTACTTTCTAGGGCATATTCCCAACAATTTTCACAACCTTCACTTTACTACGTTGTTTTCCTTTTATTATTATTTGCAACTATTTTTACTTTTTCTAATCGAAATTCAAGTTTTGAAACTTTTTCCAATATCTTTCCCTAAGTCAAAGGTTGTGGTGCCACCTAAAAGTCATGGGAACTATTAAAAGCTTTTTTCAATGTTCAATATACATGTTTGCTAGGTAAAAACCTCTTATGGCCCATTTATACAACTTTTCTAGCATGTGTTAAGAACTGACAATTTATATTCTCCTCACAGATTGGGCAAGATTTGTATCCTCCAATAGAATACCCTGATAAATTTCCATATGTAGGAAAGTTGTTAATAGTCCACAACAACACAACTTTAAGAGTAAATTCTTCTTCTTTAGGCATCATAAGCTTTAACGTCATCATTCCACATGTTCAAATCATCAACCAATAGGGCTAAGTACACGTTAATGAATTTCCAAGTTTTCTAGGTCCTAATATTAATATTGTAAGAAGTGTAAACATTCTTTTCATACATAGACAAGGAGGAAGATTATATATAACAAGCATTACAGGCCAATAACTATACTTACTACTAAGAGTAGTGAAAGGATTAATTCCATCAGTAGAGAGGCCAAGACGAAGATTTTTTGGATCACTTCCAAAAGTAGGCCATTTGAAATCTATTGTCTTCCAAACCGGTAAATTAGCTAGATATCAAAGTTTACCATCTTCTATCCTCTCATTCGCATACTATGTTTAATCTTTAGCATGCTCATAATTTCAAAGCAGATGGATAAACTAGGGAATTGGAGGAATATACCATAATACTTTTGCATGAATTCCATTTTTAACCACTTTAGAGTTCTTTTTATGCTGTAATCGTGACTCACCACATACTGGACAGGAAATTGCATCCTTAAATTTCTTCTGATGTAATATATAGTCATTTGGGCAAATATGAATTTTCTCATATTGTATGCCTAATGAACATAATGTTTTCTAGGCCACATAAAATGAATGTGGCATCTCATTGTCTTTTGGCAATAACTCCCCTAGTAAAGCAAGCAAGTTTGAAAAACTTTTATCGCTCCATCCATGTCTTGCTTTTAGATTTTACAATCTAAGCAGAGCAGATAATTTTGTGAATCTTGTACAGTCCTGATAAATCGGTTTTTCAGCATCAGTAAGTAGCTCCTTAAACTTTATAGGGTCTATATTTGCTTCATATTGTGTGTCATCAATCATATCGAAAAGGTCATCTTCAATATCTAAGTCATAATCCTCTCTATAACTTTTCCCTAATAAAAATGGTGTCCTTTCAAACTTTTCACCATACCAAATACATTGCTTATAACTTTGATCAAATCCATTAAAAAATAAGTGTTCTTTTATCTTCTTAACACTTAATTTATTTAAATTTCTACACTTAACACAAGGGCACATGATGGCATTACGATCTTTTGCATTCTCTATAATAAACTCCAAAAAGATCTCAACTCTATTTCTATACTCAATCGATAATATATTGGCCGATATCCAATTTTTATCCATTCTAAGCAAACTAAGAAAAATGAAAAATAAACATAAATTAAAGCTAATTAAGATTAATTAATTTTTAAATCTACATATATTAAAAACTTGATAAAAATCGAGCCAAGTCTCCCCTATTTATAAATCGTACCAAAGTTTTAATTCACAATAATAAATCAATAAAACATATCACACACAATAATTTCATCCATATCACCACAACACACAATTTCCCAGAACCTAATCTCCTCTACATTAGATTTTCTAAAGCATAAAATAAACAAATACACATATGTGATTAAGAAAATTAGTTAGAGAACATATCTCAAATCTTCTAGGCCAGGGTTGAACTAATAATCAACACTAATCTTCATGTAATGATTAACACCAATCTTGAATTAAAATTACAAGAGAATACAAATATTAATAAATATAAATTATGAGAACAATTATCTCATATAATTATCAAAATTTGTACAAATCACAACGTTTTTCTCCTGTGATCAATATCAAATCTCTAGAACATATATATATATATATATATAAGGGTTTGGTTTAAATAGTTACAACAATATTTACCCATGGATGGTTACAATGATTTAAACTATTAGATCTATATCCTATGGTGGTGATTAGTTTGGAGGTTGGTGTAACACCACTTAGTTTAACTATACTGTTATATATAGTCAAATTACGAATTATTATTTTCTCTTAAACCACGTCTTTATTTTTATAAAAAGGTAGGTAAATTTGAACTTTCCAAACCCTTTAAACAAAAACAACTGCATGACATTTCTTGATAAAAATGACTTTACAAAATACATAATCAAAAAAAAATTTCACTCATTTATTTTCCCAGCAGCAATAGTATTTACATTACACTAAAATATCTCAAATAAAAATATCAGTCACAAATCAAGCTTAACCATATCTGTATAATCATGGTAACAAAAGGTAGGCCAGACAACCAGTTACTCAATACTAAAATATGCTCTTTTATCTACATCACAAGACTAAAATAAGCTAAAACTCAGCAACTAAAAACTATACATGCACATGTATACTTTAAATCTCATCAATTTCCCATTGTACACTTTTTTTTCTTAAACATTTGAGTCCATACATTTTCTTTAAAAAAATACTCATAGTTGGGCTCCTTAGTATATTGCTAGTCCTATAAGTTTATAGGCTGTGATAACACTGGGTAGAAACTCTGGCCAAGAGTAAAAATAAGGAGCGATCGTCGTGTGAGGTTTTTGAAAAACTCCTTCCCTCATCAAAGATGTATCTCATACTACACTAATATTGTCCTGCTTCAACGAGACACATCATAAGATTTTCAAATCCCACTTCAACAGTAGAGTTTGTATCAACAGACTTATCTACCTAACTCCGACAAACTAGTAATTGCCAATAAAACTTATCTTATAAAATTGGTATAATGGTATTTATTTCTAAATACTTTATAATGAAATTCTCAATTTGCATGCAAGACGTGCCATGCATGTGCTATTTCATAACTTTCAAGAATAAGTTTCACGTAATGACAATCCCCATGTAATTCTTGTGACACAGTTGTAAGTCTTTACTTACCTCGTATCCTGAATAGAAATTGAACATGAAAAAGGTCAATATCCTCTAGAGATTAGTGTGCTAATCATCTGTTATGAATTACAGTTATTCAAGATGCACATTTTACCAAGAGAATGCATCAAGATACTTGAACAAGACCGAAATACGAACTTTTACTAATTTAGGAAACTTGATCTTAAAATGACTCAAAAGTATAAAATCACTTAAGGTACTTAGCAACTAATAACTAGTATTGAAAAAATGTTCAAAAATATTAAATATGAATGCTAGTTCATTAGTACAAAATGATTGAAAATGGCACATAATTTTGTGAAAACTAGTCCAATTGTCTCTAAATGGTGCCATTTCATTTTAAAAATATTTCAGCAATACCTCCTCTATTTCTAGGGCATTCTCACATGATTAAAATAATGGCTTTAAATCTGCAATAATATTTTACAAGCCAATTCCCATATATGCATCTTAAAGAAAATTACTTGGACTGACATAAGCATACTTGGACTCTTTTTCGGTTTAAACAAAGTTTAAAACTATTTTTACACTTATATGCCATCAAAACCAGCCACCAAATAAGTGTAATAAATAATAGGATCAAAAATATACACTCTAAGTTTAAGAAATCAGATTATAAATATAGAAAATTTAATCTACTATACATGAAAATACTTAACTCCATAAATAGTAAACTTTAGGACTTTAGGTTTAACTTTAATTCTCTACTTAAATTTGATGTTTCAGTAATATATAAAGGTTCTTAGGACCATTATTCATCAAATAATACCTTTCGTTTAAGAGCTGAAGCAAAAGAAATTAGCTGTACATTCAAAATCCTACATAGAGCTCACCTTGACTAGTTTAAGCTTTTACTGAAGCTTTTTCCTTCTACCTCTACCAAATTGATTCCCAAGGCTTTCAAACTGATTTTAAGACTCAAGAGAACCTAGAAGAACCATTATTTAAGTGAGAGCAAGTGGAGAATTAAAATTAAAGAAAAAGACCTAGGACGAAAAACTAGTAGAATTACTTGACTAATTTTGATCTATCTTGCTTTTTAGACGTCTAATTTGAGTTCTATCACTTTGAAACTCTTGAAAATAGTTGAGAAAAGTTTAGAGAAGTCCAAAAAGGAATTAGAGAGGTTCAGGTCATCGCTGGAGAGAAAGAGAAAGAAAATGACTAAATTTGGTCCAAAATCAACACTTAATGGCTAAGAAAAGGCATAACTTAAATTCTAAGGGGTATAATGGGTATTTTGTATATTATTTTCCATATGTCTAGCTCTAAAACATCCTTAGTATAGTCACCACACTGCTGGTCACTTCTATACACCCAAGTGTAGCCAAAGTTGGAGAAATCTAGCTTAGAAAATGAAAACTAGTGCGATATGGTGAAACCTAGCCCCATAACCAATCATTATGTATAAAAATAAGCTAATTAGACTCAAATTAATAATACAAACATAGTTTTAGAACTTAATAATTAGAATGCACAAAAATAATATTATGTAATTAAGCTAAATCTAATCGAGCTTAGTGCAAGTCAGTGTCGTGAATGCCACCTTATACTTACTTGTAGCTGAAAAATAAAATGCTATAAATAAGTCCTAAAAATTAAATTAAATCTATTTGACATGTTAAATACATAGTGAATTCGGCTCCATAAAGCGTAAAAATTGCATTTTACCGAAAAACTTCTATTTGGCCAAGTTATCAACAAACATGATCTCAATGCATGTGTACATAGTATTGCTTTTATAAATATATTCTTTGTCCATTTAGCATACTTAGCTCTTTCTTTCTCTGAGGGTATTGAATCTTTACACTGCATTGGGATACTTTGACAATCATTACTATAATAACATGTATGTAAATGCACATAAAATAATGCATGAGCATGTTACTATGAAAGTTATATTAATGACTTCTAGTGCCTAATATGCAATTAGAATATATTTATTATTGGCTTAGCATGCATATGAGAATTTTGAGTACCACAATTCTCCCCTTCTTATAAAATTCTGTCCTTGAAATTTTCTTAGCAAAATAAGTGTAGATACTTAGTTTTCATCTCTTTTTTTCTTTCCCATGTGGCCTCTTTCACTTCATGGTTCTTTCACAATACTTTGACCAAAAGGATTTTCTTGTTTCTAAGTTCCATTTCTTTTGTATCTAAAATCTTCACTGGATGTTTCTCGTAACTCATGTCTTGACTTAGCTCTAATTGCTCATAATTAAAAACATGTGAAGGATTTAAAATGTACCTTCTTAACATAGAGACATGATTAGTTTTGTGGTTGGTGTAATACCCCCTAGTTTAACTATACTATCATATACAGTCAAACTACGAATTATTATTCTTTCTTAAACCATATCTTTAGTTTTAGTTTTATAAAAAGGTGGGTAAATTTAAACTTTCTAAGCCCTTTAAGCAAACATAATTGTATGGCATTTCTTGTTAAAAGTGTCTTTACAAAATATACAATCAAAAGAGATTTTCACCCGTCTATTTTGCCATCAGCAGTAATATTTACATTACACCAAAATATCTCAAAATAAAAATTTCACCCAAAGGTCAAGCTTGTCGACATCTGTATGATCATAGTAATAAAAGATAGGCCAGGCAACTAACTACTCAACATTAAAGTGTGACCCCTCATCTGTATCACAAGACTAAAATATGCTAAAACTTAGCAAGTAAAGACTATGTATGCTCATGTATCCTTTAAAATCTCATCAAGTTCTCATTGTATACTTTTCTTTCTTATTCATTTAAGTCCATGCAGAAAATAATACTCATAGTTGTGCCCCTTAGTATATTGCTAGTCCTATAACTCAATAGGCTATGATAACATTAGGCGAAAACTCTGGCCAAGAGTAAAAATAAGGTGTGACCATTGTGTGAGGTTTTTTGAAAACTCCTTCCCTCATCAAAGGTGTATCCCACACCGTGCTAATATTGTCTTGCTTCAACGAGACACATCATAAGATTCACAAGTCCTACTTCAATGGGAGAGTCTGCATCAACAGGCTTATCTGCCTAGCTCCGACAGACTAACAATTGCCAATAAAACTTATCTCATAAAATTGGAACAATGGTACTCATTTTTAAATACTCTATAAAGAAATTCTCAATTTACATGCAAGATGTGTCATGTACATGTCATTTCATAACTTTCAAGAATAAGTAAGTTTCACATAATGATAATTCTCATGTAATTCTTGTGATGTAGTTATAAGTTTTTACTTACCTTGTATTCTGAATAGAAATTGAAAGTGGAAAGGGTCAATATCCTATAGAGATTAGTATGCTAATCACCTGTCATGAATTACAATTATTCAAGATATATATTTTACCAAAAAAATGCATCAAGATACTTGAACAAGACCGAAATAAGAACTTTCACCAATTTAGAAAACTTGATCTTAAAATGACTTAGTAATATACAAATCACTTAAGGTACTTAGCTACTAATAACTAGCATTGTAAAACTGTTCAAAAGTATTAAAATATGAATGCTAGTTCATTAGCATAAAATTATTGAAAATGGCACATAATTTTGTGAAAACTAGTCCAATTGACTCTAAATAGTGCTATTTCATTTTAAAAATATTTAGATCGTACCTCCCCTATTTTTAGGATATTTCCACACGTAAATAAGTATGATAATATGTATATAAATGCACATAATATAATGAATGAGTATGTTACTATGAAAGTTATATCAATAACTTCTAGATAATTAATATTCAATTAGAACATATTTATTATTGGCTTAGTATGCATATGAGAATTTTGGGCACCACAATTGGCCAAAAAAAATTAATGCAATTTATCAGCATAAAAAAATTTTAATGCTATCACTAGTTTTTTTTTAGTATCCATTTATGGTCACAAAAAAATTGAAACCATTAAGAAGTCCTCTATATATATATATATATATATATCAAAGTAAAAAACTCATAATGGTTCAATAACAATTACTAAAAACTGAAATTATAAAATACATAAAAAAAAATTAAACAAATTATTAAGTTGTAATTTTAATCTAATAACTAATGAATTAGACACTTTTATGAGTAATTAAGAATCCCAGTATTTCTTAACTATATTCAAATGGCTATATAGAAAAATTGTTCAAAATGGCTAAGTGTAAAAACCTAAACTAAACATGAAATTATTAAATAAAATTCGGATAAAAACAAAGCCTAATGCAATTATATATGAATTCTAACGAAAAATATGACTTAAATTATTAAAATTACCTCAAGTTGTCGGAAAAAGTGGAGGAATGATAAAGAAAAGCGGCGACTATAGCCTAGGTATTAAAGAAGTCTAAAAATCTAAACTAAAATATGAAATAATTAGACAAAAACAAAGCTTAATGTAATTATATATAAATTCTATGGAAAAACTGACTTAATAAAACTAAACTTACCTTAAATGGCCAGAAAAAATGGAGGAGAGGCAACGAGGAGCAGCGGCAAAAGGCTAGAAGGGGGGGAAGTGTCGAACAAGAGAGAGTTCTGCTAAGTGTAGAACCCTATTAAGGAGCTAACAAAAAGACGTCTTACGGCTAGATGCCACGCTGTTTAGGTACGACGTGGCTTTTCTAGCGACGTCGTATAGCTAGATTCCTTGTCACTGGAAACACGAAGTCATATGTCACATTTCCCTATCGTTGGAAAGTGACATGAAAGTTAATCATATCACTGGAAATGCAACGTCGTATGTCGCATTTCCTGTTGTTTAAAAAGTGACATAAAATAGCGACATACGACGTCACGTTTCGACAGTTTCTCGTCACCTTTTATGCGATTCACAATATTGTTTCATTTTTCTAGCGAGGTTAAGGGCCCATTTTTTCCCACATCGCACTGACATCCTAAAGCGAATGGAATATAGTGATGGCTTTGCCCTGTTTTTTAGTAGTGTATGAAATGTGTAGAACGTTTTTCATGATGGATGCCATGCATATAATATTACTTTGAGTTTTTTTAAGTACTTAGATAATATAAACTAGGGCCTTAGTATTCACTATATGAATTTGACTGTGTTGGTATAAGCAGATACAAACACCGTAGTCAACTATTATCCAATAGATGAAAAATGGCAACTCAAAGGTAAGTATGTACTATAGGGGTAATACGATAATTTCACCTTGCTAGTATGATATTGTATTAGGAATACGTGTATAGGTAAGTTTATGCTAAATAAATCGAGCTAATTATTTTATAAAACTTCACATAAAATAAATGACATTTAGTCCAAGAGTTCAATATTGGGTATATAGTGATATGCCCCAATATTAAAGGACAAGGCTCAATCATAATTATGAGTTAATTATAATTATAATTATAGGTATATGGTCTATTAGAGCTTGGACTTTATAAATCCATCTAGTCCCCTATCTAGCTCAAATTAAAGCCTAATAGTTATTTGGTAATTAATTGAGCCCAATAAACCTATTAAGGTTTACTAATCTCTCTATTATTGAGAGAAAAGTTCCTTAGCTGCCAGTGGTAAGAGTTACACATGAAACACCCCTTACAGGAAAGTGTCACATGAAAAATAGAGAGAGAGAGGGGAGAGAGAGAAAGAGTAGAGAAAATCGGCCAACACTAGGGTCCTCTATCCTTGGTATTTCGGCCATCCTAGACAAATCGGTTTGAAAAGATTATCTTATTGTTCGCTTGAGAATCTTTTTGTCGGGAATCAAGAAGGTAACCACCTACCAGATCAATCAAACAGTTTTCGAGAATAGATGAGAAAAGGAGAAGATTGTAGGGCAAATTCGGGTATTGTTCTTGTCTACATCAAGAGCTAGTTTACGCTAGATCACGGTCCGAAATATTTTGTAAAGAGAAAAATTTTAAACGCCCAATTCTGCTGCATTTTTTGATTTTACAAAACTATGGTGTTCTTAAAAATAATTTTACAAAAAATATTTCCAGAATTTTATTCTAATGAATACCACCACATCTTCCATTCTGGTGATAGCAAACGCTTGACTAGAAACTTTCTCTTTCTCTTTGTTCCATCTACCTTGGCTGAGTCAGCTACTACTAGCTCCTAGACCGGTGCTACTATATCTACATTCTCTTTGCTTACCAGAAGCTTGCGGAGTCTGAAAATTCTGAGTGTAGCCTAAACCTTGTGGCCAGTACTGACATTGGTACTTGGAGCCAAAAGACTACTAGAAAAGGAAATAGTTGAATGCCTGAGACTAGTTCTGGGTTAGTCTTATCTGGTTGCCCTATAAAGGTATAGGTGCACTCTAGCTCCCCTGTAGCCTATCTTGAGATAAAGTTGGCTTCTATTGGTGGAATGGATAAAACTTCTTCTTATGGCCCTGCTGGCTGTAGTGAAAGCTTCTGTAAATCCAAACCAACCTTTTCTAGAAAAACTGCTACTCTGAGAATTCTGCGATTGTAACTACCCTTGGTTTCCTCTGTTAACCTTTCAGTCATTACCTCTGTTCCTCGACCGTTCCCTCAAAATTGACTTGTCATCAATAAAGGCTTCTGCTTCCTATGCCACAGCAACAATATCAACTAGTTTGTCAAAATGCTAACTCACAATCTTCTCAAGAATAACTGGCCTCAAAGCTTTAATGAACCTAACAATCTGGATCCCCAGTGCATAAGCATATTATGCTAATTCTATAAACCGAATATAGTACTCATTCACTGTCAAGTCACTCTACTTAATTCGTTCATACTATCTAATTATAGCATATCTATGACTAGCATTAGCATATAATAGTCTCTGAATAGTCCTTCAAAGACATCCTATGTCATACTGGACTCTTCTCATGATAGTTTGATAGTTTCTCACCAATTAGCTACACCATCCGACAATTTATTAGCTATGAAAATTACTCAAAACTATACAAGTGTCCCGATGGTTATAAAGATCTTAATATCTCTGAGTCATTTATTAACTATAGTGGGATCCAGTTTACCGTTGAAAATAGGTGGACTCAACTTGATAAAATCTTTAAAAAAGATGACTTTTCGAGCCTTAGGATCTTGTTGAACTCTTAGTCCCAGTATTTCCCACAAAGCCTCATAAGGATCTACTAGAGGATTAGAAATTTCTTGTTGTAGTGGAAAAGTATCAGCTCTTGGCTCTTGCTTCGGTACTCTTCTTTGTAAATGCATCTTACTAATCTGTATAAATATGTCAAAGTGTTAGTGAGACAACAATGTTGAATTAAAAAAAAATTATGAAAGCTAGTTACAATCTAATCTAATGGTATCACATCCTAGGCAGATAAACATCTGCTTTGATACTAAAATTTTCTATCACAACCCAAACTTCGTGCTTGTGGAAAAAAGGAAATTTCATAGGTGGAAATTCAAAAGTTATTTTTGAAAAATTTATAAAAATAATTTTAGAAGTAAAATTTCCACAGTTTTGTGATCACCATTAGATGTAGATTGTTAATGAAATTTATTAAAACAAACCAAGCATTATTATCAACAGTCTCATAATCCAGCACAAGAATTATACAGACCGAGTCCGTGAAATAGGCCCTTAAGTATTTTATTACAAGTCAAGTCAAATAAACAAAAATATTTTACTTAGTTACCAATTCCCAGTAAGGTAACTAGCTCCTCACTATTCTGGTCCCGAATCTCCAAAATTATACTGAACATTACCTGAAAAGGGAAACGCAAAGGGTAAGTATTCACATTCTCAATAGGAATTCAATTACCTTTGGATGGATGCAATTTCTCAAACCTGCATCATTAGTACCTTTAATCCATTTATAAATCAAGTTTATAAATCATTGGTATTCAAAATAATCATATATTCAAAATCAAATCTAAAAACCATCTCATTACACATATCATATATTTACAAGTAAATAAGTGAGCTCTCATCCTCTCATCACGACCATGTAATGCCTCTGTAGTAGAGGTACCCAACATCCTGACACTGCCCGTAGATATATTAGCAAAAATCTGTGTATAGGCCTAGGTCTCTCACCTAGCACTGCAGCAACTCGCTAGCGATCTAAAATATCACGATCCTATAATGGAACTCAAATGTGTGATCCTACAGTATGTACAATATGTAGTAGTTCACTACAACCATGTATCCAATAATCAAATCATGCTTTCAAAATCCAACTTGGCATTATTCTGGGATTTGCTGTATATGAGTAGCACACTGATATTTTACCCCATAATCACAATATAAAAATATGTACAAAAAGCCATACAGTCCAATCTCAGTATAATCCACCAATTTTTAACCACTAATTAAACCATCGAAAAATTACTAATTTTCATAAACAAATTTTAATGCAATTAAAATTCAAAATAGATACAAAATTAGGTAATCGTACCACTACCTCCATATGGTAGTAATACCAGGCTAATGGCACTCGAAGTATACCCCGTTGGCCACTCAGGTGTTCGAATGCCAATTTCAAGATCCTAGTAAGTCTACTTGAAAAAATAACCTTTCTTTTGAAACCTCAAATGAAGAAATAGAGGTCACTACTGAATTCAAAATACCTAAAAATACTATGTTAGACATATACTAGCTCATAGCACGCAAAACGGTACAATTTTGAGTCACAAAATTCTAATTTTTGTTTCACTTCGAAACATAGTGATATTTTATATCAAAATTAATCTCTCGACCTTGCTGAGTCAAAATTCGAAATCAAAATTCATTTTGGAGTTCCCGAACATTAATTAAGCTCAAAAATTCAAAAATTACAATAATACCACTTTTGTAAATATTTAGAGAATATCCTCTTTTTCTAATTAAGATTTACTACACTTTTTTTACTTTTACTAACCGTAATTATTTATAGTTTTTAACCTTATTTCACCTTATACATTTACCTCAGGTAAATTAATTACATAACCTAGATAATTACAAAAATATCACTTTTTATAAACTTTGGTAAAAATAGCCAAAATAGTGAAAATCTTATCAAAGGTGAGTTAACAACCGAAAGTGGTCGAGAAATGGCAACGACGACGAGACGAGTCAATGATACCGGAGGTGAGTCAAGCGGAGGTCCGATGGAGCTATGGTTGCCAAAAATCTAATAGGTGGCTGGAATTTTCAACAGAGTCGATCTATAATTTCTAGCAATGTTTCACAGCAGAAATGACCAATTCTTGTCCGTCGGCGACTAGGGAGGAGCCCGGGTAGGGATGTAGGTCCGGCAGTGGGGTGGTGAGGTGGTAGCGTGCTGAGTTTCTTCTCTCCCTTTCTCAGGTCCTTCAATGAAGAAGATGAAGTTCTTCAAGCCCTTTTATGTAATTTCAGCAACTGTAGCACCTTAATTTAAAATTTTAGATATTTTGTTTATTTTAATCCGAAAATGCTTATTTACAAGTTTGTCATAGCTCAATGAATTACCCAAATGGTGTGTGAGTTTGGAAGGGACAGGGGTTCAAACCTTGGTAGAGTGTGTGTGTGTGTGTATGTGTTATTTTCTTTTAAATTTATAGTAAGTGGTGATCATTAATTAAACTCCACTTTTAAAAAAAAAATTAGGTAATGTTGAATATTGATCATGTCTATCATTTGTATATATAGTTACTCTTTGCATTTACTTTCCCTACAAATTCTATGATTATTTAGATTGTCATGGGTACTTTTTGTGCAAATTTGAATCCTCCTCGATTTGTTTGAGATCTCATGTGCCTATTTCTTCTTGCTTTGTGGCTTGTGACTGTCTTCTCCTCTTTATTCCATTTATATTATTAATTAGTGTTAACATTGTCATTTACCTATAGCATCCTAAATACTTACTATTATCCTAACACTAACTTTTTTGTCCATGTACCTGTACTTTATTATGAAAAAAGTTTGCCACTTTTCCAAATATATTTGTATTTTATTATCATCTTGTGTAAAATCTCATTTTTAACAAGGGCAAATGGGTCTTTTGACCAAAATTAAAAAGAAAAAATTATTTTCTTTTCTTCTCCCTCACTCTCTCGTCCGCACCCCTCTCTCTCTCACTCTCTGCCACTCATCTCTCTCATGCACGACCAAGGGAACCAGCCGCAATCGACCCTTGTTACGCCCTGCTGCCATACCCCGACGACGTGCGCAACCCAGCAGAGTTGACTGTTGAAGCTCCGAGGCCACCGAAGCGCCGCGTTGCCACGGGAGGGAGCGAAGCTCTGCTGTGCTTCCGCCGCTCACCGGTGCGAATTTCGGCGACAAAAAGCCGCAAAACTAGCGGTGATCGAATCCTCTCATCGTGGGCTTTCTATAGGTATATATATATATATATATATATCACGATCCCATTTTGCCTGGATTAAAAGTTTCTATTTTTGTGTAATTTTGAGCTCGGGTTCGACTTTTGGTCCGACCGTTAGATTTCGTTTTTGTTGTCATTTTTGGAATGTACTAGGAAAATGGTGAAGTTTGATATATATATATATATATATATATTGACTATATTTGGTGATCGGCACGAAAAACCAGGTCTAACGGCTTAGATTTTGTCTCATTTTGCATGACACCAGTCCGGTGTCGGCCCGGACCTGAACTGATCTGTTGGAGTACCAATAAAGAAGGGTTTGTGCTTTTCAATGGAAGGCTAGCTATAGCCAATGACCCTTATCTTAGAGAAACTATTCTGACTGAGGCTCACAAGTCTAAGTTCGTAGTACATCCTGGTAGCACTAAGATGTACCATGATTTGAAGAGGCAGTACAGGTGGAAAGGTATGAAACGAGAGGTAGCTACTTTTGTGGCTAAGTGTATGACTTGTCAGCAAGTTAAGGCAGAACACAAAAGGCTAGCTAGACTACTTCAGCCTTTACCTATTCTGGAATGGAAATAGGATAAAATCACCATGTATTTTGGGATAGGTCTACCAAAGACTCAAAGAAAGAATCATGTTGTTTGGGTGATAGTTGATCGGATGACAAAAACCGCACACTTCATATCGATCAGGATTGACTTTTCACTCACCCGACTTAGTCGTCTTTATGTGGATAATATTGTCCGCTTACATGGGGTACCATCAAGCATAATTTCTGACAGAGATCCAAGATTTACATCAAAGTTTTAGAGAGCTTTGTAGAGAACTTTGGGAATAGAACTGAATCTTAGTACCGCTCATCATCCTCAGATAGATAGCCAATCTGAAAGGACTATTCAGATCCTAGAGGACATGCTTCGTTTATGTATACCAGATTTTAGTGGAAGCTGGGATGATCACCTGTCATTGGTGGAGTTTGCCTACAACAACAGCTACCAAACTAGTCTTGTTATGGCTCCATATAAGATATTATAAGGGTGACCCTGCAGACCACCCTTATGTTGGGCTGATGCAGAGGAGCGTGTTACTGTTGGGCCTGAGCTAGTACAAGAGACTACTGAGAAGGTTAACAAGATCAGAAAAAGACTCAAGGTTGTTCAAAGTCGCCAGAAAAGCTAAGCTGACACCTCAAGACGCAAGGTAGAGTTTGACATTGGTGACAGAGTATTCTTGAAAATTACGCCAATGCGTGGAGTCATAAGATTTGGAGTTAAAGGGAAGTTAGCTCCAAGGTACATTGGACCATTAAAAATTACTGAAAGAATTGGACATGTTGCTTATCGTCTGGATCTACCACCACAGTTGGGTCGAGTACATAATGTATTCTATGTTTCAATGCTCAGGAAGTACATACCTGACCCATCTCACGTTGTCTGGTATGTAGAAGTACCTATCCAAGAGAATGTGACTTATGAGGAGCAACCAGTTCGAATACTGGGGAGAGAACTCAAGGTGCTTCGTAATAGAGAGATACCGCTTGTCAAAGTTCTTTGGGAATACCACAAAGAAGAAGAAGCTACTTGGGAACTTGAGACCAAGATGTATGAAAAGTATCTTCATTTGTTTAACTTTTAACTTGAGGTTGTACATTGATTTATGTCTTGTACTTTGAATTTCGGGACGAAATTTCTGTAAGGAGGGGAGAATGTAAAATCTCGTCTTTAATAAGGACAAAAGGGTCTTTTGACCAAAATTTTAAAAAAAAAAATTCTTTTCTTTTCTTCTCCCTCACTCTCTCGTCCACACTCCTCTCTCTCTCACTCTCTGCCTCTCATCTCTCTCACGCACGGCCAAGGGAACCAGCCACCGCCAGCCCTCGTCGCTCCCCGCCGCCGCACCCAGACGACGCGCGCCACCCAGCCGAGCTGATTGCTGAAGCTCTAAGGCCACAGGAGCACCGCGTTGTAGTGGGAGGGAGCGAAGCTCCGTCGCTCGCTAGCACGAATTCTGGCAACAAAAGCTGTGAAACCAGCGGCGATCGAATCCTCACGTCGTGGGCTTTCTCCAGGTATATATATCATGATCCCATTTTTTCCATATTAAAAGTTGCTATTTTTGCGTAATTTTGAGCTCAGGTTCGACTTTTGATCCGACATTTAGATTTCGTTTTTGTTGTCATTTTTGGAATGTACTCGGAAAATGGTGAAGTTTGATATATATATTGACTATATTTGGTGATCGGCACGAAAAATCGTATCTAACGACTTAGATTTTGTCTCGTTTTGTGTGACACCGGTCCGGTATCGGCCTGGGCCCGAACTGATCGAATCATATATCTAATTTAGCTATTTTGGATGCTAAGAGTTCGATAAAGAGGTTTGTTTGTTGATTCCAAGCTCCGTTGAGGAGTTGATTTTTCACAACTGAGCGATCGAGGGCTTGGAATTTGTTCCCGACTCTCCGAGCGATCGTTCAATGGCACCTTGAGGACCCATTAGCATGATATCACTATTCTAGTGAGGTAGGAGTTCAATTACCAAGTTTTATACTTATTTTGATTTAAAATTTGCATTATGACTTATTTCTTGAAAATGTCGATTTTTATGAAATTGAATGGTTTGATTGGATATTTGATAAATTTGTGAACTGTTGAGATATATTGGATTGTTCTGGGATTAGATTGCATGGTTTTTATGCAGGTTTAAAATTTTGGTTTTGGGAAAATACAGCTGTTATGCTGCCTAATTTTCTATAAATCCCAAAATAATACCAAATGAGTATTAAAGCATGATTTCTTAAAATACTTGATGCATGGGTATGACACACTCTATGACATATTGTACCTACCATAGGATTACGTACTTGAGTTCTATTTTAGTGCCATGGTATTTAGATAACTGGCGAGTTGCTACAGTACTAGGTGAGAGACCTAGGCCCCTGCGCAGGATTTGCTGACATACCTCCGGTTAGTGTCAGAATGTTAAGTATCTCTGTTACAGAGATATTACAGGACCGTGGTGAAAGGATGAGAGCTCATGTATATACTTGTACTTGGTTGATTTATGATATGTACAACGATGAACATGATTTCTTATGATTTTTTATTACTTTGCGAACTTATTTTATAACTAGATTTTGGAAAGTTGCATTCATATCAAAAAGGGTAATTGAAATTCCTACTGAGCATGCGAATTTTCACCCCCTTTTTTTCCCTTTTCAGGTGATTTACAGTGCGATTTGGGAAACTCTGGGGCGGAGTAATCCAAGAAGAAATTTACCCTCGTTTGTGGTTGGTAATTACTTAGATACTCACCTTGGACTTGTAATAATATTTAAGCCTCATACTTTGGATTTAGTCTATATTATCTATGATGCCCACTGGTGATGATGATGTGATGCATATTAATGTTTTATTACTATTATTAACAGTTTATGTCTAATGGTGATCACAAACTGTGGGAATTTAAAATTTGAACTATTTTTGTAAACTAGTTGTCGTCTTTCTAGAATTTTCTAATATAAATTATGAATTTCCACTTATGAAATTCCTTTTCTGCCACTGGCTCAGGGTTTGGGTTATGATAGAAGATTTTTGGTATCAGAGCAGAGGTTTAATTATCTCGGATATGACACCATTAGACTAGATTGTGACTTATTCTTTTTTTTAAAAGTAATTGCATCACTATCTCGCTAACACTTTAGCATATGAATACAGAACTATAATGCCTCCAAGGAGAAGAATACTGAGGCAAAAGCCTAGAGCTGAAACACCTCCACCGTAACAGCAAACCCCTGACCCTCTGGCCGACTTATATAATGCTTTACGAGCATTATCGGGTCTGAGGACGGAACGAAACCCTGAAGCTCATCAGGCTAGTTTCTTCAAGGACTTCATGAAGCTCAATCCACCATCATTCGATGGGAGACCTGATCCCACCTCAGCTGAGAGATGGCTTAAAGATGTCAAGAGGACCTTCATAACTATTGGGACGCCAACAGAGTTCCAAGTAATATTTACCACTTATAAGCTGACTGATGGAGCTATTAATTGGTGGGAGACAGTTAAGTTGACCTAGGACATGACTAACATGACTTGGGAAGCCTTTGAAGGATTATTCAGGAGTCACTATGCTAATGCTAGTCATAGAGCTACTATGATTAGAGAGGATGAACGGCTCAAACAGGGTGACATGACAGTGAATGAGTATTATGTGCGGTTTATGGAGTTGGCACAATATGCTTATGCACCCAAAACGGACCCTACCTTCTAGATTGTCAAGTTTATGGAGGCTTTGAGACTAGCCATCTTAGAGAAGGTTGTGACCCAACCCTTCAGCAATCTGGTTGACTTAGTTGCTGCAGCCCAAAAAGCTGAGGCTTTTCTTAATGATCAGTTAACAACGAGAGATTATTTAAGAAACAAGGGTAATGAGAGGAAAATAAAGAAGAAAAGCCAAGGGCAATGGCAAGGGCAAAATTCTCAGATCAGTGGAAGTAGTAACAGTAGTGGCTCTTCAGGGAAAAGTCGCTATGGACCTTATGGATGCTTTAATTATGGACAGCAAGGCCACTAGAAGAAAGCTTGCCCCTACCATCAACAGGGATCTCCATTATCTCAAGGAGGATCACAGGGAAGTCAGAGTGTCTCAGTTCCTTTTCAGGGCAGTCAGACGAGACTAATGCAATCTCATACCCAGTCTCAGGCATTCATTTTCACTCCTTATCAGCAACCTGATGGTTCTTAATACCAGCATCAGTATAAGCCACAAGGTTCAGTTTACAACCAAGGCTATACTCAGAATTTCTAGACTTCATAAAGTTCTAGAAACCAAGGAGGGCGTGGATATGCCAATACGGTCCAGGAACTAGTAACAGTCGCCCAGGTCAAGGAAGACAAAACAAGGGAAAAGGAAAAGGTTCTGGTCAAGCCTATGCAGTTGGAGAGGCAGATAAGACTCAGGACCACACTGACAGAGGTGTTGTTGATGGTATGATTCTTATTTCTCATTCTTGGGCTCATGTCTTACTTGATACCGGTGCTTCCTATTCTTTCATCTCCATGTTGTTTTCTCAAATGTTGGGATTGGAATGTTCTATACTAGACCATGTATTGACTTTGGGAACACCTATGGGTAGAGTTACCGATGTTTCTACTATCTGTCATGGTTGTCTTATTGTGATTAATGATAGGAAGCTACTAGCAGATTTAGTTGTGTTACCTTTGCAACAATTTGATGTGATTCTCGGTATGGATTGGCTATCTAACTACCGAGCAATTGTTGACTATTTCAATAAGAAAGTGACTCTCTTTCCAAAGGATAGGCATCCTGTTGTTTACCAAGCTCACTTGAATCCTTTGAAACCGAGTCCTATTCTAAAAGCATGCATAGGTGGAAGGAAGAAGCTAGAGTGCTATGGGAATTTATTAGCCATCGATGGTGAGATGGGAACAGCCGATCAGTACCCTTGGATATTAGTGGTTAGCGAGTTTCCAGATGTTTTTCCCAAGGAATTACTGGGGCTACCACCTAATAGGGTGATCAAATTCTGCATTGATTTGATTCCCGGGGCTCAGCCAACTTCTATTCCAGCCTATCGCATGGCTCAAGCGGAAATAATTGAGTTGAGAAGTCAGCTAGATGATCTTTTATCAAAGGGATTCATTAGGAGTAGTACCTCTCTATGGGGTGCTCCTGTCCTATTTTCCAAGAAAGCTGATGGAATGTTTTGGCTTTGTGTGGATTACAGAAAACTGAATCAGCTAATAGTAAAGAACAAATATCTTTTGCTAAGAATTGATGAACTGTTTGATCAACTGGGTGGATCAAGATTATTTTCCAAGATTGATCTCCGATCTAGTTATCATCAGTTGAAGATCAGGGAAGAAGACATACCGAAAACTGCATTCAAGACTCGTCACGGTCACTTTTAGTTCCTAGTTATGCCATTTGGTCTAACTAATGCTCTAGCAGTGTTCATGGACCTTATGAACAGAATTTTCAGACCTTATTTGGATCGATTTGTGGTTGTCTTCATCAATGATATCTTGATCTATTCTAAAACTCGAGAAGAGGATCATCAACTTTATACCAAGAGATCCAAATGTGACTTTTGGATGACAGAAGTGAAATTCTTGGGGCATGTTATATCTCATGAAGGAATTTTTTTTGACCCTTCCAAGGTAGAATATGTTCTAGGATGGGAAAGACCAAAGAATGTAACTGAGATAAGAAGTTTTCTTGGTCTAGTAGATTATTACCGCCACTTTGTTAAGAATTTCTCGAGAATTGCAATGTCTTTGACAAAGTTGACGAGAAAGAATGTCAAGTTTGTATAGGATGATGATTGTGAAGTAGCTTTCATGGAATTGAAGAAGAGATTAACAACTGCATATGTTCTTACTGTTCCTAACAGTAAAGAACCTTATGTCGTGTATACTGATGCTTCTGGTTCAGGATTGGGATGTGTCTTAATGCAGAATGGCAAGGTAGTAGCTTATGCTTCCCATCAGTTGAAGCCACATGAGAAGAATTACCCCACTCATGATCTAGAGTTAGCAACTGTGATCTTTGCTCTTAAGATATGGAGATGCTATCTATATGGTGTGAAGTTTGAGATTTATTCTGACCATAAGAGTTTGAAGTATCTATTCACTCAGCGAGACCTAAACTTGAGACAGAGAAGATGGGTTGAGTATATGGAGGACTATGACTTCGAACTTCAGTATCATCCTGGAAAGGCTAATGTTGTAGCTGATGCTTTGAGTAGAAAGTCTCATAGTGTGTTTGCTTCGTTGATACTAGAAGATTGGAAGAATTCGGTTACTATTGGTGACTACAACATGGAGTATAGTGAAAATGAGAAAACTACTTGTATTAGTAATATTGTAGCTACACCATCACTTCTCTAGATAGTACAGCAAAGTCAATGGCAAGATCAAGAATTGAGAGCAGTCTGGAACCAACTTCAGAATGGTGAGCAGTTGGATGGTTGGAGTACCAATAAAGAAGGGTTTGTGCTTTTCAATGGAAAGTTAGCTATAGCCAATGACCCTTATCTTAGAGAAACTATTCTGACTGAGGCTCACAAGTCTAAGTTCGTAGTACATCCTGGTAGTACTAAGATGTACCATGATTTGATGAGGTAGTACTGGTGGAAAGGTATGAAATGAGAGATAGCTACTTTTGTTGCTAAGTGTATGACTTGTCAGCAAGTCAAGGCAGAACACCAGAGGTCAGCTAGACTACTTCAGCCTTTACCTATTCCCGAATGGAAATGGGATAAAATCACCATAGATTTTGTGATAGGCCTACCAAAGACTCAAAGAAAGAATGTCATTGTTTGGGTGATAGTTGATCAGAAGATAAAGACCGCACTCTTCATACTGATCAGGATTGACTTTTCACTCACTCGACTTAGTCGTCTTTATATGGATAATATTGTTCGCTTACATAGGGTACCATTAAGTATAGTTTCTGACAGAGATCCAAGATTTACATAAAAGTACTGGAGAGCTTTGCAGAGAGCTTTGGGAACAGAACTGAATCTTAGTATACCTTATCTTCCTCAGATAGATGGCCAATCTAAGAAGACTATATAGATCCTAGAGGACATGCTTCGTTCATGTATACTAGATTTTGGTGAAAGCTGGGATGATCACCTGTCATTGGTGGAGTTTGCCTACAACAACAACTACCAAACTAGTCTTGTTATGGCTCCATATGAGGTACTATATGGGAGACCCTACAGATCACCCTTGTGTTGGGCTGATGTAGAGGAGCGTGTTACTCTTAGGCCTGAGCTAGTACAAGAGACTACTGAGAAGGTTAACAAGATCAGAGAAAGACTCAAGGTTATTCAAAGTCACCAGAAAAGCTATGTTGACACCTCAAAATGTGAGGTAGAGTTTGACATTGGTGACAGCGTATTCTTGAAAGTTACGTCAATGCGTGGAGTCACAAGATTTGGAGTTAAAGGGAAGTTAGCTCTAAGGTACATTGGACCATTCAAAATTACTGAAAGAATTGGACATGTTGCTTATCGTCTGGATCTACCACCACAGTTGGGTCNAGTACATAATGTATTCTATGTTTCAATGCTCAGGAAGTACATACCTAACCCGTCTCACATTGTCTAGTATGTAGAAGTACCTATCTAAGAGAATGTGACTTATGAGGAGTAACCAGTTCGAATACTGAGGAGAGAACTTAAGATACTTCGCAATAGAGAGATACCACTTGTCCAAGTTCTTTGGGAATACCACAAAGAAGAAGAAGCTACTTAGGAACTTGAGACCGAGATGTATGAAAAGTATCCTCATTTGTTTAACTTTCAACTTGAGGTTGTACTTTGATTTATGTCTTGTACTTTGAATTTCGGGACGAAATTTCTGTAAGGATGGGAGAATATAAAATCTCATTTTTTACAAGGGTAAAAGAGTCTTTTGACCAAAATTTAAGAAACAAAATTTCTCTTCTTTTCTTCTCCCTCACTCTCTCGTCTACAACCCTCTCTCTCTCACTCTCTACCTATCGTCTCTCTCACGCACGGCCAAGGGAACCAGCCGCCGCCGGCCCTCGTCGCGCCCCGCCGCCGCACCCAGACGACGCGCGCCGCCCAGCCGAGCTGACTGCCGAAGCTCCGAGGCCACCGAAGTGCCGCATTGCCGCAGGAGGGAGCGAAGCTCCGCCATGCTTCCACCGCTCGCCAGCACGAATTCCGGTGACGAAAAGCAGCGAAACCAGTGGCGATCGAATCCTCTCGTCGTGGGCTTTCTCCAGGTATATATATCATGATCCCATTTTGCCCAGATTAAAAGTTGCCATTTTTGCGTAATTTTGAGCTCGGGGTTCAACTTTTGATCCGACCGTTAGATTTTGTTTTGTTTTCATTTTTGGAATGCACTCAGAAAATTGTGAAGTTTGATATATATATATATATATATATTGACTATATTTGGTGATTGACACGAAAAATTATATCTAACGGCTTAGATTTTGTCTCGTTTTGTATGACACTTGTCCAGTGTCGGCCCGGACCTGAACTAATCAAATCATATGTCTAATTTAGCTATTTTGGATACTAGGAGTTCGGTAAAGAGGTTTGATTGTCGATTCGAAGCTCCGTTGAGGAGTTAATTTTTCACGAGTGAGCGATCGAGGGCCTGGAATTTGTTTCTGACCCTTCGAGCGATCATTCAACAACGCCTTGAGGATCCATTGGCGTGATATCACTATTCTAGTGAGGTAGGGATTCAATTACAAAGTTTTATACTTATTTTGATTTAAAATGTGCATTATGACTTAATTCTTGAAAATGTCGATTATCATGAAATTCAATAGTTTGATTAGATATTTGATAAATTTGTGAACTATTGACATATATTGGATTGTTCTAGGATTAGATTGTATGGTTTTTATGCAGGTTTAAAATTTTGGTTTTGTGAAAATACAGCCGTTATGCTGTCCGATTTTTCATAAATCCCAGAATAATACCAAATGAGTATTAAAGCATGATTTCTTAAAATACTTGATGCATGGGTATTACACACTCTATGACATATTGTACCTACCATAGGATCACATACTTGAGTTCCATTTTAGTATCATGGTATTTAGATCGCTGGCGAGTTGCTGCAGTGCTTGGTGAGAGACCTAGGCCCCTGCGCAGAATTTGCTGACATACCTCCAGGTAGTATCAGGATGTTAGGTATCTCTGTTACAGAGGTATTACAGGACCGTGATGAGAGGATGAGAGCTCATGTATATACTTGTACTTGGTTTATTTATGATATGTACAATGATGAACATGATTTCTTATGATTTTTGATTACTTTGCAAACTTATTTTATAAATTGATTTTGGAAATGTGCTAACTATGCAGGTTTGAAAAGTTGCATTCATATCAAAAAGAGAAATTGAAATTCTTACTAAACATGCGAATGCTCACCCTCTTTCTTTCCCTTCTCAGGTGATTTACAGTGCGATTTGGGAAACTTCGAAGTGAAGTAATCCAAGAAGAAGTTTACCCTAGTTTGTGGTTGGTAATTACTTAGATACTCACCTTGGACTTGTAATAATATTTAAGGCTCATACTTTGGATTTAGTCTATATCATCTATGATGCCACTGGTGATGACGATGTAATACATATTAATATTTTATTACTATTATTAACCGTTTATGTCTAGTGGTGATCACAAACTGTGGGAATTTAAAATTTGAATTATTTTTGTAAACTAGTTGTCGTCTTTCTAAAATTTTCTAAAATAAATTATGAATTTTCACTTATGAAGTTCCTTTTCTGTCACTGGCCCAAGATTTGGGTCGTGACATCTTGCATGTTCTATATAATTTATATAACAAAAAAAAAAATTATTCAGTGTTTCTTTTTTCTTTTTAAAACAATTAGAAATTTCCTCCAAACTAATACATGAAATTAGAGCCTAGACAAGAATTATAGTTTTGACAAGTGTACCTTCCTTATACGATCTCCGACATGGCATTTTATATTTGGAGTTTGTGTAAATTGGCATGCATGTAGTACTGATTCTATCTAGTGATTTTATATGAGCTATAAAAGAATCCAACTCCTTCCAAGAAGCTCCGCCTTCCGCCACCGATTCCCGTACGGCGCCACCCAACTCCTCCGCTCTCTTCCTAACCCTATTCCCTTTTTCCGACGCCATCAATTCCCTAACCCCATTTGCCACCGTATCCGCCCTCGCCACGTCATCCCGGTGGGCCCAGTCCCTCAAGACGGTACCAATCCCATGCAACTCCGTTACAAGAACCGCATTCCTTGGCTGGTCCGAGTGCATTGGCCACGCCCCAATTGGCACTCCCATTGTTATGCTCTCCATGCACGAGTTCCACCTACAGTGGCTTAAAAACCCACCTGTTGATGGGTGCCCCAAAATCTCCAACTGGGGCGCCCACTCTCTCACCACTATCCCCATATCTCTCATTCTCTCCTCGTACCTTTTGGGAGCTCAATCTTTCTCACTTGAATCTCATCTCCACCGTTGAAAATATCTGACTTATCAGCATCACGAAGCGCCCAAATAAACTTTATCTCACTTTGTTCCAACCCAAAAGCCAGTTCTGTAACTTGTTCGTGGGTTAAGGCCGTTGTAGTCCCAAACGACACATAAATAACTGAATTAGGTTCCTGCTTGTCTAGCCACTTCAAACAAATATGCCTGTCATCATTTGACGCTTTATCCTCCGAAATCGACACCGGATTGAACGGCCCGATCGCCCAATTCCTCTTCCCTTCAAGAATCTTGCCCATTAAATCCATGTAAGGCTTTTCCACAATCTTGATCGAGTTGATGTTTTGGAACTCGTACTGTTCCTCCACGAAATCATAGAACTCGGGGGGGAAAACACTCTCGTGTGGCGGGAACTTCAACCCGGATGCAACGATTCTTGGCCTCTACTAACTCTAGTGAAGGAACTTTTCCCATAGTTTCCCAAAAATACAAGAAGATAGTGAAAGCTGAGACGGTGTGGAAAGTGTAGATCTCGGTGTTCGGCATCGAAACGACGTCACGAACGGCGGACGCCATTACGGAGTCATGGACGACAATGACTCGTCTCGTTTTGGACGAGAGTTTGCGCACGAGGTCTCCGAGGGGTTCGGACAGATGGCGGTTGGCGGCTGCGAAGGAAGGGATGAGATGAGAAGGGAACTTGTGGGGGGCGGCGGGGTCGGGAGGAGGGGAGGGGAAGGGAGAGGCAGTGAAGTTGTGGAAATGGATATTTGGAGTGGAATTAGGGTTCCAGCCGTGGACTCGGAGCTTGGCTTGGCGGTTGTGGACGGCGGCGCCGGCGAAGTGGACGGGTATGTCGTAGGCGGAGATGAGGCGGGAGAGGTTGAGGAACTGGTTGAGATGGCCTTGGGCTGGTAAGGGCACCATAACCACCTCAACTTGGGATGGGTTATGGACATTAGGGGTTGCATGGCTTTGAGGGTTTACTTGGTCGTTATCCATTATGATTATGAGAATTTGAACAGGGTTATTCTAGTTGTGCTAATCGTTTGCTTATATATATATATATATNTATAAAAAAAAATACTTATTAGATTGGTGCCCTATATATATATATATAATGCAGAATACTAGGGACAAGAATTTACTCCAAAATTCCAAATTATAATATCAATTGATTAGAAACAAAGCATTTAAAACTGGTACTCTTATTATACACTTCTCTCGCGCAATTGTTCAAAAAAAAAGGACAAAAGAAGAAAAAGCAAAATTATTACTTTTTAGGTGATTATAGCTAAAATGCAAATATAAATTGAGCAAACAAAAACTATAAGGTATAAAAATGTTTATAAATTTAAAACGCACTAAGAAGTTCGACCTTATTACCACATAGAACTATCAATTCAAAGACTAATGCAAATAATTAACTTTCCAAAAAAAAAAAAAAAAAGGATCAGATTGAAAACTAACGAAAAGCTCAAGGTCTTTATAAGAATGCCAATTCCCAAATATTTGTATAAGTCCATCCATGCATACATCGCATATGAAAGTTCTTACTTATCGTTATCAACGTTTGTTTTGATTTACCCGTACTAAATTAATTAATAGAGGATCAATAATGTATAAGATGCTGTTGATTTCCTATAAAAACAAACATTAATATATGTCATTTTCTTTTGTTACACATGCTTGATTTGTCATTTTCCAACATAATACTAAAATAACCTTGCCGGAACCGGCTGAATGCAGTAACGTTTAGTCACTTGAACATGGACAATTTTCTTGTTCGACATTCTAATAATTTTCACTTCTAGAAAATTAAACCACAACAGTATGAGCTTGTCTCTTTCTCGTTGTCATGAAGGTCAATATAGATGCTGTTGCTAATTAGTATTAACAACTTTAATAAGGGTACATATATATGTTTCTTGAATCTTGTTAGGTTTGATTACCGAATAAAATTAATTTTCTAATTAATTTCGTGAGGTGGTAGTACGAAAATAGTAAATATGACACAAGATATTTTTACTTAGTTTAGTTATCTCCCGATAACTTACGCCCAAGGGGTTATGCCCAAAGAATAAATACTATTAGTAAAGTTTGAATCAATATAAACACCAATTTGACTTATACAATAAAAGACTCTCTTTTGATTGTCTCAATGTAGATGTATTCATTTACTAAAGTATCTAGCGAGCACCACTCTCTTAGGTTGACTTCGTTCTTCTGAAATCCCTTCATGTACTTGAAGTCGATCTTCTCCTAAAGACAATCAGTACCTCTCCCAAAGTACTATTACTAAAACGACTAGGACACCTCCAAAGTCTAAAATATGGCTAAAAGAAAAACTTTCTTTTACAACTAAAAATACAATAAGTGGTCTATCACGACCCAAAATCTAAAGCCGTGACGTTTGGTAATTTTGAGTATAAATTAATATTAAAAAAGAAAGAATTTTACAAAATTCAGAGAAAACTAAGTACTTGAATTTTCATTTTAGTCGTTGAATCATTTAAAATTCTATATATAAAGGGGTTCATCTTTAATTTAATTTATAAAAATAAATACACCAATTAAAATTTTAAAAAAACATAAATAAGTTGTGCAATAATTTAGTTTAATAAAACTACGGTGTTGATTCAATAGATTTTTCAATTCTTAAATCCAAATATCTAAAATTTAACTTACAACTTGTCGAAATTCCAAGTACTTAAAATTTTAAAAATAAGCTTCTTAAGAACCTTTGTGTCCAATTTATACATCAAAATCTCCAATAATAGTAAGTATATCCTCATACATTCACTAAGTAGGAACGACATACTTGGCTAACTAATTATATATAGAGGAAGAGTGAGACAAAGAAAGGTACCAACCAAAGAGGAATAGGACCCCGAGAGTAAGCCAAATGACTTGTTTAATCAACGAGATAAACAACTTGATTAAACCACTTGAAAGGGATGAAAAAAAAAAAGTTGTGCTTGAAAGCTCAATAGAGAAATTGTTACCTTATTCAAAAACCTTTTTAATGATCGAAAGCCCATACATGGTTAGTTTAATCTAAAATACCTTTTTTGCAAAACTATATATCTATACTTATACATATCCATTTCCAAAATGGATAGTTCGTATATGTATATGCATATAACTATACATATATAGATACGAAAACATGTTATCCAAAACAAATAGTCCATATACACATACCTATATATAGATATACAAAAAGTATGATATCTGAAAATCAATTAGTCCACAAATACATGACACAAATCCACCTATACCCGTGAGTTCTACACCTCTCATCAATAGAAACCAAGGTGTTGGCACTACATATACTATACAGACATAACCTATAACTAGAGGGGACTCCTATGTGTCGTCTCCTAAACTTAGAGAGGCAACCGCATTGTCTACGTCTGCCAAATAGGAAGGAAATCAGAAGAAATATCCCACACGGGTTTACAGACTCTATATCATCGGTAGTGCTGCAACGCCACCCCGTAAAAATCCCATGATTCTAACTTGGGACTCACATGTGATTTTATGATACGTGTATTCTAAACTGATATATAAAAGTAACCATGCAATAATTTAAGTTCAAAGATGTTCTGGTTTTTAATAAAATAGTTAATTAAATTTTATAGAAAAATGAGCATCATAATAGCCCTATTTTAACAGATCCAAAAATAACCTGCACTCAGAAAAGTCCTAGAGCAATCTAATATATAAATCATACCATTCAATTCCATTACAGATATTTAAAAGTTCTAAATCATGTTTGTTCTCATATGTTGCAGAAATTAAGTTTTATTCAAAATGATGTAAAAGAGAGATTACTGAATCTCTACCTCACTAGAGTAGCGACACCACATTATTGGATGCTCAAGGCGCTGACTGGATGACCGTCCAAAGAGTCGGGAACTAATTCCATGCCCTCGATCGCTCACATGGAAAAAATCAACTTCTCAACAGAGCTTCAAATCAATGAACAGATCTCTTCATTAAATTCCTAATATTCAAAATAGCTAAGTTAGATATATATCTCGACCAATTCAGGTCTGCATCGACACTGGACCGATGGCACACAAAACTAGATAAAATCTAAGCCGTTGGACATTGATTTTCTTGTCGGTCGCCAAATATAGTCAGTATA
This sequence comes from Parasponia andersonii, assembly GCA_002914805.1. Classification (NCBI taxonomy): domain Eukaryota; kingdom Viridiplantae; phylum Streptophyta; class Magnoliopsida; order Rosales; family Cannabaceae; genus Trema; species Trema andersonii. Next base: position 385,399 of record JXTB01000201.1, on the reverse strand, counting down.
TATATAAAAATTCTCCATTTTTCGTAGATTCTAAAAATGATAACAAAAATGAAATCTAACGATCGGATCGAAAACTAAAATTCAAAACTAAAAAACACCTAAAAATGACAATTATTAAACCGGACAAAATAGGGTCGTGAAATATATACGTTGAGGTTTCTCTCGACGATACAAATTCAATGAGTCTAAGAATGTGGCCTAAAACAGTCCGAAATGGCGCCAGAAATCAAGATTTCCTACGGCCAAAAATGATATTTTCCAGAGATGGGTGCTCGACGGCGACCGAGGATTGGCAACACAGGCAACTAGTGACATAAGGAGCTTCGTCAGTGGTTGGGTAGGCTGGATGGTGGCCATGGCGGCGGCGGCTCCTCCTTGCCTTCTTTCAGCCGAGAGAACGAGAGAGAGAGAGAGAGAAATATATATATATATATATATATATATATATATTGATCTTTTTTTATGGTCAAATGACTAATGTGCTCTTTAAAAAAAACGGGTTTTTACATGGTCTCTCTACCTAAAACTATCCTTGAATCGCCTTTAAATAGAGAGAGAGAGAGAGAGAGAGAGAGAGCCTTCATGTTTTTAATCTACAAAATAACATCTAAGAGCATTTAATGTTGATTAGAAGACTTGCAAAATCAGCCAAGGTTGTTACCAAACTTAGAAAACTAATCTAAAAATTAATTGTTGATTCTGTCCACATGTTGCAACATGATTTGTCAACCAGTCATGTTGTAATAGAAAAGGAAACTTCTAGATTTCTTTTCTGAAATAAAATAGACAGTTACTCAAACCTTATTGACAGCTTATATGACAAAGTAGAGTAACTTGAAATAATAAAAATCAGCACAAATGAGTTAAGGAAACTTTTATAAAAGATAAAATATTTATTTAAAGGAATTTCTTTAATAAAATATAGACATATACTCAAACCACCAATTTAGATAAGAGTCATTTATCTATTCCTGTACAATTGAATCTGTCTATGTTATATCTAAAGTATATAAAAAAAAAATACTGAAAAACTTAATCATATCAAATATTTAGTCACATGTTGTAACATGACTAGTAAATCGTTATGTTGTAACATGAAGTTGTCAACAAATTTTCCCTTTCAAAATCTCAAGTATTCTTCAGAGATATATATATATATATTTATATAACAAGGAGAAAATATATATTAATTAAAAAAAATTCATAAAAGATAAAAACAAAAGGTTAATTAACCAAGATAAAAGTAAAGAAGTACTAACTTACATATTGTTTAGTTATAAATTTATAAGAAACCGGCACAAACATGTTAACGTACACAAGATAAATTATAAATGTTTACACTGTTAACTTACATATGCAGCAATCAATAATGTATAAAATCAATGGCTGGCTTTTGTTCTGTGTTAAGGTGACAATTATCCAGCGCCGGCCGATCGGGGCCTTGAGCAAAATCTTTAAAGGCCTTTAAAAAGATTTTTTTTTTAATTCTTAATTGAATATTTTGCATTGAAGAGGAAAAAAATGAACAATCTCTTATAAGTTATATCATTCAAAAACAACACACCAACCCATTATATCCAACGAAGAAAAACCAATAACAATAAAATAAAATTACCACAAAATTATGCCAAAGACTATAAATAAAATGTTAAAACTCATTAAACGCTTATCCATAAAAGAATTTTTTTAAACCATTACTTCAACATTCCCTAGCTCATTCAATCTTGTTGTTGGATTATTCTTCACTTATATCCTGGCCTCTTATTAGTTGTGAGAAATTTTTCAATAGCTTCTTTCTAGGATTGAATCAAACTTCATATTGTCTCTTTTTCTTGAGTTTATCATACTCTAATGCATATTTTTTTTTCTTATATTTGATCCTGATTTAGGTATGCATGAAAACCAATTTGACCCAACACAAAAAAATAAATAAAAATAGCTATTAGAAAATTCAAAACCAATAATTAAAAAATAGATAAGAAAAAAAGTTAAGAAAGATATAACTAGCATACTTTATTCCTAAGAAATCTAATATTTTCCGAAAATAAAATGTTTATTTTTTTAATAATTTTTTCCTTTCCTCTCATTTATTTATTTATATTTTTCCTTTGTAACAAATGTAGACAAACTCTTGAGAAGAGAATATTAGTGTAGTCAAGGAAAGAAGTCTTAAGAAAGAGAGATTTTTATTTCGAGAAAGAGATATTATGCCAACAAAAACTTAAAAAGAGAAAACTACATCACATGTCTCTCTCTTTTATAAGCTATATGTTAATGCACCCCACATAATTATTAAAGCATTCCTAAAATAAATAAAAAAATAAGTCAGGACAAAAAATCAAAAGTCATATTAAAAAAAATGTCAAACACTCACTAAAGCTAACTTTCTTTCCTAAAAATCCATGAACCAAAACAAATTAGTATTTTTCAATTTTTATAATGAAAAGATTGAACCATTGTATTAAAAAAAATGATAGAAACATACAATTACCGTAGAAAAAATGAAACACAAGGTATTGGAAAAAAAATTTTTAAAAAAATAAACGAAACAAACTGGGTGTAAAGCAAAGAAATTTTATTTTATCTACTTTAATTAAATATTAAAGACATTATCAAATAAATTAGAAATAAATGAGAAAAATTACGCAAAAAAAAAAAATTATATAAATAATGAGGCAAAAAATATAAGAGAATTTTGAATGAAAATATTATTAGTAAATTGAAAAAGAAGAATAGATGAAGACATAGTGCCTTTTTTTCTTTTTCTTTCTTGAATTATCTCTTTTATTCATTTTATTGATAGGCGGGATGCCTTTACGAAATTGGGGTGTATATATAATCCCCTTAATTAATATATATTTTTTATTTTGTTGAAATCTATATTCCTTTTTAAGTTTTATTGTTTTAATGATTTTAGTTTACCATTATATCCCTACATAACTTAATTTAACTTATTCATGTATATAATTAATTTACCAACATACATAATTCATTTTCCGGTATATATAATTCATTTACCATACTATATAATTCATTTAACGAGATATAAAATTTATTTACTATAGTATATAGAATTCATTTTCCGACATATATAATTAATGGTTCCCAATCCAATAAGCATTGTTTTCTTACCTATCGATAAGTAATTATTTTTTAGCCGTTAGACTGTGATCTAATGGTTAGCATAATTTAAGTAGTTTGAAAAAAATAATAAAAATTAATTCACATTATTTAATGTTTTTATCTCTTCACCTTTTATTAAGAAAATATGTGCGTGACCAATTTTGATTAAGCAAAACAATATCTATACATAACTAAAAAAAATACCTACTGGATTAGTACCCATAGTTAATTTACCAGTGTACATAATTTATTTACAATCATTTACCACAGTATATAATTCATTTATCAGTGTATATAATTCATTTAACATAATATAGATTTATTTACCATAGTATACAATTCATCGATCGATGTATATAATTTAATTTATCATAAATTATAATAATTTACTAGTATGTATAATTGATGTACTAGATATATATATATATATATATAATTGATTTACGGGTGTATATACTTGATTTAACATATTATAATTGATTTACTAGTGTAATTAACAAAACAAAACAAAAATTAAGAAAACAAAATGATTTACTGAGATAATTGGCTAGATTGATGCGTTTTATTTTGAAGTAAATCACTCGTATACAAAGCTAAGTAAATTGATTGATATTGATATACCAAATAGATATATTCATGAATAAAATAAGGACCTAGATATGTATATTTACGAAGAAAAATGACATTTAAGCCGAGCGTGTTATAACCCGAGTAGATGTGGCAATATTGGCTTCAAATATAGTGGTCCCCTTCAGTCAAAAAAAAAATATAGTAGTCCCCACTTACACTGCTTTCCCAACTTTTGAGTCAATTTAAATAAATAAAAAATAAAAAAAGCTTTGTATTCCTTCTTCCTCACCGGTCATCTGGGAAATTGAAGGCCAAATAATCTTCTTTAAGAGCAAAATCATTTTTTTTCTTTTTTTTTTTCCCTCAAAATAATAAAATCTCTTTTTATATTTTGAGAGTTAAAAGGAAATCAAATAATTGTGGGTAGCATTTTGAACGACAAAAAGGGAGTACTAAATGAAAACACGACCACTTTTGAGGAGTTGAGTGAGCCTTTGGATCGTCTTCCACAAGTTAATTACAAAAGTCCCATGTATTTGCCGGCGTCGTTTTTGAAAGCAGAGACCAAATAGACTTAGCAGATGTTCCTTTTGAAGTTCTTAGAAAATTTTAATTACATTTACAATAGCAACAGTTTAAAGTCAAACTCATCTTTACAGTCCAACCCATTCCACTCATCTAAACCACAAAGGGTTTCGAGTTTAGGGGAGAAAATATCAGTAATCGAACTCGGAAATGACGGATCTCTGGAATAAAATTATTAAAAAAAAAAAAAAAGAAAGAAAGAATACTCCAATAAGCGTAAAAACTAAACCAAAAATTAGGATTTAAAGGCCACGGCGCAAAAAACATTTGGTATTTTGCTGCCTTTAAGGGGGAGTTTGGGAGCTTCGCATTCAACGGAGAAAATGAAGACGATGAAGAGGATTAAGTTGAGGAAAGAGATGCATAGAGAGAGGATTGAAGCATGGCCGGAATTTTTTTTTTTTTTTTTTTTTTTAATTCTTTGCCAAAGAAGTGTAACTACTGTGCTGTTGAACAGCCATAGAGTGACGTGGCAAATGAGACACGTGGACCTACTACATGAGCAAACATGGCTCGTGTTATACAAAACCTATGTCCATATTGCCATCCCATGAATCACCGGCCCAATCCCACATAAAATGACCCTTGGAGCTCCCTAATCAATTGGATTGATAGAACGAGATGAGTGGCGCAGATCTTTAGGGTCTTGGATTGCCTCACAACGAGAACTGAATTGAATGCAATAAATTAGCTGATTTTTAGAGCCACAAGAAATAACTGAATAAGATAATTGAGACTGCGAACTTATCTCAATTAACTCATACTTATATCATTCTTAAAAGTATTATTAGCTAATTATTAGTTAAATTTAATAATATGCATCCGCACCGGAATGAAAATGCATACCATTGACATTAAATTCGAATCTGTATTTTGATACAAAGTTCCCTTTTTGACTCAGTACTTTTGAATCTCTCGAAATTAAATTATATACGAAGCTCACTATTAATTACGTAATTGGGTCTTAAAAAAATTATTTTCGCAAAGATTGTTAAAATTAAGGCATGTCGTACTCTTGAAAAGTGCTCTTCGGTAAAAGATTAATTACTCTGCAAAGAGCTAAAAGAAAATGAAAAGAGAGTTCTCGATCTTTTAGGACACTAAATCAAATAAAGTATGTAGTTTTTGGTTGTCTTCGACATAGACGTAGACTATATTTTATAGCAATTACGATAAATTTTTGTGTTGTTTGTGATTTTTTATTATTTATATTTTATAATAAATTCACTTAATTTGACGTTTGTCTAGTAAATTTGGTATTTGTGCTTCCACTGGTACAACAAGTGATATTAAGAGCTTTACGTTCTTTGATTTGATGTTAGGCTTGTTATTTGTCAAATTATTTTAGATTTTTGATTTCTATGATGGCGACAACAATAAGATATGAAGTTGCAAAATTCGACGGAAAGATTGACCTTAGTCTTTGGTGTGTTAAGATGCGAGCTCTTCTAGTTCAGCAAGGGTTACTTAAGGTGCTAAAAGGCAGTAAAGCTTTGCCAACAAATTTATCAAATGAAGAGAAAGAGGATCTCTTAGAACGGGTACATAGTGCTATTCAGTTGTCTTTGTTAAATGAGGTGTTGTGTGAGATTGCTAATGAGATTATTGCTTCTGGGTTGTAGCTTGAGTTTAAGAGTCTGTAAATAACTAAGTCCCTCACCAGTCGGCTATACTTGAAGCAGTATTTGTACACTCTTCATATATCTGAAGGTACACCTATTAAGAATCATCTTGATGAATCAAATAGAATTATTCTGGATCTAAAAAATATTGATGTAAAAATTGATGATGAGGATCAGGCCTTAATTTTGTTGTATTATTTACCTCGTTCGTATGAGCACTTTGTTGATGCTATATTATATGAGAGAGACACTATTAGTATGGAAGATATTAAGGCATCCTTGAATTCTAAGGAATTGAAGAAAAAATTATCTGAAAGTTGGGATAAAAATCAATCAAGTACATTAGTTGCAAGAGATAGAGAAAAGGGAAAAGGCGAAAACAAAAGAAGGGGAAAGTCTAAGAATAGGAAGGGCAATTACAATTATTGTTATCAACGAGAGCACTAGAAATTTGAGTGTCCAAAGATTAAAAGAAATAAAGAGACTGGTAAAATATCCTCTACTACAAATAATCATGCTAGTTTTGCTGAGGATGCTTCTAATGACGATGATTAGGCAATTCTTGGATTCTTGATTCGGGTTATTCCTACCATATGTGCCCTTTTAGAGATTGGTTTATTGACTATCAATCTGTAGATTGGAGTTTTGTCTTTTTAGAGAATAACATATCCTAAAAAGTTATTGGTGTAGGTACTATTCGAATAAAGATGTATGATGGTGTTGTTAGAACTTTGACTGATGTTAGACATGTGTAAGAATTGAGAAAAAGTCTTATATCTTTGGAGATATTTGATTTACAAGATTATAAGTATTCAGCTGAAGGTGGAGTTTTGAGCATTAATAAGGATGCTTACGTGGTGATTAAGGAAAAATTGTATAATGGCCTCTTTTTTCTTTAGGATAGTATGGTTATTGGTGCTATTATGGCCACATCTTATTTTATTCCAGATTTTGATATTATGAGTTTATTGAATGGTTAAAAAATTAGAGAGTTTGACTTTTGTAACTATTGTGTTTATGAGATACAATATATAGTCAAGTTTGATTCCATTCAGAATTTTTGGGTCTTTCTCCTAATTTGTCTATAGGTAGTTTTTGTTATTTTTTTATATTTAATGATGACTATGGTGTAAAATTTAGTGAGAGTTAATTTTGCATAGAGGAAAAGATAGCAAGACATCATACCATTTGGAGAACACTACAATGATTTTTGGTTGCAGAATGTCTGAATAGGACTTTTTTAGGAAAGCTTGTTGCTTCCTTTCTATTATTTGCATACCGAAAGGTATTTGGATTGAAGCTTTTGGATATGCCTGCTATTTAGTTAGAGGATCTCCATCAACTGCATTATATTTAAAGACTCCGTTTGAGGTATTGCTTGATAATTCTGCTACCTTTGATTTGAAATTTTTCATTTGTTCTACTTATGCTCTTATGAATGATGGTAGACTCGAGTGATTAATAACAATCTTCCATAGATTTGAGTTTGGGGTGAATGACTTTTGGTTGTAGTTTGTTGAGTTATTATCACCAAATTTGTTTCTTAACGGAGTTCTTGAATTTGATAAGATGGCCATCTTATTTGATATAGGGGAGTTAGTATGTGTAGATAAAGATCTTGGTATTTGTAAGTAAATAAAGCTTCAAATTGAAACTTTTGTCAAAATTTTTTATTCTACTATTTTGTGTGTTGTTAGTAGAGAGAAAGGTTTGCCTTATTGGTTTGGTTTTATGAAATTAGTTTCTTTTGTATTAGCTACAATAAATATGGTAACCGAGTCAGGTACCATTTGGAAGTTCAAGCACTGCTTGTACTTATTTGGTATTGTAGATTGTGATTAGTCTTTCGGGGTTTTGGAGAAGATGGTGAAAGTGTTTCATTATTTTGGGCTTGGCTTAATTTTGCGCCAAAGCGGAGATTCCTAGAAATGTGGCCTAAATTAAGTTAGTTGGGCTTGGGTTCAAGATCATTTGTTTCCTCACATAGTTATGAAAGGGTAGCCAAAACTTTTAGGTAACCACACTTTTGTGCTTACCCTTATTTATATATATATATATATATATATA